>OY757924.1:22792437-22852437 GCA_963585895.1 Sepioteuthis lessoniana
GGCTAATGCAAATAATGCATTTATGCAAGTGTACAAATATAAACATATATTTTATGCACACACATATTCATTTACTTTTGTATGAATATATACATGGTTATATTCTTATATATATATATATATACTTCTATAAATATATACATGATTATATACTTATGAATATAAATATGTACAGAGTTCTATACGTTTACAGAAAAATCTTGATAATTATTCAGAAAAATAATTCCTCCCTTGCAAAGTTGGCATTAGTCTATAAATTTACAAATACATACACCATACATAAATATATATATATTTATGTATATTATTACACACACACACACATATATATATTTATGGGGGGAGCGAGCAAGAGAGAGAGAGAGAGAGAGAGAGAGAGAGAAAGAGAAAGTATTTTGGTAGCAATTTTTCTTTTGAGTCTACTGATGACAATAGACAACTTTTATCTGTTAAGCTTTTTTTTATAAGCTTCTGTTTTGTTATTAGTTGTCTAAGTTTGCTGTCAAAATTATGTAAGAACTCCCCAAAGCTCATTATGTCTATGAATA
This sequence comes from Sepioteuthis lessoniana, assembly GCA_963585895.1. Taxonomy (NCBI): domain Eukaryota; kingdom Metazoa; phylum Mollusca; class Cephalopoda; order Myopsida; family Loliginidae; genus Sepioteuthis; species Sepioteuthis lessoniana. The sequence continues at coordinate 22,792,986 of OY757924.1, forward strand.
CATAACTTTTAAAAGCTTTAGGTGATCATTGACCATTTTCAAGAACAGATACAAAATAATTAACTTTTCAATATTTTCTGACATTGGTCAACTATGACTGAAAGTATTCAGAACAATATTTATAGACATTATGGACTTTGTAAAGTTCTTATATAATTTTGACAACACTTAATCAAGAAAAGCTCATAAAAATATATTATAGAGTGATGTTGTCAATTATTTTCAATTATATATATATATATATATATATATATATATATATATATATTCACTCATCTTCATAAATGCATTCATACAGAAATTCTCATGTACAAACTTTATTGAACACATGTGCACGCACGCACGCACACACACATAGATTTACTTATCATTTACAAATGGATGGATATAAATATATGAAAAAATAGAGGAAAATCAGTAAACAATTGCAAATTTGTCAAAATGGTACATATTGTAAATTTAAATGTTCAATACACACACATGGATCTCCTGATTACGTGCACACACACACACACACACACACACACACACACACATATATATATATATATATATATATATATATATATATATATATATATCAACATAGGCATAAACATACAAATCCTCCAGTTCAAACTTCATTGAATATAGACACATACAGATATCTACATTATTCATGAACAAATGGATAGATGAATCTATGTACATGAGAAATATAAGAAGAAATCATGAAATTACATTCATCATATAAATGAAGGAAATTATAAAAATGAATGTCCAAATTTTTGAGAGAAAAAATGCCTCAAAGATGTAATATGTGTTCAGTCAAGAAAAAGTAAAGACAAAAATTTCTTTGAAAATCAAAGCTCCAACTAAAATCAGTCTAATAGAATATAAGAAAGATATTTTTTTATCTTTTCAGGTTCATTTGTAGGTTATACGGAATGAAGCCTATAATCATGTAAGTCAAAACATTTCACACATTTATTCAAACTTTGCTATTTATATCCCAGTACTCATTGAGATTTATGTACATAGACAGACAATCAAAAGATATTCATAAATATTTATTTCAAATGATAATATGGATACTCATATTCTGTGTAAAATAAAAGAAAGAAAAATGATAAGAAATGATAAAACCAGAATAAAAATGATGAAGTAGCAGCCAATCAAAATCATTTGAGGATCAGATGAAGAATTAGTTTGGTTTGGTTTGGTTTGGTTTTGTGGCATATCAACTATTGTAGGTCATTCAATGCCAAATTCCTTATATACATATATATTAAATATATATGATTTCTAAACAGATTTTGTTGATAACATTTTTAAACAAGCTTGAGCACATTTTTTCACACGGTGAAATGGTTTTACCCACAGTCAAATGATCTAACAGTTCTATTTCAAACAATTCAGTTTAGCATCTTAACAAAGTTAAATGGTTCCAAGTATTGCTATGTATCACTAACAATTAAATTAAACATCAGTCATTTATTTACACACAGTTGAATGTAAAAAGTGTTCTATTTCAAACAATTCAGTTTAGCATAAGTATCAGTTTAAATGTTGAACAGTACTATTTGATTCATAGATTGGACCCTATTAGGTGCCACCACTCCAGGCCAAAGTGGACCTGGGAGTGATAGCAATGAAGGGGTTCTCTGCAGTCACCAGAGCTTCAAAATTACTGGAGCCTCCACATCAGATTGTTTATGTCCAATCCAGGACACTTATTTGGGGAATCTTACTCCTCTGTAAAGATGCTGTCAATGTATTCTGCTGCCCTAGCCATCTGGGCCAATAAAGAATTAGACTTGCATTGAAATGGTATAAAATCATTAAAATGAATTCAGTTATGTTTCAGTTACATGAAAAAAAGTGTTTGATTTTAAAATGTTCATTTATCAAAAAATATTGTGAAGAAAGACCACTAATAAGCTCAATCATAAAAATGAGTTGGGTCTGTCAAAAATATTGGACTTAATCTAAAAACATTACAATTGATAGAAATATGCTATTAATAAATCTGAAATTCTATCACCTGAAGAACATAAATTATATTCAAAAGTTTGTAAAAAAAGAAGTCTACTCGAGACTCAACTAGGATACTAGGATATCTATCTCTATTTCTGTATACTCTTCTCTTGATATCTCTGAGTTTTCTTACAGCCAATTAATGTAATTTAACTATGTGCATTGGTAAGGATTATATACAAAACCAGAATAAAAGAAATGACTCCAATTGCAGTAGAGCATTTGACAAGTTTGGAATTGAAATTGAACTTAAAAAATAAGCAAATATACTTCCCCAAAATAAGGCCAAAAGGGAAAACTGTTCTTTTTTGAATAAAAATGTTTTAAGAATTAAAATTTTCAAAATAAGCAGACTGATTTAAGTCCACCTCTAGTCAGAGATCATAGCTGCATGATTTCCAGGCCTGTTAATATGAATGGCCTTGGTTTGAGTTCAAAATGTTTTATAAATGTTCATATGATACTGACTTAAAATTATATAAAGAAGATTATGAAAGAATGCTTTTTATATGACATGATTATAAACTTAAAATCAAGCATGAAGAATTACTTACTGATACTTAAAAAAATTCTATTTGAGAAGAAAGAGTCTCTTTCAGTCGGTAAAAAAAGCTTTAACTGTTTTGATCCAGTTTTCCACTATATATATGAATATATAGGATTTCCTTTTTTGCAAAAAATTATTTGCAAAAAAATGAGAAAGGCTTTTGTGAAGAGAAAATGAAAATTTGTTTTTATATACCTCCTAACATAGAAAATGTTGCTAAGATACAGTAAGCCTATATTTCTCATTATTGATAAATATCCTTAATTTGATTAATTAAAAATAATTACTAACAATGCTCTGAAGTTTGAATTTTCTTATAAGATAAATTATGTAAATAACTTGAAAATAGTTTTGTTTCTTCTTAATTGTATCCTGAGCAGAAAAAGTTTGAGGAAACTATTCAGTTAGAATTTGTATTTCAGACAAACTAAAAGATATATTTTATAAGCACAAAATGTTTATGTTTATTATACTAGTAGGACATAAATATTAATAAATCATTTGTGAATATCATCATCATCATCATGTCACACTACCAGCATGAATCTCCAAGACTCTCTCTCACAACTCTTCTCTATCACCCATTGCTCCAGGGAGGTCTTCCAGGCTATATCCTGTATCAGCACTGAGCTATTTTACATAGGTTCTAGTTGGTTGCCCTGTCTTTGCTCGTCCATGTGAAGGGGTCCACAGGAGTATGTTGCTTATGACTTTGTCCTGACTTCTCCAGCAGTGTCTTGCATGTCTAGTTCATCCAACTTGGATAGTTTTTATGATGGGTGGTTGGTGGCCATATAGCTGCTGTTTTGTGGGGTGTTTCCTCCAGGACTTGTTCAATATTGCTTGTGGCATTCTAATGTAATTACTGTCAAGTTTTTTCTCCATACATTTAGTTAGCATCCATGTAGTACATCCATATAGCAGTATTGACACGACCATTGCTTGGAAAAAAACTGCAGGTACAGTAATGCATGTTCCCAGAGTAAAAAACAACTTAGCTTGACATTTTTCATTATAATTATATAATGCAATTCATTATTATAGTTTCCTTATGTAAGAGGAAATTCTTCGGCTTCATTTGTAAGTGTATATGTTGAATAATGTAATTACTTGTAAATAAAATTGGAAAAGACAAGAGTATCACCATTGAAAAAGGAAAAAAACAAGAGTATCCACATGGTACTTGATTCCGTCTTGCTTAACACTCAGCATTATAAAGTAAGGATCAAGTGTAAAGTGGAGCAATCCAGGGAATGGAGTAGTGCCTTCCCTGACACCTCAGTATAGTAGCTATTGAAAAGGAAGCTTTTGAGTCACCCTCAACTAAGGTCGCCAACTTTTACTGTTGCAAATTTCCAAAACAATGGAAAAATCTGAATTTCGTGTGTTGATAAAGTATTGCTTTCTGATGGGGAAGAATACTGTTCAAGCAAAGCAATGGCTTGATAAGTGTTATTTGGACTCTGCTCTGTCAGAAACAATGATTAAAAGGTGGTATGCTAACTTTAAATGCAGTCATACAGACACAAATGATACTGAACACTCAGGTAGCCCTAATTTGGTAGTTGTCTTGGAAAACACCAAAAAACTTCACAAACTTGTTTTGGCCAATCGTAAATTGAAGTTGTGTTTGATAGCAGAGGTGTTGAAGATATCAGAATGCAGTGTATTCACCATTTTACATGTACATTTGTCAATGAGAAAGCTGCATTCAAAGTGGATGCAGCAATTGCTCGCAGTTGATCAAAAACAACAATGCGTTAATGATTCCGAGTGTTGCTTACAACTGTTTCAAACCTACAGAAAGGAGTTTTTGCATAAATATGTGACAATGGATGAAACATGGATTCACCATTTCACTCTGGAGTCAAATTGGCAGTCAGCTGAGTGGACAGCAGTAGGTAAAATCTGTCCAAAGTGACCAAAGACGCAAACATCAGTCGGCAAGATTTTGGCCACTGCATTTTGGGATGCTCAAGGTGTTTTGTTCATCAATTACCTTGAGAAAGGAAGAATCATCAATAACAAATATTATATAGCATTATTGGTGTGTCTGAAGTAACAGCCACAAATAAAGAAGAAAAAAAGTACTCTTTCACCAAGACAATGCACCGTGTCACAAGTCAATCACAACGATGGTAAAACTACATGAATTGCACTCCAAATTGCTTCCACACCCACCCTATTCTCTAGATCTGGCTCCCAGTGACTACTGACTGTTTGCAGACCTTAAAAGAATGCCCTAGGGAAAGAGATCTGGCTTCAATGAAGAAGTGATATCGGAAAATGAGGTGTATTTTGAAGCCGAAAACAAATCATTCTATAAAAAAGCATCGAATTGTTAGAGAAGCGTTGGAATCTGAGTATCTCTCTAGAAGGAGACTATGTTGATGAATAAAGTCAAATTCTGCCAAAACTTTTTTTGTTTTATTGGTTAAGGACTGGACTTATTGAGGAAAGTGTTAAGAATAATATACGATAGTAATTGTATAAGCAAAATCAATAAAATTCAGGGATGTTCCTGATATCTCAGACTAATATTTGGCTCATATATGATGTAATGTTTAACTTGCGTCACAATGTAATCTTCTCAACTGCTTCATGTTCACAAAAAATATAATTCAATGTTCATTGATTTTCACTTGTTCATCAAATAAAATCATCTTCATTTATCAACATTATTAAAAATATTTATAATCAACATGGAAGAGTAAATTCTAAATTGATATTCTGAATATTTCATGAAAATATTATTGTCCAGAGCAATTTCCCAATAAAAAACTGACCGTCCTTAAATGTGATAGATGGGGGAAATATTAAGGTTTCTGGAGTGAGTTGGAACAACAAATTCATTGGCTAAAAAATACATTTCATCAGTGAAAACATTGTTATCTTTGATGTTTTCTTGATTTTAGAGAATTTTATGCATATTATGAGTATTAAAACAAAAAAAAAAGGTATAATGATTTATATACTCAGTATAGATTTCCATCTGTTATGATCAATGGAGAGAAAAAATGGAGTAGCAAAAGTTTATGATGAAACTAAAAAAGTTGTATCAATATTTGCAGAATGTTCAACAAGGACAAAAGCTTTTTTGAAAATTGTTGGAATGCACTCAAAAAGATGGATTCAACAGTGACATTCCCAGAAAGTAACCAAAAGGTTACTGAAGTTTGTAATGTCATAGCACTACAGATAGCCAAGCAGTAAAAATGACTTAAAATTGGAGAGAATTTGATGAAACTTTGTGCTCTCAAAATGATAGAACTTGTGTCTGGAAATGGATTGGATAAAAAACTTGTTGTAGTTTCATCAGTGAAGATATCTATTGGCATCAAGGATCAAGCAGTGTAAGAGATTGAGTCAACAGAATTTAGCTTATTTTCAATTCAAAATAGCGAATCAACTGATATAGCATTGTGTTCTCACTTGCCGTTGTTCTCTCTGGTTAATTTAAAAAGGAGTTTCTCTGTTGTTTCTCTTAAAACAATAACCATATCCTCTGATATTTTGGAAAAGTTTTCAGATTTCTTAGAATTATGAAATGTTTTGTGAAATAATGTAAGTGAATGCAGTATTAGTTATTTTGGTTGCAAAATTTGGATTTCAAGTTTGTATTAAAAAACTTTAAAATAAATCAAAATTATTGTATGGATCCAATGTCAGACATTGGCCTTAAAAAACATTTCCTGTTCTACAAAGGAAGATTTTGAATCAAACATTTGAAATTGTGAATTTTGTCAAAAGAGGAGCACTAAACCATTGATTTTTCAAGTAATTATGGATACAGGCCATTATTTTTTTCTATTCCACTCAAACTTTCAAGTAGAAATGCAACTGAGCAAATACTTGAATTTAGAGAAGAACTCAAATTATTTTTGATGTTTAGAGTAAAACAGAATTTTTTCATGAGGGGAAATGGATTATGCAATTTGCTTATTTTGTTGATATTTTGAGCCAGTGAATAAACTGAATCAAAAGGAACATGCATATCATATAATTTGTTGATTCCTTGAAAGCTTTCATGATCAAACTGGAAAGCTGGAAAAAAAGATCAATATCAATAATATTGAAATGTTTAAGAAACTGTCATTTGTTCTTGTTGCTGGTCGTGAAGATCAAGCACTTCCACAATTTGTAAGAAATGAAATTTTGCACTATTTGACAACTCTGGAAAATGAATTTGGTCCATCTCTACCGAAATTCAATGACTTGGATTTAATGCAACATTCATTGAAATTGTCAGTTGAAAATTTCTTGATGACAGTCAAAATGAATTCCTAGAGCTGAAGATTCAAGAGCAAGAGATAGGTTTCATAAGAAATAAATTGCAGAATGTTGGCCCTTGATGTGCAATTTCTACCCTAAAGTGGTAGAAAGAGTTATATGTGCCTGGCCTCTTTTTATGTTGACATATCATCATGAATCAGGCTGTTGCAAATGAAAACAAGGAAATAAAATCAGTGGTCAAAAATTACCTGCATTCTATTATTTCAAGCATTACAAATTTTTCATTAACAGTCATCTTTATCAAAATCAAATCAAATGAATTACAATTAGTTATGAAAAAATTATTGGACATTCAATGTTTATATCAACATTTTCAATTGATAAATTTGTAAAATGCAACTATAAGATTAGTTTTAATAAATCTATTAATCTCTATTAAGTAATTGATGTCTTAATATTTCTTTGACCAAAATATGATATTGAATAATTTTGTATTTTGTTTCATTTCAAGTAATTTTTGCCAGTTAATCACTTCAATTTCTGGTAAACTTTTACTTTTGTTCCCAAAGCTAAAAATACACCCTTTTGAAATGTTATTGATTCCTGATAATGGAAGAAAATGCCTTTTCTGAATAAGGCTTAACATTCTTCAAGAAAACAGCTGAAGAAAGTCAAGGGTACAGTGGTTAAAATTTTCTGTTAAAAACCAACATGTAAAGAAAATTACTTCAAATGAGAGAAAATGCAAGATTACCCAATGTCATATTTTTAGTTTAGGAAATTTTATAACATGAAAGAATTTATCTCAACTTTTAATTTAACATTTATTCACAAAAGAATGAAAAAAAAAGCAAAACAAAAAATAGTATAATTTAGAGTGAGTATTTGAAGTATGCAGTGTATTTTGGTTGATGTTGCTCTGAGGTGATTGTGGTCTAATTCAGACAATGACCCAACAGATGGAAACTATGACAAAATATCAATAAACCTGAAAACTCAAGGGCATAGGTTCATATTACTGTAAAAGAAAGGAAGTTTGTGGTTCATCTTATGGAAGCCAAACTGATCAACAAGTGAAGGAAATGGAAGATCTATGTCAGCCTTGAAAGGTTTTATTGATTAAGGTTGTTATCATCACTTCCAAAATGTTACAAGTCATTGAAATTGGGCAATATTTACATAGATCAGAGAAAAAATATTCTTCTTTTCCTTTCTTTAAGCATACATGTGCATAGAGGGGGGTAATTTTTGGAGAAAACATAGGACATTTTTACAGACATCATTACTTTAAAAACAGGCTAAGCTACCAAATATTGTTTTTAAAAAAATGTTGTTATCACTTCCAGTCAATTATTTTTTTTTTTATAGCAAGAAACTTAAAAATGCATGCAGCAAATATTGTTATAAAAAAAACTAGACTTAATAAATTGCTTGAATAAAAAAAAATTAAAAAATGTTTTCATAAATGCATTTGAGAATAAAAATTTTATCTGTTTACTAGTTTATCTGTATTATCAAAAATGATGGAAGTGCAATAAATAAATTTGTTTTTTTTTCTTTTTATTATTTATGCTTCGTGAAACTTTTTTAGTAAAAATGATACTTTTTTTCACAGTAATGTTAGATGATACTTTCTGAATAGGACCAATAGTTTTTATATATTAATGTTTGATGATACTTTCTGAATAATACCAATAGTTTTTATATATTGATGTTTGATGATACTTTCTGAATAGGACCAATAGTTTTTTCATAGTAATGTTTGATGATACTTTCTGAATAGGACCAATAGTTTTTTCATAGTAATGTTTGATGATATTTTCTGAATAGGACCAATAGTTTTTATAATGTTTGATGATACTTCCTGTTTGATACTGGGTGCCTCAAAATAGATGAAATACATTAATATGATAAGAATTTATTACTGAGACAAGCAAAATGGCAGTCATTTGGGACACCTTTAAAAAATGCATTTTTTGTGCTAGAGACTTCAAATCAATGTTTTTTTTTTATCTTATATCAGCTTCCAGGACATACCCTATTTTTTTGAGTTTCTTGTCTCAGTAATAAATCATAATCATATTAATGAGCAGAATCTATTTTGATTTTGTCTCCAAATAAACAGTGACACAAAATATTTTTCCTTTCTTTCCAAGGCATTCAGTGATTGAGGATTACTAGATGTTATTGTATATTATTTTCAAATCTGAAGCCAAAAAGAACACAATATTTATATTGATAGGCCCCACGTATATTGAGAGACCCTGTAGTAATGTCTCTAATAGTTGTAGAAAATAAGGGTAAAAAAATTTGATGAAGCATAAAATCTTTCTTTATAAAAGAAAATTACTGGGTTCATTACGATTTTGAGCCAAAAGTTAATTGACAAGTTTGGCAACTCTTCTAAATGAGTTAACCTCTTTGATCAAACTCTGAAAAGGATTTTTGAAGGGTTAAAAAAGTCACATTGTATATTTTTTGATAGTGCTTAATATGTAGATATGTATGGAAAATCACTTGTTTTTACTTCAAATATTTCTTGCTATCTTTAACAAATCAATGATTTTTGAAAGAACACATGACTCTTGCCTGATACAATTTTCTAATTATATCAAGCAATACTTTGTATTGGAAAATGCCTCCTCTGTCCCATTAAAGTGGCAACATTTAATGAAGGAAATTCAGATGCAAATGTAATTTGTTTAATAGGACAGAGGTAGGAGCTGAAAAAGAAAGCCTTTATGTTGGCTAATTCAGCAAGAGGCAAACTCTAAAACACTGATTTTTCAATTGTCTCTTGATATATACATACATACATATATATATATATATGTGTGTGTGTGTGAGTGAGTGTGTCCAAACCCTCCTGGCCCAGTCAGCTGGGGCTGTAGAATACACTGATTACATTTCTGCAGAGGGGTTTGACTCCTCCAATGAGTGTCCTGGATATGGCACTAAATAATTTGATGGTGAAGCTCCAGAAATGCCATTACTCCCAGGTCCACTCCGGCCAAGGGTGGTAGCACCTGAGAGGGTCCATCTATGGGTCAAATAGAATTAAACTGTGTGCTTATGCTAAACTGAATCATTTGAAATAGAACTGTTTTGACATTTAAACTGCTCAGCTAATTTGTTTGAAATAAAACTGTTTTTACATTTAACTGTGTGTAAATAAATGACTGCTGTTTAATTCAATTGATAGTGATATATAGCAATACTTGAAACCATCTAACTTTGTTACCTAAACTGAATTGCTTAAAATAGAAATGTTCTTGACCTTTAAACTGTGTACTTATGCTAAACTGAATTGTTTGAAATAGAACTGTTTATATGTATAAAAATTTATTTGGCATTAAAAAACTTATAATGGTTGATATGCCATAAAACAAAACCAAAACAAGCCTTCCATATATATAGGCTGCAACACTAAGTCAATTTTTAGGCCAAGTTTCACAGGTTTAAAGACAGTATTCCTTTTCGTAAACTGCACACCTATTTACTCATAAATGGCAGGAGAATAGTTAGCTTCATACCTTTCCCAAAGATATAAGTTTTCCTTCTCGTACAAAGGTTGCCATACCAAGGCTAAAGAGCTAAGTCTGCCCAACCATTTACACATAACTTGAGGGAGAATAGATAGATTCATATGTTTTCCAAGGATATTAGTTTTCCTTCTCCTAGACCGGTTGTCATACCAAGGTTAAAGGGCCCAGTCTGCCCTACTATTTATCCATAACTGGAGGGAGAATAGTTAGATTCATACCTTTTCCAAGGATATAAGTTTTCTTTCTCCTAGACTGGTTGCCATACCAAGGCTAAAGAGCCCAGTCTGCCCTACTATTTTTCCATAACTGGAGGGAGAATAGTTAGATTCATTCCTTTCCCAAGGATATTAGCATTATGTGAAATGCAAACAGCCTGGTTCTAGATTTGGATTCAGATTGCTGGATCCATTTCCAATAAAGATAACTAATATGCTAAGCACAATTTCTGTATACAATTTATTGTCAATATGAGTTGAAATATATATTAGAAAAATTGAGAAATTTATGGTTAAATCCCAAATTTTACAAGAAAGGGCAAATCAGTTTTTATTTTCCTTTTTATAGTTATGCTTTATGTCTATTTTACCAGCTCATTGGCCTAGTGGGTAGAGTGTTCGCCAATGGACCGGGAGACCTTAGTTCAATCCCAGGTTGTGTCATACCAAAGACTTTAAAAATGGTACTAGATACCTCCTTGTTTAATATTCGGCAATATAAGGTACATATCAAGGGTAAAGTGGTACAATCCGGGGAAAGGATTAGCACCCTTCCCTCGGTGTAGTAGCTACTGAAAAGGGAGCCTTCTGGTTGCTCTCGCCAACGGTCGCTAACTTTTCTTTTTACTTATGTCAATTTGCAAATCTGAAAGATATCAAATCTGAAATCAGGAAAACGCAGTCTTATTTTCCAGTTAAATTTTATTCCTAAAACTGCCAACTCTGGTCAGCCATTCATAGAGGATCTTACAAAATAAAATAAGACTTTCTGCATCATGGTTAATTTCCAGTATTTAAAAAAACAATATATGATATAATCTATCCCAACAGGATATTCAAAGAAAACCCGAGAGATTCAAACTATTCGTATCTTTATTATTTCATAGTCAATGATGAGAACAATCTACAAAGAACAGTGGAACAAATAGAACTGAAAAATGTCTCAGACATTTTAAGAACATTCTGACTATAAAGATGTTTTGTGCAGTTGTTACTGCATATTCAACAAGTCCATCCAATTGGTTGCCAGATTCAGAGTTTCCAAATACATAAACACTAATTGGCAGATAAATTGTCTATTATGCAGGATTAGTCCTCTTGTTACTAGAGTTGCCAATGTAAAATAAATACATAATGCAATTAAGAATTTTATTCATGTTCTTTCATGTGAAATTAGACAGGCTCTAACAACTTTTAAAAGATTTACGCTTTGATATAAATGCACACACACACACACACACACACACACACACACACACATATTTCCATGATTATATATAAATATATATAAACATTGCTGAAAGTGTGTTCAAAATGAATTTTGCAATATTTACCAAGATAGAAATGAACAATGAATAAAACATTAATTTTCTTAAAATAGTCCTCTTGGCATTGCACACACACACACACACACACACACACACACACACACACACACACACACACACTTATTCCTGTAAATTTTCTGTTCAAAGAAGCACCTTTGAAACTATGGTGTAAAGCTGTATCATCTTTTAGAATCCTCCATGTCCTCAAATCTCTTTAACTTGAGATGAATTTTGATTTAAGAAAACAAGAAAAAGTTGCATAGAGCTTTGCCTGGGAAGTATGCCAGGTGTTGCACACACAAAAGTCTATGTTGCATTATAAACTGCTGATTAAAAATATTGAGAATTGATATGGATAAAGTTTAGATGATGTGCAGACATTCAGATATCATCACTTCATTATAAAAGTTGCTCAATTGTGCAGATATATTTTCGTTTAGATTTTAAGAAATTAAGCATTCAGTTTTGATACTCTTGCTGTTATATTCACATTTCTTAATGCAAATCACAATAAACTGAGTCTCTATTTATAGATGTGTAAAGAAAAATCTACACAAATGGATAACAGAGGTTGATATATATATATATATATATATATATATATATATATATATATATATATATATATATATATATATATATTTGCTTATTTATTCATTTATTTATATTTATATGCATTTACAAACATATGTATATTTATATTTATATATCTATCTATATACATATGAATATATATGTATATATAGCTAGATAGATATTTATATATATAAATAATAATAAATGATAAATCAAACTTCACATCATTTGGTTAGATCTAGAAAATGCATATGGCTCAGTAAGACACCAACTACTTGAGAAAGCAATGGAGTTCTTTTGAATTCCAGAGGACATTAAAAACCTCATATCAGCGTACTTTAAATGTACATATGTGAGGTTTTCTAATTATAAATATTCAACTAACGGGCAAAAGTTGAAAATTGGCTTTATGATGTGATGTGTTATCTCTCCACTACTTTTCATTTTGGTCATGGAGATGATATTGTGTAGTGCTGAAGTCAACACCAATGAAATAACCGGTCCATCTTTGAGGGCTTTTATGGATGATGTAACTCTAGTCGCAGAATCTAGATTCCACATAGAACAACTGGTGACTCACCTACAGCAGCTCTTCAAATGGGTTGCGATGAAAATAAAGCCTGAAAAATGCCACAGTTTCACAATAATTGAAGGAAACTGCAGGGAGATAAAGTTCTTTGTTGATAGGAACAAAATCCCCACAATACGCAAAGAAGCATTAAGAGTCTCAGTCACTGCTACTCCCTACCATGGACATCATTGGCAGGACCTAAGCAAACTGCTGAAAGAAGGATTATGCTACCCTGATAAATGTGACCTCCTTAATAAAGATAAAGTTATGTGTATTTATTTTGGATTATTTCCTAAATTACTATGGCTCATGCGAGTATATGAGTTATCAATAACAAAAATTGAAACAATGGAGCGGTTAATCAGTAAATATACAAAAAAATGGTTGGAAGTACCTAACACCTTAACAAATGTGGCACTATACAGTTGATCAATGAAGCTAAAACTTCTGATGTTGTAACTTGCTGAGGAATTTACATTAAGTAAAGTGAGACTCTGATTACCCACTAGTGAAAAACACCGAGCCTTCCATAATAACCAGTTAGAAATAGAAAGTGAAAACAGCTGTGGAAAATGCAAAATTGGCACTTAAGATGAAAAAATTAATTGGCACTGTGGCAAATAGTAGAGCAGATCTAGGCCTTCATCCACAGCATTGGTGGTCTGAGGAATCCACAATAAACAAAAGAAAAATGGTTTTGGAAGAAATTCATTATCTTGAGGAAGTCACGTGTATTGCTACAGCTGTAGGACATAGGAAAAAGGGCGCATGGACCAAGTGGGAGAGTGCAAAAGACAGAGCTGTCACATGGGGTGACCTTAAGCACATGGAACCCCAAAAATTGACTTTCCTTATAAAGGCAATCTATGGCACTTTACTAACACCAGTCAACATTTATGTTTGGGGGTTATCGACATCCAACTGATGTAGAGCATGAGAGAAAACTGCCAGCCCCAAACCTGTTCTCATTTGATGCGAGTATGCTCTAAGAAGCTACATAATGAAGTCCTTGAGGTTTTTGCTGAGGCTGCGAAGATATGCTGTGAGACTGTCAATAAAGCTCTAAATGATATCACCAATAGAGCGATTCATTAAAGAAGGAAATATTTCAAAACTTTTGTGTAAAAATAAGCACAGATCATCATTGCTTGATGGCTGCATGAACTGGAACTTTGCAACTGATTTAGAACATCATTTTGTATTTCCAACAGAAATAGTGTAATAACCCAGGGTCCAGATATAGTCATCTGGTCCGTTAAAATAAAAAAGTTTTTGATATTGAGTTAATGGTCCCTTTTGAAGAAAATTTCAAGTGAGTGCATCAGCGTAAAAAAGTTGGAAAAATATGATGATCTGCAAGAACAATGTGTCAGAAAAGTCTGGATGACTTCTTATCAAGGTTGGATGCCAAGGTTTCTGTACCAACTCAACCTCCGTATTCTTGATTAATCAGACAAGAGGAAATACATAAAAAAAGATAAAAGATAAGGCTCTATGCATCAGCTTGAATATGGCAATCCAACCGACTGACATCAATCCAACAAAGTTTGGTGATATCGTGAGTTACAGCTGGAGGACTTGGTGATAATGATGAAACCATGTCTGAATCATGGGTTAAAATCTGATGAAGGCTTTGTTGGAAGCAATGCAGCTGTATAAACATCAGTCATTGTATGATACCTATATATATATATATGTTTATGCATATATACATGCACATATATATACATATATACATATTTATATACATATATATCTATATCTATATATGCATACATATATTTATATATTTATGATATATCTATTATTTAAACATATAATATATATACATATATATGTACATCAACCTCAATGCATTTTATCAATTAGTTATCTCTCTGCACAGGGTGCAATAGGTAAACTGTCATCTAAATTACACAAAAATGAAAATAACTCTGACATTTCACTTTGTCAGATATATTTATTAAAATTACAAGAAAATATCTTGAAATAGTTTAGTTTAAATTTATTCAAAGAAATCAACATTGGGTTCAACCAGGGACCACAGATGACTTTGGAATTTCCTGTAAGTCTTTCCAAAATTCTCCTGATAAATGATAAATGCAGCTGGTATCCTTGCTTTTTATTCATCTTTGGTGTTGCACTGTGCCCAGTACATAATAAGTAGGTGGATTGCAATCAAGAGAGTTAGGCAACCAGATATTTGGTGTGATGTAGTCAGAGAAGTTTTCTCACAAACAAGACTGGATTCTCTTGCTTATGTAGCATAGTTCAGAGTCATATTATCAGATATGGTGGCTTTCAGCAGCCACCCTCTCAATTCAACACTTAGTCCTCCAGGCACTTGATGTAAACTTCCATACTGAGTCTGAAGCCATATGGGAAGATGAATAGAGGTATAATGTCAGCATTGCAAGTGATCACCTCAAACACTATCATGTGGGTTGGATGTTTCGTTTTTATCAATATCAGTACATGTTATGGGGACAGCACAAGTCAACAGTTGCTCTGTGAGCTCACCATCTGATTCTGGCTGAACATTTTTCTTATCTGAGAATGTTCAAAACATGTTTGGTCAAAGGAGATGCTTGAGTTTGTTCAAAAGCTTTGTAGCATAGCTTTTCCTTCATGGCCGGTAATAGAAATTGGCCCTTTCTCATCTTGTATTAGAAATACTGAATGACTTCATGTACTACCAACCTGATAAGAAACTTGGACACTCCCATGTTTCTGGGTATTGACCTGATTGATTTGCTGGGATTGTTGTCAATCATGGCCTGGATCTCATTAAAAAATTTGGAAATTCTTTTCTCATAAAAATGATCAGAGTGAGGCTTCCAAACTGCCATACCTTCAATATCACCATTAGACTCATCCAACTCTTTTCGAATTGAAGCTTCTACTGTGAATGCCACACAGAACAGCAAGCCATTTCCAGATTTCTGGAGGAGTAAATTACATCATGATGTTGCTTTTCCTCACAGACACTGACTCAACTTTGCTGCACAGTAGACAAAACCTGAAACAGACAAAGCACATGCATGAAATTAATGATTTAAAATGTTGACAATTTACCCATCGAACCCTGTGTTTTATATATATATATATATATATGCACATATATACATACATATATACATATTCATATATACATATGTATATATATATAAACATATGTACATATATATGCACATACATATATATTCATGAATACAGTATATACACATATATACAAATATACACAGATATATATGCATATATACATTTACACATATGTACATACACACATATATATTTACATAAACACAGACACAAACACATGAACATGTATACACATTCATGTGTGTGTGTGTGTGTGTGCACTAAGGCAACAATTCTTCACTTATAAAAACCTGGTTAAAAGCCATCATACATTTTCAGCAGCCATGTAGAATGACATAGGTATATAATGAATAAATCTAAGCACTGCCCAAAATTTTTAATCAAGGATTTATTAGCTTTTTGTTTTGTTATTATCAAGATTGATAAAACAAAGACAAACACTGATTGGAGATGTTCACCATTTTCTGGGGATTTTTTTTGGTTTAAATAATTCATATTTTTGTTTATATCAAAAAGAATGTGTGTGTGTAGTCTTCCCTTTTGAAACACATTTAGTTAGTAATTTGAAAATCTATCTATATAAGTTTTCAATAAGAATAATCTTGAAGTGAACATTTACATATTGGTCAGCTTAAAGCTCGTCCAAGACAAGTGAAAAAAAGACAGGAAAAGTAGAGACAAAGAAAAAACAGAAGAATAAAAAGGAAAAGAAGGAAAAAGAAGATGAGATGAAAGGAAAGAATGGAAAAGAAGAGGAAATGAAATGAGAGAATGGAAAAGAAAAGGAGATGAAAGGAGAAAATGGAAAAAAGGGGACAAAATGAGAGAATGGAAAAGAAAAGACAAAAAAAGATATTAAAAAGCAATATAGGTAAAAGATGTCCATTTCCATTCTCGTCAGTAAAATAAGACATGAGAGATAGAAAAGTGGACTAATAGAAAAGTAATGATGCTGCTCAAAGTTTTTTGTTTCCCCCTTTAAGAACCCTATCAAAAAACTGTATCTGATGGTGGCCTCTAGTCCTGGAGCTTTAGGGAATGTAGAGTACTTCTTTATTGCCATTACTCCCAGTTCCACTTTGACTTTCTATTGGTCAAATTGAACTATTTAATCATTTACTATACTTGAAGCTATTTAACTGTGTGCAATATGTGATTGATATTAAAAAGAATTATTAGTGTTAGATAACGGGTGCTTGTAACCTTTTAACTGTGTACAAACACATGAGCTCTAACTTGTTTTAAAATAAAGCTACCAATAAAATTTTTGCTTACAAATCATATATAAGTATAAACAGGATTAAATAACCATGAAGGTTTGATATACCATTAAACCAAATAATTAAAAAACCTAAGTTTTTCTTTTTCTCAAATATGAACTGCAAAAACTAGATATTTCTAGTAATAATCATTTTATCTATTTACCAGACAAAAATGAATTCTTGAAAACTCAAAATGTATCTATTTGATAATATAAAGTAAAGTTGGTGATTGTAGTCGAGGGTGACCTGAAGGTTCCCTTTTCAATAGGTACTACACTGAGGTGTAGGGAAGGGCGTGACTTCTTTCCCTGGATTGCTCCACTTTACCTTTCATACACACCTTAAAATGCTGAATGTTAAGCAAGGAGATATCGGGTACCTTTTTTTGAGTTTTTGGTATGATACGGTCTGGGATTTAACCCCAGCCTCCTGGGCCATAAGCAAATACTCTACCCACCAGGTTAATGGGCGTATTAACTTCATATTGACTCTCATTTAGCATTCAACATATAAATAATAGCTTTTAACTCAATACAAATGAAAATATCTTTTGAAATAAAAGATCAATATCAATGTCTCTGCTGTCTGGCATTAGTGCCAGGTGGTTATATTTCTCTGACTAAACCTCGGCCTCAGGGAGTTGTTTCCCTAGGTCTTTGTTTGCTTGCAGGACCAAGTTTATTACTTGGTGCCTGAAGCGATCCGACTGGGGAATACTGACGAGGTCAAGATTTTTTGCTCCTGGGTCTCGATTCATGCATAACCCCCACCATAAAATGGCCTTGAGCTATATTCTTACATGGTGGGATGTCATAAATACTGTCAATGTCTCTGCTGCACAGCAATTCACTTGCAAGCACACTATAAGTTTTGAATGGCACATAATCTGGACACATCTTTCTTACATATATATATATATATATATATATATATATATATATATTAATTAGAATGAATAAATCTTTAAAAAAATCAAAAGCAAGCTGGTAGAGTAGGATAAACTAAAATAAACATAACTCACTTACCCGTCTTTGGTTGCTCCATTACAATGAGTTTCATGCTAGCTTTTTGAAGGAGTAAAACAAAAAAGAATCTTCAGATATACCCAGCAAAATAAGAATGAAGGAGAAGGCAAATAAGTTCTGAAAGTACTTTGAAAATACAAAATATTTTCCTGCAGTGTGGAGGAGATGGTAGTTGAGTAGAGAAGGTTGAATGAAAAAAAAAAATAGGGTT
This sequence comes from Sepioteuthis lessoniana, assembly GCA_963585895.1. Lineage (NCBI taxonomy): Eukaryota > Metazoa > Mollusca > Cephalopoda > Myopsida > Loliginidae > Sepioteuthis > Sepioteuthis lessoniana. Next base: position 22,811,617 of record OY757924.1, read on the forward strand.
CATACTCCCACCTTCCAATAATATATCATAAAATATATCATAAACAAATAATTCCAAATAGAAAATGTAAAATCCACCAAAAGCTGCCAGGGGACAAAAATGCAACAAAGTAAAATATACTAAAATTTCTTGCAAAGAATAGAAATCCATTCTATAAGGCAAAAGTGGTAATGTTGTTCATGTTTGTTCTGTCAGAAACAGATATAAAAAATAGTGAAGAAAATAAACGGAGCAATCAACAAGGAAATAATGCTGGATCATCAGAAAAGTTTAATGTATGGAGTGGTCCTGTCATTGGGTATAAGACTAGTAACAAAAAATTCCATGATTATAAAAGGAAAATTCAAGATCCTTCAAGATCCATTCATGATCCATTAACTGTTGCGAAGGAATTATAGAATTTCAACAGAGTAGAACATTCCAAAATTTTTTCAGAAAATAGAGTTCCACTCCAAAAGTAGGTACAGCACTTGTGCCTATGGCAAAAGATAATAAATACAAATTTGTCTTATTAAACATAGAGTTATATTGCCAAGTCAAAATGGGAAAAATAAAAAGTTCATAAAATAATATTCCCTCGTGTCTTTTCCAAAAACAAGAAAAAAGCAAAATTTTAAAACCCACTTTTACGTGGTGGGGTCTTATTCTTTTAGGTGTTGGGGATCTTATTGTTTTACGTGGTGGGGGTCTTATTCTTTTAAGTGGTAGGGGTCTTATTCTTTTAGATGGTGGGGGTCTTATTCTTTTAGGTGGTGGGGGTCATATACTTTTAGGTGTTGGGGATCTTATTCTTTTAGGTGTTGGGGGTCTTATTCTTTTAGGTGTTGGAGATCTTATTCTTTTAGGTGTTGGGGGTCTTATTCTTTTAGGTAGTGGGGGTCTTATATCTTTTAGGTGGTGGGGGTCTTATTCTTTTAGGTGGTGGGGATCTTATTCTTTTAGGTGTTGGGGGTCTTATTCTTTTTGGTGGGGGGGTCTTATTCTTTTTGGTGTTGGGGGTCTTATTCTTTTAGGTAGTGGGGATCTTATTCTTTTAGGTGTTGGGGATCTTATTCTTTTAGGTGGTAGGGGTCTTATTCTTTTAGGTGTTGGGGGTCATATACTTTTAGGTAGTGGGGATTTTATTCTTTTAGGTGTTGGGGTTCTTATTCTTTTAGGTGGTAGGGGTCTTATTCTTTTAGGTGATGGGGATCTTATTCATTTATGTGTTGGGGGGTCTTATTCTTTTAGGTTTTGAGGGTTATATTCTTTTAGGTAGTGGGGGTCTTATTCTTTTACAGAAGTAGCAGTTTGCATATTTCAAGCTTCAGCTGACAGGATGGGAAAAAAGAGAAAAGAGAATAATTTGCAATAAAATTTTAAATTTTAAATGTTAAATTTTACAATTGCAGTAAAAAAAGATGATAAAATTATATACTGTGAATGAAGAAAAAAAAAAAACACATAAAAATATTTAAAAAAAAAAAAATATATATATATATATATATATATATATATATATATATATATATATATATATATATATATATACATAAACAGTTTTTAAAAGCAAAATGTGTACTTGCATTTGCCTAATAATTCAGTTTGTTTATTAAGTCATGTGTTTGTAAGTATCTGTAAGTTTTCTGTCAAACAACTTTTAATGAGAACCCCTACCAGAATATATCTCAGCATATTTAACAATTGACCAAGTGATCTTGAGGGAAATACCCATCTTCTCTTTGATATTCCAATAATATTCGGATAAAGTGCTGTTTTCATATTTCTGTAAGGGGCAGTCATTTTATGGAAGTACCATAGTGTCTAGAATGTATTTTGAGTAACTCCAACGCAATTTTTCCCTTGTTAATAAAGTGAATACATACTTTATATATTATATTGTCAGTGAGGCATTCACAGTTTAAGGCACATTTCTCACTGACATGGCAATTGCAACCAGGTGTGCTGTTGACATTGGTATTAAGTATCATGGTATTTGTAGTGATAATTTTGTGAATGCTTTTTGTACAAGAATAGCTAACCTTCATTTCTTTTGAATAATTTACTAAAAGGGCTACACTAGAAATGCTTATCAATAAGCTTGAGGAAGGTGGCAGCTTTGTTAGTCACAATGTCCACATTCAACAGTGAGTTAAACCATATTATCTTTCTACTATTTGTCTTTGTTTTCAAATTTAGGTAATTAAGACAGGAGTTTAATTGTAAATTCATATAGGTATTGCAACAATCAGAAACAGTCCTAATAAATATTGTCTTGTTTGAAGAATTAGTTGACAATCAGTAAGAAATTGACTTACATAATTCGGAATCAGTTGAGGATAGTCTGAGTTGGAATATATATGAATATATATGTATAAATATATCGATATATATGTATAAATTTATTCATATATATGTATAAATAATATAAGATAAATATTTGATGTCAAATTTTCAGAATGTATGTATATATATATATATATATATATATATGTTTGTGTGTGTGTATGAGTATATATATATATATATATATATATATATATACATGTATATATATATATACACACACACATGCATCTTATTAATAATGAATATAAGCATTTTGGGCCATTTATGACCCAAAATACTTAGAGAATTTTTTCCGAGCCCATATCAGCAGTATCAATTTGAAATGTAAAACTTAAAAGGGTTCACAATATCATATATACATGTAAACAAAAGAAGAATGATACATATGCATTAATATCCCTTTGCTAATGCTGAGATTGCAGATAGGTATGTGGTAATATATCTGAATCCCAGCTTGAAGCATCTCACATGTCTAGCCACTCTGATGAGTTGTGATACAACAAAACAGTCTGTCTGTGGATGACAATATATGCTCCCTCATTCTCGGGACTGAGTACTCTTGTGAATGAATTAGCGGTTGCCATTTGTGTAATGCAAAGCAGTTCTTATGAAGTGAACACTCAGTAGTCGTTAAGCAAATATATAAACAAAAGAAAAATGATACAAAAGCATTAAAATCCCTTTGCTTACTCTGAGATTGCTGATAGTGTGTTAAAATATCTGACTAGTGTAAAGTCAGCCAGGTTTCAATCCCAGGTTGAAGCATCTCATGTGTCTAGCCACACTGATGAGTAGTGATACAGTGAAACAGTCTGTCTGTGGATGTCTATATATATATATATATATATACATACACATGTGTTTAGAAATTATAGGGGAATTTAAAAAAATAAAAGTACATGATACTCTATAAGTAGAGTAATGTAGAATAGAAGTTGAATATCAAACTTATATAGGAAAGTCCCCATGGCATAATGGCTAGGGTGCTGGACTACGGCCTTAAAGTAAGTGAATTTGAACTCTGGCCATGCTATTAAGTTCCCTTTCAGACAAATAACCCCATTATCTCTTCACCCAGCAATGGGGTAAATAGTGTCACTGCTATTCTTCCACAAGGATGGTTTTAGCATTAAATAACCCACAATGGTTGATATGCCATTTAACAAAGACAGAAAAAAAAGGAAAAACAACTCACATAAAAATTATTCATTTTGGTGTCAAAAATAGATTCATAGATAATTACATCTTCATGCAAAATTCTATTTCGTTGGTATATTTTTAGATAAAACTGGATTTTTCTTCTTGGTTGTAATTTCAATGTTGTAAAAAGTTTGGTAATAAATAGTACCTAATGATACTCATTTTGAGTGTTGAATATTCTACAAGAAATGATAAAATCCTGATATCTTTGTTTTAGAATAAAATCCCCTTATAAAATATAGTTATTTTTCTATTTATTCATGGATAATATCATATTACACACACACACACACACACACACACACACACACATATATATATAGTATTCTTGGTCCTGTTAATTTTTTTTGTGTTTTTGGAAATTTCAAAAATGCGTAAGAGGATGGAAATAAATTTATAATCCTATGTGACCGGTTTCGTTGTTTTTTCTTAAAGTGTGTATATATATATATATATATATATATATTAAATAATAGCCCTTATGGTAAGAAAAAACCTGGCAAGTGATTTGAAGATGAAAATATACAATGAATCACTGTCAAGGGGAAAAATATATATATATATTGGAAAAAAAAAGAAAAGGCCAACCTTGTCATACCAATTGAAAAAAATCAAAAGACATCCAATTGGTTGGTCAAAAGAAAAAAACACTGTTAGGGCTGCTAAGCTACAATTCAAAAAGTGCTCAACACTTGGTACCCTGATGAGCCACTTAGGCGAAACTATAGTAGATTAGTTCCTGACTCACTAAGTAATTATCATTAATATATGTATATATGTATATATATATATATAGATAGATGATGTGTTTTGGGACCTTGATGAAACTGTTAAACTTATTTACCCATTGAGTTATTCAGTATTTCCTGTATCTCGTACACCAGTCAAAATTAGAAAATAAAGGACATTTTCTATAAATATTTTCTCTATTTGAGAAGACCTTTTTACTTGATATTTCCAAAAGTTTTTGCTAGTTCCCAATATATATATATATATATATATATATATATATATATACATATATACATATATATATATGAAGAATAAAAAAACTATGAAATATTTAGAAATAAAAAGCATCATTTATAGGGGTAAAGACTTCTGTCTCCAATAAGTTTATATTGAACAAACATGGATTGAAATAAAAAAAATGCTCAATAATAAATCCCCTCTCTAATTATACATCAATTTTGTTATACTTTTTAACAAGCAATAACAAAAAAAATCTATTCTCATGAATACAGATGAGTTCAAAATAACCATTTTCGAATAGATCTTTTACATCCTTAGTTTATGCATGGTTATTTTGTTGCTTGATTAAATATTCAACAGGTCTGGAATCTCAGAGATTCCAAGATGCCATGGAAACATTACCTGAAGATCAATAATGGTTCTGTAACCTTTTTAGTTGAAAAAAAATCACTAACTTGTTCCACTCATACACACACATCATTGAATTACACATTTTTTCTTTTTAATGGTAGACGTGTGTGATTGGACCATGAGAAGAGATGCTCTTCTTTGATTCAGAATTCAGGAAGCTTTTTTTTACCAATCCGCTCTCCTTTAATGTTGTATTTAATGTTGTATGTGTGCACACATATATTTTCATATTGATGTATATACATGTATGACATTCACAGATATACACCTACACCCACATATACATTGGTGCTTCATGTAGTGTAATAGTTATTGAGCTTGGCTAGCAGGCCAAGAGACTTTGGTTCTCACTAAGTAACTCATACTTCTAGCTTTATGACAAATTAAGCTAAGTAAATGACCCACCACACTCATTGGAGGGTATTGAAAACGATTTTTCTTATAAACATAATTCATTGAACTCAGAGAAATTGAGGAATTCTGGAATACAATTTTACATTTTAGAAATAAATGAAGAAATAATTTTGTAATAATTTAGAAGAAAAAGAAGGTGTAAATACCTTCACCATCAAAATGTTCTTCAATGGATGATAAAATACAACTATCCTTATTGCCAAGTTGGCTGGGGCTGTAGAATACACCAACTGCAGCTCTGCAGAGGGGTAAGAGCCCCCCTCCCAACGAGTCTCCTCGAAGTGACACTAAACAATCTGATGGTGAGGTTCTAGTAATGCTGTAGCTTTGGGGAATGCAGAGTATCCCTTCATTGCCATCACTCCTAGGTCCGCTCTGGCCCAGAGTGGTAGCACCTGACAGGGTCCTATCTATAGGTCAAATAGAACTAAAATGCGTACTTATGCTAAATTGAGCTACTTGAAATAGAACTGTTTTGATATTTAAAATGTGTACTTATGCTAAACTGGATTGTTTAAAATAGAACTGGTTAATTGTATAAAATTGATTTGGCATTAAATAACCTACAAAGGTCAATATGCCATAAAATCATAACAAATAAACAAACAAACAAAAAATTATCCTTAATTTTGAAGCCCATAGAAGCACAACTCAATATTTCTTGTGAAAAATGTTTATTTCATCTGTCCAACTGTTTTCATATGCTCTATTCTATTATTATAACCCTTACATTTTCTGTAATTTTTTGCTTCAAAGGGGAAAAAATAAAAGGATTATTTAAAAATAAAATGATAATTTGGCTCCTTGTGAGTTTTTTTCCACAGGTAGTCTTTCAATGGAATCAGAGAGATAGCAAAGTCTCCCTAATCTCCAGGACTTTGCTCAGTTTCCTTGCTGATCTCAACAATGCTATGATATGGATGATTTCAATTCCTCCTCTTATTTCTAATATCTCCAGTTATTTTCAAGCCATTGGGAACTGTTCCAAGTACACTGATTACAATTGGTATCACTGTCACTGGTCCACAGCTTTTTAGTTCTCAGGTAAGGTCCAGGTATTTTTCTATCTTTTTGCTTTCTTTTATTTCCATTTTATGGTCTGCTGGAAAAGCAAAATCCACGCAACAACAAGTTCTTTTTTACTTGTTAATCAATACTAGGTCTGGTCTTTTGGTTGGGATTGGGTGATCTGTTTGTATCTAAAAATCCCAGAGAATTTTATGAGTCTCATTTGCCAGGATAGATTCTGGTTTATGCATATACTATTTTGTAGTATGGTCAAATTTTCATCTTTTGCACAATTCTCAGTGGATCAACTTTCCTACCCCATCATGCCTACTCTTGTACTCCTTTTGTTTGCAGCATTTGCTTATTATATGATTAACCATTTCAGATTATATGGTAACACTTGCTATCCTGTTGCATATTATCAATTTTCAATTTAACATGATAGGTCCTTACGCTATTGTTTTGTGCTACTATTAAAAGTAATTCAGTTTCACTCTTGCAGTTTCTCTTTTGTAGCCATGGCCATGTTTTCTCGTGTGCAATCTAAATAGTTAGTCACTTAAAATAGCCATAGACTTGTTTTTCTTCCCATTTTTCTTTCCTAGTTATTGTTGTTCTGTTGTTATATTGTTTCTGATCACTGTAATTAATCTTTGTTTTTTTTATTGAGTCTTCAAGATGTCTTATCAAGGTATCGACTCATAGAGTCTGTCTATATCATCTCTGGGATGTAATATTATTATCATTATTATTATTCATTGACCTACTTAGATTAGTTTCCTTGTCTTAGCTGTTATAGTCACAGTATTTCAACATTGGTACTTTCTGGCCTTCTTCTTCAGGTCAGTAACTGGAAATTTCAAACCAAACCCTTTATTAAACCTACATAGATGAATTGATCTCATTCCTTTCTTCATGACTAGAATTTTCTCAAATTTGTTTATACTTTGGCATTTTTCACTGAACCTGATGTGGAATGGAACTCATAGCCACAACCAGATAAGCAGATGCATCTGACTTATGTTTTTATTTCGTCAAATGGGATATAAGGGATAAAAAACATAAATGTGAGAAACTAAGTAACTCTTAGAAGTCTGACTCAAGAAACATAGAAACGTTTGCTATGGCAAATCATATCTGGAAAGAGAAAGGATCAAACAACCACCTTTGACATAGGGTACATCACTGGAAAATGAGAAAATTGCAAAAAAGTTAGATCTATTCCTTGCAGATAAATGTACAATCCAGGCCAATTTTCTAATCAAGAAAAGCATTGAGGAGTAATCCATCACTTGTGTTTTATACATGTTGCTGTTTTGATCTTAATCAATTAGTTTGGATGGTATATTTGCCACCATTTTTTTTCAGATGGTTATCAATTTCTTGTTTACATTACCCAGAAAAGAAGAAACAAGATTTCATACAAAGTCTGTATCTGAAGAAGGCTGTAGAATTGATTGGCTGAAATGTGAAGAAGACTGTAGAATAGATCTACTAACAACAAAAAAATTAAGATCAATAGTGTGGACTACTTTTGAAATGATTATGAAATATCTCAAAACTACAAAAAAATAAAGTACTAGTTGAAGTAAATGTCCATGTTGGGTCAAGACTTGAATCACAAATATGATGAAAGTAACAGACAAATGTAAAAATATCACATCTTTTTATTTCTTTTTTCTAAACAATGTCCATTTTATAATCTTTGTTCTCAGTTAAAAATTTACTTGTAAAGATTTAAAAAAATAAATCCATATAACAGAAGAGACATTTACCAATAATTTTCATATTATCTAAATAAGTTAATGTTCTGTCAAAATTTGTAAAGTTTTGTAGAGAAATATTTTTGAATTAAGTGTATAATATTTAAAAAATCTATGAATCTAAACATTTTTATTTTTTGTCTGGACTGTTAGCAATTGTAAGCAGTTATAAGAAATAATGCGATATAATAATATGCAATTATTTTTCTCCTCCAACTTGAAGAACAACTGAAAAACTTATTAACAATATTTAATTATATGTGAATAATTATTTTATTTTTAAAAATTTGTTATTTTTCTTTTAAAGTTTCATAATTTACATTTAATACAATTAGTTATGTTTCACAGCAACATGGCTTTCCACTAATTATTGTTTGTCAAGACACCCTATCAATGAGAAAATGCTATTTTCCTTGTGAAGAACAAACTTTGTTTTCTGGTAAAACCTCAGGGTAAATATATATGAGAAATTTGATAGCTTTATACAAAACTTACCATTTATAAAGAATAGATAAATAAACTCTTCTTAATCATATACTATGAATTTATAGATACATATGTAGAAATAATTTGCTTAATCTGCAGTCATTATATGTTACTTTTTAAACTCTTTTACAAAATACTTTTTTTATAAGATGAAAATGTTGTAGTGGCTTCCATCAATGATTCAGTTATTGAAAATATGGTATTTGTTTTTGTGATAAAATAATATAAATCAAATGTTATGTATGTAAAAGTGTCTACACCTGCATATAAATCAATTGGATTGCTATACACATACAGAAATCAATAATATATTCATATACACACACATATAAATACACATGTATATCATAATCCAGTTTTTATCCACTTAATATCTTCAATCAATAATTTGAAAAGGTTTATCTTTACTTGGAAGGCCCAATGAATATAGTTAGGTTGAGAAAATTTAACAAAATAAAAAACTATATTCAAATATGGTTAAAACATAAGAAATCTGTTTTTTGTTATACAGTAAAATTAGAATATTCTCTGCAGCAGATATTTTGAATTTTCTACATAATACCAAGATAGAATATATTATTTTATATAATGAAAACATTGGTTGGAAAGAAGAAAAAAAAATCATTTCTGAAATGATTAAATATCATTATTGTACTCTGATATACTCCAACTAGTATCCTTATTTTGGTTGTTATAGTCACAATGACTAGGCTTTCTCCAATTGTCTTCAATCCCTTAGTCTATTAGTGCAATATACTCAAGTTAAGTGAAAGAGACTGACAGGCAGCAAATTAATAATGAAGAATTAGCTGATATGAGATATTCTCTAAGCATAGGCAGAGTAAATGAGAACAATTTTTCATTGTAGATTGACTAAAAGGTTGGGTCTAAAATTCTCCTAAGATTATAAACAATGAAAAACACCTGAAGAAAGCTAGAAGATACAATAGAATATTTCAACTAAAATGATGGTACTAATATGTCATTGTATAATTATAAATTAATTCTATTTTACAAAAACTGTATTTTTTGCAAGTGAATTTTACAAAACTATTTTTAGTATCTAAATGAAAAGAAAACAAAATATTTTATTTGAATCTATAACTATGACAATCCAAGAAAGAAATGTTATGTGTTTTTAAATGAGTACTATCTGTTGACTTGTTTTTGGGAAAGTAGTTGATTTGGACTGAATTAACATAAACTATCTAGAATGATTAAAGCATTTTGTTTAACAGAATTCTGACAAAATTAGTTGGAACCAACTATATACAATTAAGTTAAAATTCTTTATATATTGTACAGACTTATTATGAATCATACAATAAAGATTAATGGGATATATATGAAGATTTTATTCTTCATAGTAGTGGTTGTTGGTGAATTGAGTTCTGAGTTTTGTATCTGATTCCTTTTTCTTCTTCTTTCCCCATTTACTTGTCTTTATTTGTCTATGGAACCTGCAAGAGAATTAAGGATGGAAGGAAAGAGACAAAGATACCTTTAAACTCAAACTTTATTTTGGGGTTTACTACTATTCTGTAGTGAAGAGAGTGCTTTCCTGAACCAGTAGAAATAGTCATGTTTTCCGGACAACCCACTGAAATATATTATAGAGTAATTTTCTGTGAGTTTATGAGTTTGAAGTTTGTCGTGTGTTCAGTAGGTATGTTCAGTAGAGGTGGATACTAACAGGAGACACAACTTGCCACTAAGCCTGGCTCTTAACAAGCACATGTGCTAGAAAGTCCGTCCAAGGGAAGTGATGAATGCTTACAGAGAGTTTTTCCTTGGCAGCAGGAAGCCCCTCTTTTTAGGCATATACCAATTTTATTTCCTGTCAGAGGCCTTCTCAGAAACTGCTACTTTTTTAATTTATTTGTTTTATCTTTTTTATTTTCTTTAAATCCCCACAGATATTAATAGCCTCAAAAGAAAACCATCATGAAAAATCTATATTAATAATTGAGAAAAGAAAGTTTGTCTATATATCCGCTAAAAGTTTGATGTAGAGCTTCTAAATTTGCAAAGTGTACCAGCTTAGTTCAAAGGAGACTTCTTCCCAAGCAGCTCCTGTTTCTTTGCCTAAAAAGGGTAAAAGTTCGATTTATTTCTTAGTGTCTGAGGCGCACCTGAAGGGAAATGCTGAAAGAATATAAAGAATTTTTATACATGCTCCTTCGGAGGCTACTTCCTGCAGGGCACCCTACACTATACAGACCTTGTGTCACATTTTGTCTTTGTCAGGAGTCATATGAATACTCATTGTTTCAAGTGAGATTCCTGTCAATAGGGTGTCTCTAACAATAAACATAGAGAGACATATTCTCACCAGTTTATAATTAAACAGGTTTCATAATAAGCTACTTTGAATTAATAAGAAGCAAATTTCAAAGCCAATTGGCAAAGATTTATGAACTAGACAAAAGGTCTGTAACTGTAATATTTGCATGTTAAGGATAAAATAGAAAAAAAGTACAGAGATTGTACTGCTTTCATGATAAGTGAAATCAATCATGTATAACAAGGACATTGTAAAAAATGTTTCTGTATCATGTTGAAATGCAGATTTTCATTCAGCACATCAAAGTTTCTAAAAATATTTGAATATCTACATAACAAATTTGTTATGTTTGAGTAGACTGGGTTCTTTAGCTTTGGTAAGGCAACCAATCTAGAAGAGGGAAAATTGAATTCAAATAATTCTTTAGCCTTCATATATCAGATGGTCTAAGTGAAGGAAGCTGTAACTTTGTTGAAAGAATTGACCTTATGTCACATACTGCCAATAGCAGATGGGTGAGGTAAATACATACATAACAAATCTGTATCAATGTCTTATTTCTAGAACATCCTATTTCCTTGAAGTTTTCTTTTTCATATTACACATGAACCTACTTTGATAGGCTATTCAATTTACCTAGTCACAACTCAATTTATATTTAAAAAAGCTTTCTCTTTTTTATCATTTCAATGCAAAATTTATAATTACTTTTAAATTTCTTGTCATCATGCAACATGTAAATGAAATGAAAACTTTCATATTTATTTGCCTTTCATTACATGTCAAAATTTATTCCTTATCTATCAGTTATTAATTACTGTTTGTTATCTTAACATTTGTCATGAAATATAATGCCACTTTAGAATATGGCAAGGTACCTTCTTTATCAACAAACTACCAATGTGAATGATTATTTCACTTTATTGCTAATTCCAATGATAAGACATTAAATCCTCTTCATTGAATACTCATCAAAGGGCTCATATTTTTAAATTCTTTGTATATGCTCATATTTGAATCAATTAAATGTAACGAATGAAAATTTTGAAAGCTTCAAGCACAAAGCTTTATTCAATTTAGAAATTTAAGAGTACAAACTCACTAAAAGTCAACCGTGATTCAATTACTAACAACTATGCATTATTACAAAATAATGGCTGTTGACCTCCTCAGTTTTTCTCAGAAAAAAAGTTGCTGTCAAGAATTTAAAATAAAATCATTTTATTTGATCACATTAATTCATTGTTTGTATCTTTTATCAATTCGGAAAAAAAATTCTCTATCTGTACACATCTTCTCTATCAGCAATTTCACTTTTGCAGTGCAGGATTTGTGTATGGGCAGATCAAGGGTACATAATATAGTATAAGGGGTGTCTCAACATCTTATATGCACAAAATAAACATTCCAGTAACTTGATTTCATTTGTTGCATAGTAGTATTAATCAATTTTGACTGCCAAATTTACTGGACATTGGCATAATGGTTAGAGTGTTCACCAGTGGCCCGGGAGACCTGAGTTCAATCCCAGGTCGAGTCATACCGAAGACTCAAAAATGGTACTTGATGCTACATTGCTTAACACTCAGCATTATAAGGTGAGAATCAAGGGTAAAGTGGAGCAATCCAGGGAAAGGAGTAGCACCCTCCCCTACACTTTGGTGTAGTAGCTATCAAAAAGGGAGCCTCCTAGTCACCCTAGACAATGGTTGCCAACTTTACTTTACTTTTCTTGACAGCCAAATGAGAATATATCAATTGTTACTTAGTAATATTCATCCCTTGTGACAGTCAAACAAGAATGTACTAATTGTTGGTAAAGTTTGTTATAGCTGTAAAACTACTAAGAATCAAGTGAAGAGGTCAACTATGAAACATACAATTGTTTAGAGTACTGTCAATCATTATTATTATAGTGTGTGTTTTAAAAACAAGTAGTGGTTTATTGTAAAGACAATTGGAAAAGAAGAGAAAGTTCAAAGGTACATTGATTATATGTCTTGCATATGGTGAGGTACATTGATTAGGTGTCTTGTATATAGTGAGGTACTTTGATAATGTACCTTGTATATGGTAAGGTACTTTGATTATGAATCTTGTATATGGTGAGGTACTTTGATTATGTGTCTAGTGCATGGTAAGGTACTTTGATTTTGTGTCTTGTATATGGTGAGGTACTTTGATTATGTGTCTTGTATATAGTGAGGTACTTTGATTATGTGCCTTGTATATGGTGAGGTACTTTGATTATGTGTCTTGTATATAGTGAGGTACTTTGATTAGTGGTGATTTATTACAATTAATAATTTTATTAGATAAAGTTAAAGATTAGGTCTCTACTTTGGTTGGCACTTTTTTAGTTCAATTATTCTTAATTGCACATTCACAAAACTGTAATGTCTGCAGACAAATTTTTCAAACAAATATTTTTCCTGAAGAAACGTGAATATTTCCACAATCACAGAAGAAATGGTTGATAAGCCCATCTCAGTGACCACTTTGATTTTTGAGAGAATTCAGTCTTCAGTCTTTATAGAAATTTGGAACTGAACTCTTTTTTTTAAAAACTGAGAGTAAAAAAAAATAATAGAATTAAATATGAAAAGATAATGCTAATAAATTGAAAAACAAAAAATAACTTTGTGAATAGCTCCTTTTTTTCTTTTTGTTTTGTTTTTATTTTAGCTTTGTATCAACAAATAATGCAGCAACTAAAATTGTCTTTGTAGATTGTTGAATTGCTCTAGAAAATTTGAAATTTTTCATGAAACAAAATTAATGATAGTTGATTCACATTTAGTTTTACTGGATATTATTGGTTTTACAAGAATAAAATATTATGCCACTGGTTTTGAAATTAGAATAATAATGAGCCTCACTTGAAGAAGCAAGAAGTGAAATTAGTTACATTCAGAATTTACATCTCTGTTGTTGAACTTTAAACTCTGGTAACCAGCAGTAAAGAAGATATTTACTTGACTCAGCCAAGATTCAACTCAAATGTTATCCTGGATCATGATTTATAAGAATAATACAGTTTACAGTAGAAGATAATATGCTAGTAACAAATCTGGATACCCAATTTGACTTTGAGTTAAACTTAAACACACATTCAACTTTCCTTTGTATTTGTAAAAAGAATGTGTGGGTTCTTAATTCCAAAACAATGTATTTATTTATGGCATAAATAAATAATTTCTACTTTTATTCCACATTTTAAAAATGTTTTTTCACACTTTTTAACAGAAATGTTTTTCTTGGATTGTATGTGTTATTTTTTTAATTGCTTTTATTGAAAAAGAATAGAAAATAGCCATTATTCTCTTCAAACTTTGCTTTTGTGCTCTGGATAATAAAATTGAGAAATTAATCTATTTCTGTATAAAAACAGACAAATCTGTGCATTTTCTTTCATCTATATAAAGCAACACATAAATCAAAATTTACATTTTTACTTAAATTATAAAAAAAATGAACCAAAATGTTTGAACATAGTTTTTTGAGATTTGCAACTGAAATGTAAATTGCTTTCATGTAATCAGCCCATAAATATTGTCTCCCATCGTATTTTGAAAATGTCATTACCCGGGTCACAAAAGCAAAATTTTGATCAAGAAAAATATTTTTTAAATTTGTAGTCATTGGTAATTGGGAAATAATACTTTCTGCCCAAGGAAAAAAATAAGTAAATGTTCGGTAGTATAGCATTATCTGAATGAAGTAAAGAGACTATCAACAAATATAAGTTGAAGACTATTAACAATATAAGCTGAAACCCTGAATGGGTAGCAGTTAAAAAATTAAAAAAATAGATTAGTCAATTTTTTAAGTTTGGTATTATCTACACTTAAATATTCATATATGATATTGGTTGTTATAGTCCTAATATTTTAGCCATGGATTGTTTGGTGTCTGGGAATTTTGAACCCTTTAGGTAGACTGATTTCTTTCTGCAACTCATTCTTGGAGGACATATTGTATCAGTTAGTATTTCTCTGTTAAATCATTCTTGTGATACCATTACCTTTCTGTCTCTTTCACTGACATCTCAAGGAGAAATTAATAAGGAAGAATTACTTAATACAGAAAATCCTCTAAATATAAACAGCAGAATGAGAACAAACTACTATCATAAATTGAATAAAGGGTGGGCTCAAAATTTCTCAAAAGTTATCCACAACAATGGACACCAGAAGAAGACCAATAGCTGAAATGTTGAGGCTATAAAAAAAAAAATGATAATTTCTCTTGGAAAAAATTCAGACAAAAATGATTCATTTTTACATTCATTTTATTCATCTTTTAAAAAGAGATTAATTAATAACCTTGAGACAAGAAGCATATTATTCTGCAACTTGGTTGATTTTGGACATTTTTTCTTTCTAATAATTTTTCAGTGATGCATCTGAAAGAAAGAGCACAATATAAGTATTGGTTAAAGTGTATCAAGTTATCTGGTGATCATAAGTTCAATCCTTGGGTTGGGTAAAGGACTTGGGTTCAGCAGATGAGACAGATTGATAATATCACAAGGACAAGAAAGAATTAACTGATACAAGAGAATATCCTCAAAGTATGGAGAACAGAATAAGAATAATCTAATCCCATAAACTGAATAAGGGATTCGGTTTGAAATTCCTAGGTTACAAACCAGTGGCACAACTAATGAAGGAGCAGGAGGGACAATTGCTCCCCCTGAATAAATTCTTAAAAATTCTTTTGCTTTTTTGGGTAATAAAAATGAACTTCATTAATTTCTCTAGTTTTTAAATCTTTTTGAAAATTTATTAAATAGCATTAGAATATAACTTACAAGACTTATTGCTTTATTCCACTAATGTTCCAATTTAGTGATCAGATTATGTTTGTAATAAAAGATGCCATTATTAACTGATTTTGAGTAAACCACTGAGGATATGAATAATCAAAAATGTTCAGATGCTTTTATATATGCTGAACCTTTGAAGCAGTTCATTTAAAAAAAATTTTTTAAATCACAAAATATCCATTAATCAATCAAATGTACAAAAAATAAATCAATCAAAATATTTGATTAGTATACATTGAAATAAAATAAAAATGCACGAAACTTGTAACATTTTTACTTTTTTTCAAAAATCTTTGTGTCATTCATAAAAAGATAAATTCATAGAATTCTTATTAAAAATAGGTTAATTAAGTTAAGATTCCAATAATCCTTAAAAGGTTAAAATCATATTTAATATTTTACCTATATATAATGCTCTTTTTCCTCTGAATTGACAATTTTGGAAAATGATTTAAAGTGGGGTTTCTATTTACAATGTAAATATGATGTTAAACTGGACCCTTACTTTATGTACAATGAATAAAACTTCAGTTTTGAAGCTTTTCAGTTATTTCCATTGTTACTCATGTATTCCAATATTTTTTAAATATATATTCAGATGAATCTTTGTTTTTGGAAAATGATTTCTTGATGAAGTAAAATAAAATTTAGTTAGTGAAGTTATTTTGCTATGTACATATTTTGATTATATTTTGACTTCTATGTATATATTTTGACTTCAATGTACATATTTTGAATTCTATGTACATATTTTGTTATGTACATGGCAAAATATGCACTATGTACATATTTTCCTATGTAGATATTTAATGAGTTTTCTTTGATTAGTTATTAATGTATTCTACATGAAAGTTGCATTGTAAATGAAAAAAAATCCTGATGACTATGATGCTAATCACAACTCTTATTTCTGTAATGTCTTCTGCTCATGTAGATATTTTTCTAATAAGGAAAACTATGAAGTAAAAATTAAGAAGAAGAATCTATGTGGATGGAACAGAAAGAAGATGAAAAAAGTTACAAATCAAGAAAAAAATCATCAAAATTTTCATTCAACCAAACTCGCAGTTTATTAGCCTGAACCCTCTGAAGACTTGCTGTCTTCCTTTAGTCTAAGATATGGAGACAGTTCTTTGGCTGTCAAGGCTGCTCATCTACTCTCCACTTAAAAGCTGGTGAAAGCACTCTGGCTACAGCAGCTGCACAGGTAGGAGTTCTAAAAAGTCAAGGATAAATAGTACATAACAAGACTATGTGTCACACATAGACTATCCAACAAACACTTTGTGGGGAAATACCTACTTAGCCAGGTCTAAAAACAAATTTTGACTGTTTTCTAAAAACTGGACTTCATCTCAGTGCAATTTTGTACAAGAAAAAAAATTTAAAATGGTTATAAAATGCTAAGCCAGAGTTTAGTTTACTCATCAAGAGAAAATTCAATATTTTGCTTATTGGCTTTTTACAAATTGGTCAGATGGTTGGAGAGGTCTAAAAATTGGTTGGATGGTTTTTTTTGCTAAGGTTACACAGAAATTTAAAAAGTATAAAAAAAGGTACAAGTCACAAAAAAGTAGAAAAAAATATTTTCCTTGCCAAATTTCATTTGTTTAACAACAAAAATGGTTTGGCTGAACTTGTAACAACAGAAAAGAAAGAGATTGAGAAAAGTAGACTTATTGTGTCTTGTATTATTGATGTAGTTCTTTATTGAGGAAAATAGATGTTAGAATTTTTGTGGTAATCACAGATTTCAAAGTTTAAGTTCTCCAATTACAAATGAATGGTCAAAATACAATCTCACCTCTGACATATAAAATGATTTAATACACTTCTTTGCAACTGAGCTTTTATCAAAGATATTAGCTGCAATAAAGGTGTTACAAAGTAATAATTGTTGATTCAGCAGATGGAATCAGTTTTCTTAATCCTTTTGATATATTTCAGTGAATGGTCATCCACTAAAGTGATTTATACAATTTAGGAATTGACTTAGAAATGTCTTTAACAATGCATTATAGGGTCAGTCTTTCAAGGGAACAAGCACAAAATTCAGTGAAATATCTGACCTCCAAACAAAGATTAGAAAAATTGCTTGAAACGTATCTTTTATGACAAGGGTCTCTAACTCGAGGCCTCAAAAGGGCCATTATGTCCTCGAGTTTGATGCACAGTAGGCCTAAAGTGAGATGATGTGGAAGGGGGATTTCCACAATATAATGCTAGTCTGCAAAACAGACAATTGGCAGCATTTTTTTAAAAATAAAAGCAAATATGCTTATGATAGTACAAAGAATGTGTGAATTAGTATAAAATGTACAGGTCAAATTTTCCTTTATTCACTTTCTACTTTTGGTAAATTCCCTTTTGACCATTTTCACTTTTTATAAATTCAATTTTTTACATTTATTGCATTTCATGTATAAATTGCGATAAATTGTACCATAAATATTATCAAAACAGAGAAAAGCAAAGCAAAATTCAAAATTTTAAAGAAATAACAGCTTGTGTGCATGATTGCTTGTGTTTTATGGCAATGTCAACCCTGTCGGTTATTTACTGCAAAATCCTCTTTATACATATATATATATATATTAGATATATAGGATTTGTAAAGGATTAGTTAGTAGCTAACATTGTTTTTAAACAAGTCAGAGCTCATTTGTTTGTGTTGGCTTGGCTGAGGTCGGCAGTATTAGTTAAGGCTGGTGGTGCATATGACGTGGTGTACACTTGACGACTGGACTCTGGAACAGAACAAGTACAACTATTGCTCACCACTTATGTATCTTCTATATGTGTGCTGTATGGCCATATTTGTATAGCACGTGTGTGTGCATGCAAATATGCATGTTCATAAGCCGGTGGTGTTACTTCATTGAAACGTCCATGAATAATATTCTTCCACTACCATAAATGCCCCCTCCCCTCATGAGACCACAAGATATTCAGGTAGTAGTCGTCTACAGGGGCATTTTAATGTTGTGTACAACATATCCTGCATCTGTAGAGTACTTTAGAGTTATTTTGTTTATTCATATTATTTCTTTTCTTTCTGTTTGTTTTTTTCTTTTCTGGTTTTACCAAAAGTCAAGATACTTCATTTTTATGTTCTGCTTTATATTTTACCTTCATTTGAGACAATTCTTCTTGTAATTGGTCAACTAGTTTAATTAAAGGATATCAGAGTGCAGCTAGAAGAACTCAGGTGTTCTTTTCCAGATGTAGGAGTCATTGGTAGGGAAGGGTGGCCTGGGTGTTGGCTTAACCCTCTGGTTCTCTTTATGGATTGTTCAGTTCTTCTCCTGGGACCCTTTGTGTACACTCTGACAGTGAAGATATGAGACTCCTCCCTAATGCTACTTGTTGCTGACCAGTTGGTTGATACCCCTTTTGGTTTCTGACAAACCCTTGTGATGTGCCTGTCTCATAATTAAAACAGGCCATCTTGGTGGTGTTACTTCATCAAAATGTCTCCAAATAATATTCTTACACTACCATACTGTTTGCACATAGTTAAGAGATTTCAAATATTCCTATGTAACACTAATAATTCTATTCAACATTATTCATTTGTTGGCACACAGTTAAATGGTTCCAAGAATGGCTATGTAACACTAATAATTCAATTCAACATCAGTCATTTGTTTGTATACAGCTGCATGGTTTTGAGTATAGAAAATGATTAAATATTTGACCCTCAGATAGGACCCTAACAGATACTACCAGCTAGAAGTAATTGCAAAGAAGAGGTACTCCACATTCCCGAAAGCTTTTGAACTGTAGCCTCACCATCAGAAGTAGCTTAATTTTATACTCAAGACACTAAATGCTTTCAAGTATTGCTATCCAACACAAATAATTCTATTCAATATTATCCCTTTGTTTACACAAAGTTAAATGTTTTCAAGCATTGCTATGAAATACTAATAGTTCAATTTAGCATTAATCATTTTTTGCACACAGTTAAATGGTTTCAATTATAGTGAATGATTAAACACTTCTATTTGACCCCTAGATAGGACCCAAACAGATATTATCACTCTGGGTCAGAGTGAAACTTGGAGTAATGGCATTGAAGGGGTTCTCCATATTTCCCAAAGTTTCTGAACAGTAGCCTCACCATCAGATTGTTTAATATCATATCCAAGACACAAGTGATGGAGGTGGGATTTTACCTTTCTGGGCTGAAAAATGGCAGATATCTTCAACAAAAATTTTTTAACTTTTTTTATCCAAATCAAGAAACAAATTACATGTTCAAATAAAATTGGTTATATTTTTTCTTTCATAATTTATGATGAAAAAAATGTCATAAGAAATTATAAAATAACTTTTTTTATGGGGACAGTTCATTGAGTTTGTATTTATTTCCATTGGCTTGTTACATTATTTTATCAATTGATCAATTTTAATTGCTTTTATTTTTGTTTCCACCCACTTCCAATTTCTCCACACCCACATTTTTTAACTAATTTCCCCATGTCTATCTTAACAAGAAACTAATGATGGATATTTCTAAAAACAGATTTTAAGAAAATATAACTTTTATGTACATATTTCTTTTGATATTCTTTAATTTTTTTTTCTTAAGAAAATTTTTGAATAACAAAATCACAAGGACTCAAGTTAAATTTTGAAATAATTTAAAACAAATTGTGATTGATCATGAACAACTGAATTCCAGTTTAGATTTGCAATTCTGTGATTTATTCCTCTAAAAATATGAATAAAAATATTTTTGAAATATTTGCTCTCTGAATTCAGACTTATAAGTAAAGTTAAATAAAGTTACCTTCATTTAATAATGATCCTAAGCAGTTCATGTTAAAGATAATTTTTGGCAACATTTAGCAGCAACCAGGGATTCTCTATTCAGCTTAAAATAATGTAAATTAGCTAGCTTCAAACCTGACTGAAAATGCTCCTCAGATTTGAGTTCAACACAGGTTTATTTAGGGACAAATAACCAAGTTTTTGGAAAATATTTGCCACAAAATTGTTCTGCCCAGTGACACCAAAAAATAGATTATGGCACACAGCCCACATGTTTCCAACCTCTACTTCATGTAATTTGATGCAGTTATCCAATATAAAAAAAAATTGTCTTTTTAATAAATTCTAACAAACAGTTAAACTTTTAAAACTGTTTTTAATATCATCTATAAAATAACAATTAAGTACAATTTTTAAAAACTGTACTTTCCTTGTGTTTTTGATATAAATGCAAAATAAAATGTGTAACTGGTTTAAAATCATTTGGTGCATGTTACTAAGCATCTTTCTCTGAACTTGCTTTCTCGAAACTAAAAACCTGGTAATGTCCTTGTGACCAATTACAATTGATACCTAAAAAATGCTGGAATGTATAAAAGTCAAATTGTGGTGACTAAAACAACCATGAAAAGGATGCTAGTCTAAATATAAATCAAATAAATTTAAAACCACAAAAAAAAAAAAATTTAAGATTCTCATTCTTTATTTTAGAATTCTGGAAGCTAACCATAAAATAGTTTTTCAATACTGAAAATGATTTTCTACCAAATGACAGGAGTAAATTATTCTTTGAAAAGGAAAAATAAAACAATTTTCACCATTAATTGGTCAGGTGGGTGTCTGTTTTATCAAAGTGGAATAAAACATTTTTGTAATTTTAATAAGTAAAATCCATTATTCCACAGAGAAGTCAATTTGATAAATCACAGACACACACACACACACACACACACACACACACACACACACACACACACACACACACACACACACACACACACACACACACACACACACAAGCAATTAGAGCTGAAATCATGTTTTCTTTTTTTTAGCGCTTATAATTTCATAAGTTTATATGATTTCAAAAATAAGAGTGTGTTTCAATATCATGAAAATATATTGATCTGTATATAATTTATTGATGAATCAAAATATGAAAGAGCTCTATAAGTAGGTATATCAAAGACAATTTATCTTGGCTAAAAGACTATGACAGTCAAATATTGAATTCTTTTTAAAAATTCATTATGTATCATTTTTCATAATTTGTCTTTGATTTTCAATGGATATTTTTTCCATAATTGTCTTTTCTATATTTATATATTTGCATATATATATACCAATCAGATGTATACTCCTAATGTTATATGATTACATCTATAAATACATACATCAATACAATTTTATATTTACATAGATATAGGCTTTTAAATACACATTTATGTATGCCTGTACATGCAATTATGAATATATTTCTATATGCAAATATGCAAAACAATTATATATATATATATAAATTTATTCATGGTTATATCTACAAAACTTTTTGGGATATATATATATATATATATATGTGTATATATATATATATATTTGTAAAGGACCATGTGTCTGTTCACCCTCTCTTTTGAAATTCTTGCACAGAGCAATTTGTAAATTCATTCACTTATGTAACTTTTTAAAGGAACATTGAGATTTTCTTTATCATTATGCATATTTCCTGGTTTATTGCTCATGCAATACAAGAAAAGGAAAAGGGAAAGAAAAGAGAAGAGAAAATAGAATGAGAAGAAGAGAAGAGAAGTTAGAATAAGAGGAAGAGAAGGGGTACAGAAAAATGGAAAGAGAAGAGAAAAGAAGAAAAAATCAGAGAGGAAAAAAGAATAAGGGAAAGAGAATTGGGGAGGAAAAAAAAGGACAAATGGATCTCAAAGAAGATTGTTAACAGAAGCTGAAAGAATCCTTTAGTTTAAATAGAAATTGCAAGAAATATCAGAAAGTTAGTTGTAAAATGTTTGATAAACCCAAGCAGTGCTTAAGTTTATATTGCATTTTTAATATTCTGTTTCGGGGCATAAATCAATACTTATCAGATTAATTTTTATAAAAATTGATTAAATTCTCCAATGACTTGAAAGATTTTTGGATGTGAACCAGAGTCAATGAGAAGTGTTTAATGAATAGGAATATTATTGCAATGATACTTTTGGAGTTTTCAAGCATTTCCTTTATGTCTAGCAAAACAACAACAGCACATTGAACAAAATCTCTTGGAGTTTTACATATTCACTGATAATTTTTGAAAATAATTTTTTTTTAAATCTAAAAAAAGGATACGTGTGTGCATTTATGTATGTGCATATGTATATGTGATATTTTTATAGGTCACACACACACACACACACACACACACACACACACACACACACACACACACACACACACACACACACACACAAATATATATATATATATATATATATATCAAATAAATATATATTATATGGCAGAGTCTGTGACCCTGGGTTTCATGCTATCTGCATTTGTAAGACAGAGTGATGGTTTTCAAAAAAGACTGATTAATATGGTTAATTTTTGTTCAAAAAGGGAGGTGTTATTTGTGTGTATGTGTGTCTAAGTCTGTGTGCTTTTGAATGTCAGTGTGTTTGTGTACATGTTTTTGCTTGCAAATACATATATACATATATTTGTGCATATACTGGCAACAGCACATACTCAAACACACAAATATTCAAAAGCAAGCAAACTTTGGCTCACTTATGCACAAATAAACCCTCCCTTTTTGAACAAAAAATTAACCATATTAATCGTTTTTTTTTTTAAACCTTCATTCTGTCTGATAAATGCAGATAGCATGAGACCCAGGGTCACAGACTCTGCCATGTAATCTATCTATCTATCTATCTATCTATCTATCTATATATATATATATATATATGTGTGTGTGTGTGTGTGTGTGTGTGTGTATTAAAGGTCTATCATTAATATTGAGCGCTATTTAACAATACTGCAACATTTGGTCCTCCATTAACTCACCAAGTGAGTTAGTAAGAACCATAAACCTCTTTCCACAGAGAGACTGTTTTGTTGAATCATAATTCTTCAGTGTGGCTAGCCTTGTGAGATGCTTAAAGCTGGAATCAAAATCTAGATGAGTTCACGATAGTTAGATATCTTACTCAGCATAAGTGAAGGAATTTTTTACATCGTTATCTGCTACCTGGAATACTCAATTATAGAGCAATACCACCATATATGAGTGCATTTGTATGTATTTCTCTCTCTCTCTCTCTCTGTCATTATCATTTAGTTCACTGACAATATGGACTTCTCTGACTCTTTCTTGCCATCCATCCCTATCATCCAGCGCTCCTAATAGGGTCCTCTAGACTGCATCCAGTGTCTACACAAAGCTGAAGTATCTAAGTCTTTGCTAGTTTGCTAACACTGACATGTCCATAAGAGAACCTCACATGAGCTTGTCCTGACTTCTCCCGTAGTGCCCCATATCTAGTCTTACTAGGATGGTTTGAGATATTGGAAGTAGATGACCGTACAACTGCTTTTTTGTGGGATGTTACTTCCACAATTTGTTCAAAAAAGCTTATAGTATTGTTGTATACTCACAACCATACATATACATAATACAACTGCTCATGTACATTTACAAATATACACTTACATGCGGAAACATCATTAACCATAAATGACGGCTTCAATGAACGAACGAACACACTTCTTTATAAAATATAATCTCTCACGCTTTATTCTTGAAAGGGTGATGTTGGTTGTGTGTGAGAGATGAGTTGGAGACAAGGACAGACTGCTATATTGACCCAAAGTTCTTTTTCGACCATAGCAGCACTTCTTTCACATCTTGGCTGGGTTGCTCAACCATGGGTCACTGAGGGCCCAAAGTCCTCAGTCTGCAAGCTGGTTCTCATGCTTCGGCATCCTGTCTCCAACTGACTCAAACCATCTGTGTCCTGGTTATATTATTGTTTAATGTTCACCTGCTTCCGCTGTTCTTCCGCTTATTTACACAGGTGCATCTCTTGATTGACAGCTCGGTCGAGGGTCAATATATAACAGTATTCTTGTGTAGTTTCCCATCAAGTTTTTTTCTCCTAGTGTTTTGTTAGCTTCCAGGAGGTACATTCATCCAGTAGAAGATTCCACTGCCCCACATGAACTGGTCTTCAGAGGGTTTGCTACTTGAAGTAGAGATGGCACCTTCTTGCTTAAAGCATATGAACTTTGTTTATTTGCATTTACATCAAAGCCAATTCCTTCTGCTGTTTGCTCCAGGCTATGCAGTAGGGATTCAACTTAAGCAGGTGTATTTGTGAGAAGCACTAGATCATCTGTATAGTCTTGATCTGTCGCAGTCTTGCTGGATATCATCTGCTTCTTGCATTTTTTAGTATGAAACCATTTTTTGTTTTAGATCTATTTATGTTCAAAGTATATAGTCTAGACAGATTATGAATATATAAGGTGCCAATGTATCTCTTTTCAAGATTCCAGTGACAATGTTAAAGGATTCAGTATCACTATATATATATATATATATATCATCCACAGGCAGACAATTTTGTTGTATCACAACTGTTCAGTGTGGCTAAACCCATCAGATGCTTCAAGATGAGATCAAAACCTGGCTGATTTTTTGTCAGTCAGATATATTACCCCAGAGCCATTGTTATTCTCAGCATAACTGAAGGAATTTTTTATGTATATCTTTTTACATATACATTGACTATATGTATGTATATGTACATATCTATATGTGTGTGTGAGTGTGTGTGTGAGTGTATGAATAATATATATATAGAGAGAGATATTGAAAAAAAAGACAGAAAAAGAGAGTACAAAACTTACAATAGATATTTAAGGAAGTTCTAAGATATGCGCACAAACACATATATATATATATTCATATATATAATTTTATTATATTTTTAGAGTTATATACTTACGTCTTGGCAAATATTTTCTTTTGAAAAAATTATTTTTCTTTTATGGATTTTATTGAATTAAGATATCACCCTGTTTCTTTAAAATCTGATTAATATAAGTTAAAGAAAGCAGAGAAAGTTACCATTGAAAACACTTGATAATATATATATATATATATATATATATATATATATATATATATATATATAAGGGTCATTCAATAAATAAGGTAAATTTTGGCATATGACAACTTACATTACACCAAGGAAAAAATTTTTGCTTTATTTTTTAAGATAATCTCCATTCTTTAAAACATTTTTCCCAACAAGCATTTGTATCCTTTCAGCTTAGAAATCTTCCAACTGAGTTTTTACGCATTAGTACATGTGTTCTTTATTTCATTTCATCACTATTTGAAAACTAGTTCCACACAGAAATTCTGTGAGGGGACCAAACAAGTGGAAATTAGTGGAGGCTAGATCTGGACTGTAAGAAGTGTTGTATAATAATACAAATATGGGCAATACAAGTGAGTTTATTTCTTTCTACCTTCAGTTCATGGCGATACTAGGAGAGAGACACAAATCATAAAAGCCTATGCTAACCATACTACACTGAACTCCCCCACCACCACCACGCACAGCGCATCTTGTGGTGTCTAAGTTCTCAACTCATCTCTGCCGGTTGAGACCCAAACTGTGTGCTTCAACTGTTGAATTTCAACTACCCATCTTTTCAAAATCCTCAAATTCTCAGGACCATCTCTTCCAGGTACGTCAACCTCCCACTTAATTCAATCGAATGGCTATCCAGTCCCATCTCCTGTTTGGGGATTTATTATGACATATTGATTGTCATATCCTTTCCGCATGGGCGTAAGAGTGACTATGACACCTGAACTAAGAGACACCGAGTGGTTTAAAACCTTACCAAACTAAACAATAAAATGTAATTAATGAAAAATGATTAATATAAAAAATCAATTCTTTAATTATATAACAGAAGGATGTGGCCAATGATTCCAACCAAACTGACTGATGGTTTTCACTGTTCTTGCTTTGACCTGGTGAAACTCAATGACAACTGATCTTAAAAAAGGCAAGTTTAGAAATGTCCTCTATTATAATTATTCTGTCAGCAAAATGAGAGCATTAACTGAATCCACCATTTCAGGTGTGTTTGCCATTGTAGACCTGCCTGGCCTGTCTTCATGTTGAACACAATTTCAACCTTCTTTAAACAATTTAACCTATTTGTAAACATTTTGTTTATCAAAAACATGCTTCTCTGTACACATTGTATATTCTTCTGTAAATTTCATATGGTTTGCACTTCTCAGCCAGACTGAGAAGTACAAATTCTGGACAGAACTCTGTTCAAGCCAAGAGAACTCTGTTTGATTTTCTCCCATTTTAAATTGCAATATTAAAATTAATTTTGGTATAAACTAATTCCAAACATTGCAGAGTTTGCATTTGTTGAAAAAAATTCTGAATAAAAGATTATTTTGCTTTATTAAAAATTATCTCTAATTTATTGAATGGATAAATACAGTACATGGAAAAGAGAAATGAAAATATGGGAGCTCGTGACTTCATTGGATAAAACAAAAAGAGCCCTCATGGTGTTTTTGTCAGAGAAACTGTTTTGGAATTAGATACTGCGGTTCTTAATTCTGAGGATGAAATGAAAAAGTTATATGAAAAACTGGATAGACTTTTTCTGGAAGATGTAAACTAGTCTGCCTTTCGAGCATACGGAACATTTGAAAATTATCAGAGACCGCCTGGGACATCATTAGAAGATTTTCTGATTGAATTTGGCCGACTTGTCGCCAAATTAAAAGACTTTAACATTCTTTTACCAGAACCTGTACTTGCATTCAGAGCACTAAAGAGTGCCAATATTACCAAGGATAACGAAAAATTTCTATTAGAAATATTGCAAGTGAAAGAAAATATTGACAATATAAAAATCTTTTGCCAAAACAGACAATTCCTGTCTCTATGATTCTGCACATTCCTCAACCCAAATTCTGGATAAGAGGCTTCGCATAGAAATGGCTATTTTCAGAGAGATGCTTGAAAGAAAAGAAATTACAGAGATCTCTTGGGTACCAACTGACACACAAATCGCCGACTCCTTGACAAAGAAAGGAGTGCCTTCATTTAAGATCCTGGGGTACATGTCTGAGCCGAAAGAGTCCTCTGTTTGATGTTGTTACACTCTCCTATTTTCTTTTGCAGAACTTATGCCCGACAGAAATGAAAAGAAAAAGGGGGAAGAACTGTTAAATCATGCAAGTGACCTCCCCTGATACTCTCTAGAAAAGAGATGTGTTTTGCTAGGACTGGATGTAAACAAATGGCCATATTGGTTTATGTGCGAGTGTAAGAAGAAGGGTGTAATAAAGGTGTCTCCATATGCAGAGTGTTATAGTTTGAGTTCTTTGTTTTTAACAATATACATATTCCTTTGTATACTCTGATATGATGACAGATTGGGGTAAGATATCCAACTGATGTAAAATCAGCCGGGTTTCAATACTGGGCTTAAAGCATCTTACATGTCTAGTCACACTAAGGAGTAGTGATACAATGAAACAGTCTGTCTGTGGATGACAATAAATATACTCCTTCCTGTGGGTTGTGTACTCAAGTGAAGAACTGCCAACTGCCGCATACACATAAATGCAATATATCTTCTCGTGAATTGAGCACTCCAGTAGCTGATAAGCGTATATGAATATACCTAAAAAATTCCTCCACTTACGCTGAGACAATGATAAATATACAACTGATGTAAAATCAACCAGGTTTCAATTCCAGCCTGAAGCGTTTCATATGTCTTGCCACACTGAAGAGTTGTGAAACTATAAAACAGCCTGTCAGTGGAGAGCAATATATATATATATATATATATATATATATATATATATATAAACACAAATATAAACACACATATATATATATATATATATATATATATATATATATATATATATACACACCGAGGTGTAGGGGAGGGCGCTACTCATTTCCCTGGCTTGTTCCACTTTACCCTTGATATGTACCTTATATTGCTGAGTGTTAAGCAAGAAGGTATCAAGTAACATTTTTAAAGTCTTTGGTATAATGCGACCTGGGATTGAACAAAGGTCTGAGAGACCTGGGTTCAATTCTTTTTCAGCTTCAAAATCAACATAATTTGGATCAAATTTTGATATTAATGGAACAAATCTAAAAAGCTGACAAATCTTATTTTAACATTTATTTAGTTTTAGTTGTCACTTGTCTTATTATCAATCTTTAAACCAAATTTTATCAATTTGAAAATGTACAACATAAAAAGTTAGAATGATTATAATCTTTTTAATTTAACATTTTGTAAATTGTTTTTATATTTTTACTTACTTTTTAAAATTTTTTGTTTCATAATTTTATTAAGATGATTTTATGTAAATCCTGAGTAAGAAGAATGGATATGACATCTAAGTTGAAAAACCAATGTGATCAGACTTGAGGCAGAAGTGCCACATGTACTGATCCATTTGTAAATAATCTTATTATTTGTTGGAATATCTAGTATTGGTTAATTCACTCTCTTAGTTATTAGAAGGATGAATCAACTAATACAAAATATTTTCTGGCATAAATAATGGAATAAAAACAGTCTATCCCCATAAAATCATTAAAGATTTCAATTTGAAATTCCCTGATGGTAACTGACTACAACAAAAGACACTAGAAAAAAGCTGGGAGAGTACAGCAGCTGAAATAAAATTAATCATAAGTCATCTTAGAAATTTAGAAAGATATTATTTTTAAGTATTCTAATTCTTAGATGCAACAATGTCAATAATAATCATTTTAAATTTTGCTTATTATTTTCTTTAATCTTAATTTTTAAGTTCCTTTTTTTATTTTAACTTATTAAGGCATGAGAATCTATGGCATGAGAAAATTTTGCTATTTCCACATGAGGAAAAAATGAAGATGAAAGAAAATAATAGATAAAATTAATGATAATATTAATAATGATTACAGACAAAATCTCATAAAATTTTTTCTAAACAAGAAGATGTTTAAACCTATTATTCATCTATATATAAACACTGAAAGCTGGTATTAAACAAAACTATGTAATTGAAACTAGAGTGAAATTTCTTAGGTTATATAGATTTTACAAGTTCATATATTTAATGACTGAAAAAAGAAGAATATTCTGGACTAATAGATAATAAAATCTAGAATAAAAACTATAGAAAGTAAAGTTGGCGACCTTTGTTGAGGGTGACCCGAAGGCTCCCTTTTCAACAGCTACTACACCATTCCCTGGATTGCTTCACTTTACTCTTTGTCCTTACCTTATAATGCTGTTAAGCAAGGTGGCATCAGTACCGTTTTTGAAGTCTTTAGGTATGACTCAATCTGGGATTGAACCCCAATCTCCCTGACCATTGGTGAACACTCTACTCATTAGGCCAATGGCTCGGTTTATAAAAACTATACTTGGTTATCAAACATAGTATTTTGCATTTAAGATTTTGTTCTGGCAGAACATAAATAATTTTCTTTCTTTCTATGCTTTTCTTCTTTTTCTTCTTGGTAATTGAAGGTCAACTTATTTTTTTTACATTGATACATTTGAAACATTCATCACATGGAGATATCAAGAAAAAATAGTTTGGAAATTATAAGATTTCTCTTACATCAAGAGGATCTTACACATTTACTGTCTGGGACCCCTACTGACTTGTATAATGTATAATGGCTTAATATATTCTTTTTAGTACAAGAAATAGTATGAAATTTATCCAAATATCCTACAACTTATACAAGCATTTTATTTATCCCTTTTACCATTCAAAAAATTATGTATTTATTAGACCCCTCCAGCACAAGCAGGATGTGACACAAGGTCAATTTTTAAGAGGACTATGTATTTACCCAATCCCTTCAGCACCAGCAGGATGTGACACAAGGTCAATTTTTTAGTGGAGTAAAGTTGGTTTGAATTTAGAGAATTTAGAGTTTACTTTCTATTGGTATTATTATCATCACATACATACATACATACATACATATATATATATATATATATATATATATATATATATATATATATATATATATATATACACATTCTGGTAGTTGATAAAAAGGTATATGTAAAAAAAATTCCATTACTTGTGCTGAGAATGAAGATGGCTCTAGGTTAAGATATCTGACTGACATAAAGTCAGCTTGGTTTCAATCTCAGCTTGAAGCATCTCATAAGTCTAGCCACACTGAAGAGTTGTAATACAATGAAACAGTCTCTCTCTCTCTCTCTCTCTATATATATATACATATATCATATTGTATTTTCCCCTTATTGTCGTATAATGTCAACATGCTAATCTTGTAGATTAATTATATGAGTTTGCCTGAGAGCACCAATCTCATACAAAAACCTAAGCTACACTTATTTTTAAATAAAAGGGTGTCTTGTTTAATGTAATGGTTAACAAGCTAAACTAGTTGACCATTACTAGTGAGTTCAATTCTAATTGGGTTCCCCATACTTCTGGCCTTGAGTCAAACTCAACTAAGCCTTATATTGTGTTTATTCTTTGTTTAGTTTTCAAAGAGATATTATTAAATGACAGAATTATTTACATACAAATTGGTACTTCTTGGATTATGCATAGTTTATAAGTTTTTTGATTGGTACCTGAGAGCTGTATCCCAAGGACATATACAATATTGGACAAATAATACAAATTATAAAAGTAAAAATCAAAATAAAAACAAAAATTCATAGAACTATAATTATTTTAACTTACTCAAAAATCTTCAAATTGAAAATGTTTTGACAAAAGATTATTAATAATGAAACAAATATTAAAAATCAAATGAATATTGTTATAAAATTTATCTGGTTTTTTTAAACTACCTACAAACTATTCACTTACAAATCATATATCTACATCCATTTAAATGAGTGCAAACAAATAACAGATGTTAAACTGTTACTTAGCAATACAGGAAACCACTTAAATGATTAATAGTAAATAGAATTATTCATGTTAGATAAAAATACCAAACCATTTAACTGTGAGCAAAAAATGAGCCCAGGTTCATTGAAAAATATTATCAACAAAAAACAAATCATATATTTAAAATAAATGTATAAAGAGGATTTGGCATTAAATAACCTACAAGGGTTGATATGCAATAAAATTCAACTAAATCAAATTGCTCTGCCTTAGAAGAAAGACTAATCAATTAGCAAAAACCAACAAAATATCAAAATTTACAGTGGACTATGCAATCTATGATAAAAAATAAGTTCAAAGATCACTCACAGATGGTGAAATCTAAACAAAGTATTCAGCCATATTTATGTAAGTCCTAATATTTTACCAGAAAATTTTGAAATCCTATTTTGAAACGTTATTGGAATTTTAAAAAAGAAACATAAGAAAAAATAAACAACTTTTGTCTCACTACAACACTGTCACTGATTAAACTGAGAGATTTTTTAGTATACGCATTTGCTATTAGAGAAAATGCACTAATAAGAATATTTGACTTAAGCAACAAGTCAACTTTAAAAATGAAACAAATTAAACAAAAAAAAAACTTGAAAGAAACTAGAGTTTTATCCCCTCAGAATTTGATGAATAAAAATTTGATAACTTTAAGAACATCTAAATTAATTAAATCATTTTGTTTTAAGAAAATTATCTATTAAAGACTTATGTAAAATATATCTTGCAAAGTAGTTTTAATTCAGTAGAAATTTTTTTCACACAAAAATGCTGTTGGTTGGCCCAGTGACAGACAAGTTAAAAAGAGGTTGGCAACTCCAAACATGATGAGATCCTGCTATGCACATACATGTGACACAAGGTCAATATTTAACAGGTTTGATTTAACAGTTTTCCTTCTCCTAGGTTGGTTGCAATACCAAGGTTAAAGAGTCCTGTCTGCCCTACTATCTAATCCTAGTTGGAGAAAGAATAATCATGCAAATACATAGATATATTCTCATAAAATCCAATAATTTCAGACAGAAGATTTATTAGTCTCCTTCAATAACTATTAAAAAATAAATTAAACTCTTAACTCTATGCCATTATTCTTTCAGGATTTCCTGCTTGCAATGCAAGTAAATAGTGCTAGGTTACTGGCAACCCTCTTCTTCTTTGACCTCACTAATAAAACAAAAATGAAATGTAATTGTTCAATATAAAACCTCAGATCTTGTGCTGCTGCCATGTTTCTCAACTTTAAACCCTTAATCTCCCATAAATCCCAACAAAGCTTTCCTTGAACTTTTTAGTTGAAAAAAAAGAAAAAAGTTATCCATTTAAATTTCAATCCCATGATCCTCTTCAAAGGATATAAAAGGCCAGTGCTGAATCATGGACAACAGCCATTCTGTAAGATATGCTAAAAATAGTTTAAATGAATCATTGTATTAAGCATATAATCTGTAGTTCTGATTTTTGTTCTTTGTAGTTAGTGATGTTGGGGTTTTGTTGTTGTCTTATCTGATTCTGCTTTTCCTAGGTTTTTACCATTTTAAGAAAATTAGTTAATATGAGCTTTTCTTCAAAATGACTTTCCAGAAACCTGATAATGTTTAGAATAGGATATTGAAGGAGTGGAAAATGATCAAATCTGTCTCTTATGGAATCTAATTAAAAAACCAGTGGTTATTGCCTACTTTCCTTAAGGATTGTGGCTATTTAGGAAAGATAAATAAATTGTTTCTTCTTAATTCCTATTATATTCATTTCTTGCATTTTATGTTCAAAACTATAAAAGCGCACAAACACACACACACACACACACACACACACACACACACACACACACACACACACACATATATATATATATACAGAGAGAGAGAGAGAGAGAGAGAGAGAGAGAGAGAGTGAGAGAGAGAGAGATTTATATTCTACTAGACAATCTGTAAACTAATTTGATCCAGTTGTAACAGTAGTCAATGTTGATAATGATACTTTTATTTAGGAATGGATAAAAGATTCTAATTTACATTTTATAGTTCTCTCTATTATATAGAGAAGTTGCATGATTAAAAGATAAGTTCAACACAAACACAAAGCTCTAAAAAGAATTATCATTCAATAAAAAATCAGACAGAAAATTGTTTTATTTGCTAAGTTATAGCAGTTTCTGTATATTTCTCAAATAAAAAAAACTTGATGTGAAGATATGTTTTTATGAGGTTACACATGCACACACACACACACACACATACATGCACACACACACACACACACACACACACATAATGAAAATTTTACTAATAGAATGGATAGACATTGTACTGATTTTAATAGAGATAAAATCTTAATGATGCGTCTACCTTATTCAGCATTAGAAATGATTATAGGAACCAACAGAAAACTCTATATCACTTCAGACGCCAACCAGACATAAATTGATAGATATCCACACCTATCCACAAAAAATTTTAAATACATTTATATGGAAGTAAATTATGGGAAATAATATGGAGAAAAATTGAAAAGCAAAGTAATCCAAAGTGAAGAATTTAATGTGAAAGAAAGTTTTAGTTTTAAGAAAATAGTCTCCTGATTTTTTTGAAATAGGAACGTAAATTTATTGATGGAACAGTATATTCCCCCTTTCTTTGTACATATTATTTCCTCCCTTGTTTTTGTATTTTATCATGCTTCCATCATTGATCTAACAACATTCAATGTCATCTTTTTATGTCCTGATGATGATTTATTAAAACTGAAACGTTAAAGCGTCAACTTTCTTTCACTTTGGATTTCTTTGCTTTTCAATTTTTCTCCATACATTTATAAGCAAAATTTGAGGGAAGCATTTCTTATTGAAAGAAAGAAAGAAAGAAAGAAAGAAAGAAAGAAAGAAAAGCTTTAAAAACACTTATAAGTAAAATATTGTCAACTTTTGTCAAAAGTAAATATTTACTTCAATTTTATCTGATGTTATTCCTCAATTTATCTACTGTGATTTGGGTTTAGTGTTACAAATAACTAACAGTGACACCAAGTCACTAATCTCAAAAGGGTTAAATGGGATTATCAGTTGAGTCCTACTTTTTGCTCCAAGGAAAAATTCCTTTTTAGTAATAAGAATATTCATGAAAATCAATAGTGTCAAAATAATATTTAAGTTTTTAAACAGAACTGATATGAAAATGACAAATTTCATTATGCATTTATTTTCCCAATAAAATTTGTATTGGTAAAATATATATATATATATATATATATATATATATATATATATATATATATATATATATATATATATATATATATATATAAGAGTAATATATCAGATGAGTTTCAGTTTGTGATATCTTTTTTTATTAGATATATTTATAAGAACTTATTTGGTTGTGTGACATGTTATTATGCAAAGTGTCAGTTATTCATCATACAATAGATAGATAGGTAGATAATAACATAGAGAGATTACTTAAATAGTTTTAGATATTTAAACTGCTATGTGTCATAATCTCAAAAGAGAAAGAAAATACTGAAAAGTTATTGAGTAATGTGAAATTGTAACATTGGAAATTTAAAAGAAAATAAAAAAATAAAAAAATTAACAGGAATCACAGAACAACTGAAAATAAAGATAAAACAATAACATTGACAATATATTTTTGATTTGTATAATTTGCAAACAAACAAGCATTAAAGCAAAGAATCTATTTGTACAAAACAATGCTTCTTTACAGTTTGCAAGGCTGACTATTGCACAATTCATCCCCACCAAAAGTTTCAAAGACATCAAATTAATGGAATGATATCCCCAGCAATTCCAGATATTAATCCAGTAAAAAGCGTATGGCTCATTATTAAAAATGATTTATTTGTGGATGAAAAACAATATTCAAACAAAGAAGATATCTTAGAAGCAATAAAAACTGCAGCAACTTTTTTTAAATTGAAAGAGTAGAAAAGTAAACAAATAAACTGATGAAAGGTTTGCTGTCTTTGTTTAATGGCATATCAATCTTTGTGGGTTATTTAATGCCAAAACCATCATTGTAGAGGAACAGCAGTAATACTATTTAATCTGTAGTTTCAAGGATAAACAGTTCATGCCTTTTCTAAGTGAATTAGTCTAAAAGTGAACATAATTGCACGATTGGAGTTTGAACTTGTTTACTTTATGGTTGCAGTCCAGCACTTTAGCCATTACACCAAAGTGGGAGGGGGACTCTTCCATGGATGAAAATTGCAAAATATCAAGGAACCCATATTAACATATCAATAAAATTATAATTCATTCAGTTATATGGGATATTGTAAGCTTTGGTTGCCAATATTTTTTGAATTGATTTATCAATAAAAATTTATGTTGCACTTAGTTTATTTGTATAATAAAATCAGATGCCAACAAAATAAATTATTGATATAAATATAAGTATATCTTGAAAAAAATTAACCAGTATCACATGGTAAATAGCAATTTTATTATGAAAATATTAAACTTGTCTAATAAAACCAGATAGAGAGT
Source organism: Sepioteuthis lessoniana (assembly GCA_963585895.1). Taxonomy (NCBI): domain Eukaryota; kingdom Metazoa; phylum Mollusca; class Cephalopoda; order Myopsida; family Loliginidae; genus Sepioteuthis; species Sepioteuthis lessoniana. The sequence continues at coordinate 22,847,614 of OY757924.1, forward strand.
AAAAAAAAAAAGAATTAATCTAAATGTATTTGAAGATAGAAGTCATTAGTAACATAGAGAATAATAATTTATTCAGATCTATGGGATATCGTATCAGTCAAATTTGTTTCTCTGCCTGTATCTTAAAAATTCATGTTGTACATAGTTTGTTTGGATGATAAATCATGACACCTAGAAAACAAGATGTTATTAATGTTTTTGATTCAGATAGATATTGAGAGTAGAAACTCATTATATTGATAGAAATATATAAAAAATATTTCAGTTATTTAATATCAAAATTGTTAAAATGTTGACTTGCTTAACATCTGGTATATCATACACATACATACATACTTATTACAACTGTATATATATATATATATATATATATATATATATATATATATATATATATTTTTGTGTGTGTGTGTGTGTGTGTGTGTGTGTGTGTGTGTGTGTGTGTGTGTGTGTGTGTGTGTGTTGGTGTATATATATATATATATATATATATATATGTGTGTCTGTGTGTGTGTGCTTTGAACATCAATAGACCTAATGAAAGAAAATAGTTTCATACAAAATAGGCAAGAAGGAGATGATATCCCACAGTAACTATGACAGATTCAGATTATGCAGATGATCTAGTGCTTCTCAAATACACCAGTCCAAGCAGAATCCTTACTGCAATGCCTAGAGCAAGCAGCAGGAACCATTGGCCTCAATGTGAATGCAAATAAAACAGAATTCATGTGTTTTAAACAAGAAAAAACTATCTTCACTTTTAGTGGCAAAGCCTCTGTAATCAATCGACCAGTTTATATAACTCAGTTGTAATATCTCATCTATTGAAAAGGATATCAACATACATCTAGCAAAGGTGTCCACTGCTATTGACGGGCTATCTATCATATGGAATTCTGATCTCTCTGATAAAATAAAATAGGATTTCTTTAGAGTTGTGGCTGTGTCAATACTACTGTATTGCACCACCTGGATGCAAACAAAATGCATGGAGAAAAAGCTAGATGGTAACTGCACAAGAATGCTATGGAAGCAACACCCAATAAAATAGCATCTGTATGACCACTTAGCTCCCATCTCTCACACCATTCATGTAAAATAAACAAGACATGAGGCACTGCTGAAGAAGTAAGGATGACCTCATAAGCGACAGTCTAATGGACTCCTACTCTTGGACACACCAATGCTGGCTGACCAGCAAAGACTCACATGTATCAGCTCTGTGTGGATGCTAGATAAGATTGAGAGGTCTGGCCCAGAGTGATGGAAAATAGGGACAGATAACGAGATGAAGAGTTAGAAAACTGAAGGGCATGACTTGATGATGATGATGAGGAGGAGGATGATAATGATGATGTGTGGCACATTTTTGAGACTTATGACACTTAAGATTTCTTTGTAGGAGACAAGAGGTCACCAGAGGTATTGAGTGCATTAGACAAAATCACAAAAAAAAAGAAACAAAAACAATGAAAATATCAAAATCAAGCATCTCCTCATTTTTTCTTGGGGAGGTGGGGGTATGTTTTTTTTGTTTTGTTTGCTATAGGATTTCAAATAAAAGGTCAAAGTCCATAGATTTGCAAAATTCTTCCAGGAATTGAAAAGTGATACAAGAAAGGAGGAACCACCAAAGGTGAAACATTTTTTTGTCATATTTGTCTCGGTAGATATTTGAAAGCAGTGGTTGCTGCCAGATCTTAATAAGATGTCAACATGGCTAGGAAAAAAAAAAAATTTTATTTTTACTTTTTATTGGCTTTTTACTTTTTCTCTTAGTTATTTCAGGTTATTTTATATAATGCAGAAAAAAATTATTCGACTTTGTTGGAAACTTTGGATAAGAAAACTTATTGGTTAGTCAAACAAAAACTCTTTAAAAGTTAAAAGAAATATTAAAGAATAAAATTAAAATGAAAAGCCATTTTCATTTATTAGCAGCGTATAATGAGTTTTACACATATTTTGGTAACATTCATAGTGATTAAGTACATCTCCAAGACATAAACAAATCATTTGCATCCCTCTAGATGAGACTTCCTTTTACTAATATCATGGTAACATTCAGTGAATTATATTCACTTATACTACAAATGGCAGAGTGGAACACCTTCTCCAAAAGGTTGAATGCCAAGTAAACTACTGAATTGCAAGTAAGATATTCTGCATGTATACTTTTGTTCTCTGCCAGTAAAGGTTGCTCTAGATACTGGTGGGAACTACAAAAGTATACTGCATACTGTTTTGAATAAATCCTGGAAGCAGCAGCCTAAAAACAGCAGTTTTACTGACACTTGCCACCCATCTCACAAACCATCCAAATTAGATGTACTGCTTGAGAAGTAAGGAGGACCACAAAAGTGATGTTCTTCTATGGACTCCTACACATAAACACATCAGTGTTGGCCAACCAACAAAACCAGCTCAGTGCAGACACTGGATGTTATCTAGATAACTTACCAAGAACAATAGATAATAGGAACAAATAGTAAGACAAAGTCAAAAGAATCTATACTGTCGGAAATGATATGATGATGATATGTGTGTGTGTGCATAGTTAAAAAGGGTCTCCTGTTTTTAATCCAATGCATTTATGAGAAAGTTATACTTAGCAACAGTGTGTGTGTGTGTGTGTGTGTGTGTGTGTGTGTGTGTGTGTGTGTGTGCGCGCGTGTGCGTGTGCGTGTGTGTGTGTGTGTGTGCGTGTGTGTGTGTGTGTGTGTGTGTGCAAAAACAACAAAAATACTTATACCACAAAACTACCTAAGGAATTTTTTAACCATATTTTTATTTTTCTTCTTATTTGTAGTTTGTTTATTAACTGTGGCTTATTTTTTTGGTGGGGGCAGGGTTAGGTGTGGTCCTTTCTGGAATGTTTGGAACTGGTTATGATACACTAGTGTGATGACATACTATAACAGAGAATTAATTTTTTTTTTAGTCAATGCAATATTTCAATCATTGAAAAAAAGGTTAAAAAATGAATAAAAAGAATATATAATCAAATTTGATTTACAAATTATGTCAAATAAATAAATTAACTTATAAAAATATAGCAGAACAATTTAATTTATACAAAAACCTCACATTCCAAACATTCCATAAAGTGACAAACTTTTGCAAAGTACCAACTTTTGTTTATTCATTCTCTAAAAAGAAAAATATTACATTCATTAATAAGATTGAAGTAATTATCAGATTTTAGTTAAATTTTCTATGGTGTATTTTTAACAAACATTTTTTGGAAATAATTTTGAAATCAATCTTCATTTCCTTTTATGAAATAGTTTATAAAATTTGGATACTAAAAACATTGATTTTACCACAAAGATAAGTCCCTAATCCTAATTAATAATAAGACAAGTAATAATACTATAATTAATTAATTTTTTGTGATCATGTTTTAATTTATGCAACGATTGTGCTGTACACTTTGCACTTCAAGTATACATTTTGTGATTGGGTGTTTTGTCTGGACGAGATTCTAATGAACTTTCTCTGCTATCAACTAAACACACTCTAAACATGAGGTGAAAAAATAAGTCCTTCTTTCTCTTTAATTTTTGCCTTCTAAGCTATCTTCACTGTTAATTCATCATATACTTGCATTTCTATACAGCCTTTTCTTAAATGCATTGAAATACTCTTTACATACCCTAAAAACACATCATCATGAAAATCAATTCTCATTGTCCTCTTTTTGTAGCCTTCAAATTAGAATCAATAAAACAAGAAAAATATTTTCATTCATATTTATATCCCAATACAGTCAAAATCCAAAAGTATAAATTTAAGTAATTTTATTCCCCAGAGGCAGATACTTTTCTATAAAGATATTTCCTGAATCTGAACTAATAATAAAAGTAATAATACTATCAGCAATTAATCTTTTAAAATTCAACCAAGAACTTGGTGCGTAAAAAAAAAAATGAACAAGAAAACCTTTTTCAATAAGTTTCCAGACTTGTTTTTTACAGGCATTTAAAATTGTCTTGAAAATTCAGTATGTTATTGCTATACATCTTATGAGATGACTGACCAATGTTTAGGATTTCAGCTTCAAATGAACAGCTACAGAAGCAATTGGAATACACACTACTAAAGCCTGATTGTCACAGCTGGTGAATTTCAATATGCAATCTGGACATGTGGACATTTTAGAAGAACAATATGCAATAAAATTCCGTTTTAAATTTGGAAGAAATGCCAGAGAAACGTATGAGATGCTTCAGACTGCTTTTTAACCATCTTGCATGAATCAAGCATCAGTTTTGGAGATTCAAGGAAGGTAGGGAGTCTGTGAGGGATGATGAGAGGTGTGAGAGGAGTAAGGAAGTCAATACACCACAGTTGATTGGCCAAAGGGTTAGGGTTAGGGTTACTATGTTGAGGTTTTAAGGAAGTTCAGGAAGAGATTCCGTCAGAAGAGGCCAGCACTCTTCAAATCAGGTCAGTGGCATTTCCACCAGGACTGTGCTTCAGTTCACAATTCCATCCTTGTCACAGACTATTTGACAAAGATGGGCATCAAGACAGTTCGTCACCCTCCCTATAGTCCAGACCTTGCTCCCTGTGACTTTGGGTTATTCCCAAAGCTCAGAGGCTGTCATTGTCTCATACAATTGAGGAGATGAAAGAGGCTGTGACGAAGGTCCTTGACACTCTCACACAAGAGGACTTCCATGGGGCCTTCCAGAAGTTGTTGGAATGGTAGAACAAGTGCATTGCAGCCAGAGGAGATTATTTCAAAGGGGACTAGAGTTTCATGAGTGTACTATCAATAAAAGTACCCATATGAAAAAGGTCTGGAAACTTATTTAA
>OY757924.1:22854937-22917437 GCA_963585895.1 Sepioteuthis lessoniana
AAAAGTAGAACACTTGGACAAAAGGAAACCTACAAATACTTGGGCATATTGGAAGTTGACACCATCAAAGAAGTTGAAATGAAAGAAAAAATTTAAAAAGAGTGCCTCAGGAGAATAAGAAAGCTACTCAAAACTAAACTATATAGCTGAAACCTTATGAAAGGGATAAATACCTGGGCTGTCTCCCTCATAAGATACTCAGGACCATTCTTGAATAAGGACCATAGAAGACCTCAAACAAATAGAACAGAGAACAAGAAAACTAATGACCATACACAAGGCATTGCATCTCAGAGATGATGCTGACAGACTATATGTGTCAAGAAGAGAGAGAGGAAGAGGACTTGCCTGTATTGAAGACTGGGTTGACACATCGATACAATAACTCAAAGACTACATAGAAAAGCACAAAGGAGGAAGGCTGATTAAAGCCACCAGAAACAATGCTGACAACACAAGGATCAGCAGACCAGAAATAACTAGATAACAAAAGTGGGCCAGAAAACAACTCTATGAATATTTTAAGCAACTAACAAGAGACATCTCATGTGAGAAAACTTGGATATGGCTAAGATAAGGGAACCTGAAGAGAGAAACTGAATCTCTTCAAATAGCAGCACAAAACAAAGCTATAAGGACTAACCATGTCCAAGTGAGAATAGATAAGACACAACAAGACAGAAGATGTAGGTTATGTGGTGAAAGAGACGAAATGCTCCATCACATAATTAACAAATTAGCACAGAATGAGTATAAGACTAGGCCCAACTGGGTGGACAAGGTGATCCACTGGGAACTGTGCAAGAAATTCAATTTTGACTATATGAACAAATGGCATATGCATAACTCAGAATCTGTCCTAAAGAATGAAACACAAACTCCTCTAGGATTTTGAGATACAAACAGATCACCTAATCTTGGCCAGATGACCAGACCTTATAATAATCAACAAAAAAGAGAGAATTTACAGAATTGTGGACTTTACTGTCTTGGTGAACCACAGAGTAAAATTGAAAGAATGCAAAAAAGAGGGATAAGTGCCAGGACCTTGCTAGGGAATAGAAAAAACTGTGGGACATGAAAATGATGATTAAACCATTTATACTGGGTGCTCTTGGTACAATCACTAAAGGATTGGTACAAGGACTGGAGAAATAACGGAACAAGCGGAGACTGTCCAAACTACTGCATTGTTGAGATCGGCCAGGATACTGAGAAGAGTCATGGAGACTTACTGTCACTCAAACTCCAGTGGAAAACCATCAGCTAATGCTGATGTGAAAAACTCTCAAGGAGAAAAATAATGATTAGCTTCGAGATTTATTGCTTCAGTAAAAATGATGATTAACTTTCAAAATATTAGACTAATAAAACAGAAATTTCAAGTTCTGTTGTCTGTACATTCATAGATATATATTTAATGGAGAAAGTTAATTATCTATCAAAATGAAATATTGATTTATTTTTTATAATGATTATATTTTTGTGCTTCTCTTTTCCATTAAGATATTTTCCTATGGCTGTCACTGTTTCTTCAAAAAGACATTTTTAGTTATATTTTGATAGAATATAGAAGAAATTTTTCAAAAGGGAAATTTCTGAAAACATTCCTTGCTCTGAATCTTAATATTTATTTTTCTTTTTTAACTAATGAATTTCTAATTGATTTTTTAAAACTTATACACCTACAATCAGATAAAAATTCCTCTGAAAATGGAAGAAATTTTAATTATTTTTTACACATCAGTAACTAAACCTCATTTTAAAGATGCATTTTTCTTTGTTTTTGTGTAAGTTAAAAATATCAACTTTTATCTCCTGACGTAAAATACTTCAAGAATGGATGGTCATCAATAAGTAATTTAACATTGATAAGAATAAATTTCACCTTAGTCTAAAAACACATGTCTCATGTGGTTGATTGCAAGCATTGCTTATCTGACAAGAAACTGAAAGAAGAAAAAGTTATTAGACAAGATGAGTCTTGTTTGTTAGTTTTCAAAATTTTCAGTGATTACTGTCACAAATGCAGACAAATATCACAGATCAAAGAGAAATAATGAAGAAAATACTTCTGAACATCAACTTTCAGAATGGCATCTTTTATAAGCTACTCAAACTGTCTGTACAATTTCTAAAATTGATTTTTATAAGAAAATACTTTAAATAATGAATATAAAGGTTACATCACTTGTGTTATTACTTAATTGAAATATATAGAGATGATCATATAAAAAGCATTCTTATATAGGAATACATTAGAGAAAGTTATAAAATCCTTTGCTCAAAGTAGATAATAACAAATAAAAATCCTTATTATAACTTTTTTCTACTTGTAAGTGAACCAAAATATCTTGATTTACTACCTGACAAAAAAGAAATAATACCTCTGGCAAAATTCAAAGTTTGTTCTATATTTTATGTTGACCAGGAAGTCAGAGCATCTACAGCCATTTTTCTGCAGAGAAGAGACAACATAATCAGAACATATTTTATTGGAAATCCTATTTACATAATAGGCAATCCATTTCAGAGAAGTTACTCAATTTGCAACAATTTGTATTGTAAGAGAATATGATGATCTACTGGATAATACTTTGCCCTTTGTAAGGTGTGGTTCAGCAGGGTTGTGGGTACAAATTACCTGTTGATCTAGAGGATAGAGGTGATCTGTTTGCTTTCAATCAGTCACAGCAGATACCTAAACCTGAAATTTTATTTCAACAGTAAATGATGGCAACAAAATTTATGCAATTATATGACAATCAACTTAATTTTGAGGCAATATTTTCTCTTCTTCTTTACAGGATTTAGCATTAGATAACCAACAAGAATTGATATGATATTAAACCAAGTAATCAAACTGAAACTAGACTATCTCTTCCTGTGGGAGTGGAATATAACACAGACTCTATTTTGGGGAGACTAATGCATTCATAAGATCATAGACTAAAACTTTTCAAACTTATTCAGTATTTTTCTTTGGGGAAACTCAGGCATTGCCTGTGTACAATGGGAGGTTGCTTCTTGGAAAAATGGTAAAGAGGAGCATCTTAGAGAGATTTTGTTAAGATGAAGAACAAAATAAAAAAAAATCCTTTTAAGTCTAAATATCTTAATTTGTTATTTCCCTCTTTTTAATATAAAACACTAATCATTTAGATGATGAAGACTGTAGTTATTCATAAGGAAGAGACACAGAAGATTTGCAGTTGGTTTTTAATACTTGTTGCCTGTTTAATAATAAACTATTTGTGATTTCTTTTTTCCAACATAATCTTAATAGACATGCAAGTTAAATATGAAATGCTGTTTTCCAGAAAAATATTTTAGGATATAAAAAGGGACTGAATATACAGACATAAATTGTGGGCACTTCAGGTGGTGTAATCATTAGCAAGCTAGACTAGCAAACCTTCACAAATGAGTTCAACTCTCATTGGGTGCCTCCTTCATACAGACTTGTGCCACTTTTAAATTACTACGGACATAAACCAGTTTTTGCTGTGATTTGCCACTACTGTTGATAGCTGATCTAGAAAATATTATTGTTACCACAACTAGTAGGACAGCTGTTGTTCTTACAACTAGGATCTATTGACAAAGATAGCAAAAATTATGACTTTGTCTGTTATCAAACCAAAAACTTTAATGGCACTTTTAAGAGACTTTTGGTCATTTAAACTGAGTGAATCTAAAAAAAAATATTTCATAAAATTAAATCAGAAAAATAAAGAATAAAAAATTAAAAAAACAATTCAAAATTGATAATAATAAAGAAAAAATAGAATATTATCACTTCTAAACAACAAAAGAAAACAAAAACAAACAATAAACATGGTGCCAATAGATTTAAGACAAAGTAGATGAATTATGATTGCTTTTGTAACTTAGTTGATAAAACAATTGGAATTGGTAACCAGATTTTCCTAAGGCAAAAGTGGACAGGACTGAGTATCCTTTATTATTGTTCCTGATATGCACTGTTTCTTGTTGTTGTAGAAAAAAGTTGTGACAAAAAGCAACTAAAAATAAGTTGAAAAAAATGTTGGTTAAAATTAGTAATAATAAGGACTGACAATGCTTCATTCAAGAATAAATAAAATATGCTATTAACATGAGAAGTATATAAAAACAATAATGACAAATAGGGCAGTGATGGATTGGAGATGAAGTAGATGGTGAGTTATTAATATGATTTAGACTTGTACCATATGAATTTTTCTTATAAAAGTAAAGATGATAGTCTTTTTTAAGTTGAAAAAGAATGTGAGTTTGAGTCTGACAGACTTTATTGTCTCTTACATGCATAGTTTCTCTCTGTTAGAGACATGATAACCTGAGTGAGTTATAATAAAAAACAAAATTTTTAAAAAATTAAAGAAAATAGAATTCAAAATTAAAAATAATTATGGAACAATAATAATAAAGGCCTGAAAAAGAGATGGGGTAAGCTGGAGATCCAGGGGAAAAATTGAAACCATCCAGACAACAACACTGTTGAAATCAGCTAGAGTACTGAAAAGAGTCCTGGAGTCCTTAGGAGACTTACAGGCATGCAGACTTGTGTTAAAAAGCACTTGTCTCAATTGATGTAAAAGACTCAAGAAGTAAAATAATTGATAAGTGGGAGAATAGCAAGAACAAGCTATGAGGAGATAGAGATGAAACAGTTAATCACAATGACCTGGTGGGAAAAGTGATCCATAGGGAATTGAGTTAGAAACTGAAATTTTACCATATTGACCAATGGTATATGCACAGAACAGGATCTATCCAAGTAAATAAAATTCTCTGGGACTTTCTCAATCCTGGCCAGAAGATCAGACCTAGAATTAATTAAGAAAAAAATCCGTACCATCTAATAGATTTTCCCATTCCAGAAGACCATAGAATGAAAATAAAGGAAAGTGAAAAGCATGACAAATATCTGGACCTGGCCAGAGAACATAAAAAGTTGTGGATTATGAACGTGACATTGATACCCAATTTAGTTGGAGCCCTTGGAACAGTTCTCAAGAACCTAGAAAACAGATGGGGGGAACTGGAGATCAGAGGAAGAATTGAGACTATGTAAATCATAGTGCTGTTAAATTCAGTTTGGATAATTAGAAGGCCATTGGGGATTGAAGGAGACATGCTGTTACACAGTCGCCTGTGAAAAACCACCAGTGAGTTCTGGTGTAAAAATTTGCATAGAGTAAACTAATCATAATCATGTGTCAAGAGAAAAGGGAAGAAGAGGACAAGACAACAACTCGAAAACTTCATAGGAAAACACGGAAGAAGACTGATCACTGCCATCAGAAACAATATTGACAACATGAGGATCAGCAGACTGGAAATAACCAGAAAACAAAAATGGGAAGAAAAACAACTCTATGGACATTTTTAGCAACTAACAAGCAAGATCTCACATGAGAAAACGTGGACGTGGCAAAGAAGAGGAAACCTGAAGAGAGAAACTGAATCTCTTCTAATAGCAGCACAAAACAGTGATATAAGGACCAACCATATCAAAGCAAGAATAGATAAGACGCAACAAAACAGCAGATGTAGGTTATGTGGTGAAAGAGACAAAACGCTCAATCACATAATAAGCAAATACAGTAAATTAGTACAGAAAGAGTATAAACGAATATAGAAAATTAGCACAGAAAGAGTATAAGACTAGGCATGACTAGGTGAGCAAGGTGATCCACTTGGAACTATGCAAGAAATTTAAATTTAACCATATGAACAAATGGTATAAGCACACCCAGAATCTGTCCTGGAGAATGAGATACACAAACTCCTCTGGGGTTTTCAGATACAAACAGGTCTCCTAATGTTGGCCAGATGACTGGACCTTATAATAAGCTACAAAAAAAGAGAACTTGTAGAGTTGTTGACTTTGCTCTCCCAGCGGACCACAGAGTAAAATTGAAAAAGAGTGAAAAGAAAGATAAGTATATGGACCTTAGTAGGGAATTGAAACAACAATGGAACATGAATGTGACGATTATACCAATTGTAATTGATGCTCTTGGTACCGTCACCAAAGGATTAATAAAAGGACTAGAGGACTTAAAAATTAGAGGACAAGTGGAGACAATCCAAACTATAGCATTGCTGAGAACAACCAGAATACTAAGAAGAGTCCTCGAGACTTGAGGAGACTTGCTGTCACTCAGACTCCAGGGAAAGACCATCAGCTAACGCTCAAAGAGTAGAAATAATAAAAACAATAAAAAGTATTTGTTAAAAGAAAAAACAAAGTTGTGATCTGAGTCTAAGATAAGAATTCAATAAAATCATAAAAGCAGAAAATATTTCAACTTAACTCTTTTATAAGTTGGATGCTATGACTATTATTTTGGGTTTTATTTTTTAAACAAAAACATAATTCCCTTGTAGGGTTTATGCAATCAAATTTAATGCAATAAATAAACAGTGAATTCCATAAAAATAAAATTGCTTGTTTGAATTTCAGTAGGTTTTATGTCAGTACACATAAATATGAAAATATTTTCTCTTTTTTTGGAGTAACAAGTGCTGTTGCATAGAGACAAGTTACAGTTTCAAATCTGATATCAGCTCAGAGTCATTTTATATAAATGACCTTGGAAAAGGCAGATACTTCCAATCTCACCCTATACAAACACACCATCAATATGAAAATATGCACCAAGAAAGGAAAACTCAATTTCATACATGATAGAAATGAGAAATACATTTTCTTCATTGTATGAGAGAGAGTGAGGAGGGAGAGAGGGGAAGAATTGGATGCATGACTAATAACTGAACCCTACTGAAAATAAAAGAATATATATATATATATGTGTGTGTGTGTGTGTGTGCATGATTTGCTGGCAAATCCATTGGTGATGCCTCATCTACTGCAAGGGGTACAACTCAAAAAGAGTAAATTATTTTATATTCTATTAAAAAAATGTATCTAAATTAATGCATCTCCCTATTGTGAAGTTTATGAAATATGCAGCAGGACAAAAAAATAATGGATAAATGTATTTGGTTTATTCAGCTTTGCTTAGAGATTAATGTTATACAATGCATTTTTTCTCTTGTTTGGAGTCAGAATATTTCTATGAACAACCATATCTTTATTTATCACCTCTCGAAAACATCTGATATCTTAATTTTAAAAATTAATATAAAATCAGAAATCTTAAATTGATTGAAATCTAACTCTTCATATACCAAAAAGCAGTGCAAATTCAGTTCCCTTGAGATTTCTGCAATTTAAATCCAACAAAAACTAAACCAAACAAAAATATTAATTATTTTACCATTTGTTTACTGCTGCTATCAATTTGTTTTTTTCAAGATTTCATTTTCTTGTATCAAAAACTTCAACTAAAGATTAACATGAGATAAATCATTACAAGTGCAAAAAAGAAAAAAAAAATTTGCATATAAAATGACAACCGCTTTAATTCAGTACAAATCTCTTAGAAATTTAAAACTTTAATGATGTTTTTATTTATTTTTAAATGAAGCACTGTTAGTAATCTTCACCATCATTATTATTATGATTACTCTTTGTGAGTTTTTAACACCAACACTAGCAAATGGTCTTTCACTAGAGTCTGAGTGATAACAAGTCTCCTCAAGTCTCCAGGACTCTTCTGAGTATTTTAGTTCATTAGGATGGTCTAAATTCTTCCTGATTTCCAATTTCTCCAGTCTTTTTTCCAAGCTTTTGGTACTATTTACCAACCCCTCCGCTCGGGCAGGATATGACACAAGGTCGATTTTTAAGCGGAGTTTAACAGGTTTGAATTCAGAGTTTTCCTTCTCCTAGACTAGTTGCCTCACCAAGGCTGAAGAACCTAGTCCGTCCTACTATTTACCCATAGCTGGAGGGAGAATAAGGGGGTTCATACCTTTCCCAAGGGTATTTGCCCGAAAGTGAACGTAATAGCGCGACTGGAGTACGAACTCGCGTACTACGATTCCGCAGTTCATCGCTTTAACCATTACACCACGAGGACAAGCTTTTGGAGATGGTTCCAAAAGTAGTAATTATAACTGGTATTACAATCACTATCATGTTCCACAACTTTTTAGCTCTCAGGCAAGATCCATGTATTTGTTTATCTTTTCACTTTCATTGACTTTTACTCTATGGCCTACCTGAATAGCAAAATCCATTAAAAGGCAAGTTCTTTTTCCTGGTTAATTAACTCAATGTCTAGTCTTCTGGTCAGGATAAGGTGATCTGTTTATCTCTCAAAATCCCAAAGATTTTCATGTATTTCATTCTCTGGGACAGATTCTGGTTTGCGCGTATACCATTTGGTTGTATGGTCAAATTTAAATCTCTTGCACAATTCCCAATGAATCACATTCTCATCTAGTTGTGGCTAGTTTTGAATTACTTTGGTGCTAGTTTTCAGTATTCACATATTATGTCATTAATCATTTTATCTTTCTCGATAGAAAACCAACATTTACTATTCTGTTGAGCATTATCAATCTTCACTTTTATTTATTTGGTCCTTATGGCATTATTTTTGCACTGCTACTAACAGAGATTTAGTTTCTCTCTTGAGGTTTCCCTTTCTTAGCCATATCCAGGTCTTGTCCCTTGAAAAGTATCCATAAAATTACTTTTCTTCCTATTTCTGTTTTCTATCTTGTTTTTCTGTGGGCTCTTATGTTGTCACTGCTGTAACTAGCGGCTGTAATTAGTCTTTCCTTACTCTTTTCAATGTACTCCTTGAGTCCTTATATTGATGCATCTACACAATCTGGTGGGGGGAGCTCATGGTGTAAGGGTTAAAGCGATGGATGGCAGAATCATAGTAAGTGAGTTTGAACTCCAGCTGTGCTATTAAATTCACTTTCGGACAAATACCCATGGGAAAGGTATGAACCTCCCAACTATAGGTTAAATAGTATCACTACCATTCTTCTAGAAGGATGGCTTTGGCATTAAATAACTTACAAAGGTTGATATGCCACTAAAATCAAAGAAAGAAAGAAAGAAAGAAAGAAAGAAGAAACAATCTTCAATGCTGGCAAGTCCCCATCCACCTTCTTTTCTTGATACATAGAGTCTGTCTATGTTACCTTTCAAGTATAAGGCCTTGTACATCATCATCAATTTCCTTATCCTTTGGTCCATTTTCTTCCTTGTCCATTTTAAGAATGGTTCAAGTATCTTATAAGGGGGACTACCCAGTTATTTATTCCTTTGAAGAGACTTTTACTTCAGATCTTGGTTTTGAGAAGTTTTCTCATTCTTTTCTTATTTTTTCTTTAATCTCAATTTGTTGATGGTGTCTGCTTTTAATATTCCTCACTAATAATTTGTAATTTTCTTTCTCTTCAAGTATTTTGATACTTTCTGTTCTTTTCAATGTTTCTGTTTTCCCATTATCCGCATAGCACATTTTTCAATGCCAAATTCCATTCCAATATCCTGGCTGAATATTATAATTGTTTTCATCAGTTTCTAATTGATCATCATTATTATTATTATTATAATTAATAATAATTATAATAATGATAATTTTAACTAATTTTTAAAAAATCTTTTTAGTTTATTCTTTTTAGTACATCTCACTTGGGTTATCAAAAAAATGGCATAGAGCGGAAATAAGATAACCTTACACTTTAAAGGGATGGATAAATTTTGCTTTAGGAGACATTACTCAATTGGGACTTCAACTTGGATGCTTGTTGAAATGACCAATGGAGATAATCATGTTGGTTTTCAGTAAAAAGACAATCCACATCCATCTCTGGGAAGGGTTGCTTGCTTCTCCTGTTGTCATATAATTGTGACATATTGCCTTTCAGCAAAGAAACAATCCAAATACATCCATCTCTGGAAAGGAACACTTGCTTCTGTTGTCATGTGATTGTGACATGTTGCCTTTCAGCAAAGAAACAATCCAAATACATCCATCTTTGGAAAGGGACACTTGCTTCTGTTGTCATGTGATTGTGACATGTTGCCTTTCAGCAAAAAAACAATCCAAATACATCCATCTCTGGAAAGGGACACTTGCTTCTGTTGTCATGTGATTGTGACATGTTGCCTTTCGGCAAAGAAACAATCCAAATACATCCATCTCTGGAAAGGAACACTTGCTTCTGTTGTCATGTGATTGTGACATGTTGCCTTTCAGCAAAGAAACAATCCAAATACATCCATCTCTGGAAAGGAACACTTGCTTCTGTTGTCATGTGATTGTGACATGTTGCCTTTCAGCAAAGAAACAATCCAAATACATCCATCTTTGGAAAGGGACACTTGCTTCTGTTGTCATGTGATTGTGACATGTTGCCTTTCAGCAAAGAAACAATCCAAATACATCCATCTTTGGAAAGGGACACTTGCTTCTGTTGTCATGTGATTGTGACATGTTGCCTTTCAGCAAAAAAACAATCCAAATACATCCATCTCTGGAAAGGGACACTTGCTTCTGTTGTCATGTGATTGTGACATGTTGCCTTTCGGCAAAGAAACAATCCAAATACATCCATCTCTGGAAAGGAACACTTGCTTCTGTTGTCATGTGATTGTGACATGTTGCCTTTCGGCAAAGAAACAATCCAAATACATCCATCTCTGGAAAGGGACACTTGCTTCTGTTGTCATGTGATTGTGACATGTTGCCTTTCGGCAAAGAAACAATCCAAATACATCCATCTCTGGAAAGAGTCACTTGCTTCTGTTGTCATGTGATTGTGACATGTTGCCTTTCAGCAAAGAAACAATCCAAATACATCCATCTCTGGAAAGAGTCACTTGCTTCTGTTGTCATGTGATTGTGACATGTTGCCTTTCAGCAAAGAAACAATCCAAATACATCCATCTTTGGAAAGGGACACTTGCTTCTGTTGTCATGTGATTGTGACATGTGGCCTTTCAGCAAAGAAAGAATCGAGATACACCCATCTCTGGAAAGGGACACTTGCTTCTGTTGTCATGTGATTGTGACATGTTGCCTTTCAGCAAAGAAACAATCCAAATACAATATTGCCTTTCAGCAAAGAAACAATCCAAATACATCCATCTTTGGAAAGGGACACTTGCTTCTGTTGTCATGTGATTGTGACATGTTGCCTTTCAGCAAAGAAACAATCCAAATACATCCATCTCTGGAAAGGGACACTTGCTTCTCCTGTTCTCATGTGAATGTTACATGTTGCCAATCCACATCCATTTTTAGGAAGGGTCACTTGCTTCTCCTGTTGTCATGTGATTGTGACATGTTGCCTTTCAGCAAAGAGACAATCCACATCCATCTCTGGGAAGGGTCACTTGCTTCTCCTGTTTTTGTGATTGAAAGGAAAGTTAAAATGGAATAAAATCTCTTAAAACATTTTAAAAAGTTTTCCTTACATGTCTTTAACTTATAGTTTTTTATGGAGACAGAATGATTTGAATAGGAGTCTTTTTCTTCAGCTGTATTAATGATTCATCTCTCCCTCTACAACTTGTGAGAGTTGACTTCAGTGCTACTTACTGATTATCTGTCTATTCTCTTTAAATATATATATAATTATTGCTTTCCTTGATCTGTTCCTTGTTATCAGAAAGATTTTTATTGTCAACTTCTTAACATCAATAAATCTGCATGGAGTGATTTTTTAGGTAACAGATATAATGACTAACTGAATGCCTTTTACCTTACAATTATTATTAATGTTCTCATGTCCCTTTAGTCTTGAAGAAGTTTGATTAAATGTTGAGATCTTACTTATTTTGTTCTTTATTATTTCTAATCCATTTTATCTGGAAAAATCTTTAGTGAAGTTTCATGAGTGAGAACATAGAATTTGCCTGTTTAACAATATGAACATAAATACCAAATGTTGGTGTTAAAAAAAGATAGAATGATTACATTAACAATAACAAGGCTGAAATGATTAAGTGGTAAAAAGCTATTAAGGAAATTGAGGCCCAGATTTAAAAGTGTTTTATAAGGTATTCTTAATCAATCCTACTTGGTTTTCTTACATGACAAGAAGAAAAAAACGTATGAAGGATCTGACTTGATAACATACTCACTATATTTATGTCAGTAGAAAAAAATACAGGTTAGCATAACAGGTTTTATGATTCAAACACCAACGTTTACTCATTTAACAAAAAGCATTCAAGTCAAGTTTGATTGGAGCTGTGGAATTAACATTTTTTTTTTTTTGCATGAAATTGAATCTTATATTTATGTTACACTGCTAAACAAAGTAAATAAAACTTTATTACTGTTCTGAAGATTTTGCAGAATTACAGACCATCTTACAATAATTGACCAAATACCTTTTTTATCTGCCAGTCTCTCATGGCATAAATTCAAGGATTGTTGGTGTGAAAGCTAATTAATTTTCTAATAACACTTAAATAGAATAGGCCTACTACCAAAGCTGACAGCTTCAGTGATAGATCATAACATAGACATAATATGCATACAAAAATACAGATACATTAATAGCAAAGATATTAAATATCACAATATTAGCAATGGATGGATATTTGTCTCAACATCTGCATGGAAAAACTCTGTCAAGGCCACAACAGGGGGTTTAGGTATGCTTATCGAACCATGGGTCCTAAAATCACTGAATAGCATTGAGAAAATAGAACCAAGGATGATAGTAGCTACATTTAATGGCAACGCCAGCACAACAATCATCTCCTGCTACAGCCCTACCACTGTTACCATTGCTTTCTTTAATGAGCTATTCTCCCTTATTTGTAGCATCCTGAAACACAAGGTTCTCATTATCAGTGGAGATATGAATGCCCAAATTGGTAAAAACATAAACCATAAATTCATCTTACACAACTCATCAAACAGAAATGGGGAGCATCTAACAAATCTCATGCTAGAAAATAGATTAACATGCCTCAATACTAAATTTCAGAAAAGAAAGGAAAAACTATGGACCTACACTTATGCAAATAATACTAAAGCTCAGATAGACTATGAATAATAGCACATTGAATTGTGAGGCATATTCCTTTTTCAAGGGTGTGTCTTCCAATCACCAAATTGTCATGGCAAAGATATGACTGAGCCTACGAAGGAATACAGCCTGAACAACAAGAACCATACTCTATGACTGGTCCCTGCTTAACAACAGGGATATTAGAGATAAATGTACTTTAACACAAAGAAACAAATTCGACACACTTCAGGAGATATCAGAAACACCAACTCTGAATGACGAATATGAGAATTTCATCAATGCCCATTTAGAAGTGGTAGCAGAATGCATACCAACTAAACCTAGAGTCCAATTGGAAACATTAGCAGTTAGAAAAAAGCATACAGATATGAAAACCACTTCCAAATGCAATAGGAAGAACCCAACCAATATCAATGCCCAGAAACTTAGGAAAGCAAAAAATGAATTAATAAACATATACCTAAAAAAAAACAACAGAATACATACAAAATCAGATCAATAAGATTAAAAACTCAGTTGAAGATTGACAATCTAGGATTGCATGGCAAACGGTAAAGGAAGCAAGCAGAAGGAAGAGCATTATGAAAGCTAAACTGAAAGCTACCAGCCAAGAAGAATGAATACACCTGTGGAAACAACATTTTGAGAATTTACTCGGAAAACCTCGGAGAGTTGTGTATGAATCAATCACAAAAATTATTATTAATCAAAGAGACATCAAACTAGTACAGTTTATGCCAGAAGAACTCGACTCAGTACTTTGAAAAATTAAAAAAAAGGAAAGCAGCAGAAATACCCCCAGAAGTATGGAGTTCAACGAAATACAGCTCCAACACTGTTATGCCATATATAATCAAGACACAACAGACTGATGGACAAAGGGATACATTCTCCCCTTCCCTAAGAAGAGTGACTTTGGAATAGCCTAGAACTACCAAGGTATAACTCTTACATCCATAGCAGCCAAGATCCAAAATGCTCTGCAACGCAACTGCATAGAACTTAAAATTGAGAAGATGCTTAGGAATAATCAAAATGGCTATCGTCAAATTCTACAAGGTGTACAGGCAAAAAAACTTGAGGCAACAATATTATTTGTTGACTTCTCCAAGGCCTTTGACTCCATACACAGAGGGAAGATGGAGCAAATACTACTTGCCTACAGCCTATCAAAAGAATCTGTCACAGCCATAATGATGCTATATAGAAACACAAAAGTAAAAGTCCGCTCTCCAGACGGAGACAGACTACTTTGACATTGTAGCAGGTGTGCTAGAAGGAGACACATTAGCCCCATACCTCTTCATCATCTGCTTAGACTATGTGCTTAGAACGTCTATTGATTTCATGAAAGATAACAGTTTCAAGTTGGCAAAGGAAAGAAGTAGAAGATACCCTGTCAAACAATTAAGAACATGGACTACACAGATGACATAGCGCTTCTGGCAAATACCCCCACCCAAGCCGAAACCCTGCTATATAGTCTGGAATGAGCAGCTGCTGCTATAGGCCTTCATGACGATGCAGACAAGATGGAATACATGTACTTTAATCAAAGAGGCAACATCTCCACACTAAAGTGTGTGCCTTTGAAACTAGTGGACAAGTTCACCTACCTAGGAAGCAGTGTCTCAGCAGAGAAAGACATTAACATGTGACTAGCAAAGGCATGGGCTGCTATTGATAGGCTCTCAGTCATATGGGAGTCAGACCTGACTGATAAAATAAAACGCAGTTTTTTTCCAAGCGGCAGTAGTATCAATACTGCTGTATTTATGTACTACATGGAGTCTAACAAAATGTAACGAGAAAAAGCTTGATAGCAATTACACAAGAATGCTGCAAGCAATATTGATCATGTCCTGGAGACGCAACCCCACAAAAAAGTAGCTATACAGCCACCTACCACCCATCATGAAAACTATAAAAGTTAGACAAACCAAACATAAGTGATATAGTCCTGTGGATCCCTTCACATGGATGAGCAAAGGCTGTACAACAGCTTTGCCAATACAGGATATAACCTTGATAACCTTCCGAGAGCAATGAACAATAGAGATGGGTGGCGAGAGAGGGTCAGGGAGATCAGTGCTAGCAGTGTGACATGATGATGATGATGACATTCCAAAATGTACATTTGTAGTGAAGAGTTTATTTTACATTACATGTGAAATGGTAAACTAAAACCTAACTTTGAGTTTGTCGGGATAGCTAAACTAAATCTTTATCTTTTATTTAACCATATAAAGAAGACATGCCGCTAGAAATTTCAAAACAAGAAGACAAATTTATAGGCATTTTCCATAACTTTTCCCAGTGACTTTTTTAATGGTTATTGAGAAAATCAAGAGAAAAACATTGTGTTACTATGTTTACATTTGTAATAAGTGCAATAATTATCAAGGGGTGAAAAACATTAACCTCTGAACAATGTTTATTAACTTGTAAATCTTCAAAAAAATATAGTTCAGTATTATCAGCATAAGATCTGTCTACAGGGCAGGTTTTAAGCTTGTAAAATTAATTTTAGGAAGTGGTAATGTAGAAAAGAAGTAATTCTCAATAAATCTAATTATAATGAATTCACATGTTTTCACATAAATTCTGAATGAAGTGTTGATATTTAAAATAGCACCTGCCTCTGGGGAATAAAATTACTTGAATTTATACTTTTGGATTTTGACTGTATTGGGATATAAATATGAATGAAAATATTTTTCTTGTTTTATTGATTCTAATTTGAAGGCTACAAAAAGAGGACAATGAGAATTGATTTTCATGATGATGTGTTTTTAGGGTATGTAAAGAGTATTTCAATGCATTTAAGAAAAGGCTGTATAGAAATGCAAGTATATGATGAATTAACAGTGAAGATAGCTTAGAAGGCAAAAATTAAAGAGAAAGAAGGACTTATTTTTTCACCTCATGTTTAGAGTGTGTTTAGTTGATAGCAGAGAAAGTTCATTAGAATCTCGTCCAGACAAAACACCCAATCACAAAATGTATACTTGAAGTGCAAAGTGTACAGCACAATCGTTGCATAAATTAAAACATGATCACAAAAAATTAATTAATTATAGTATTATTACTTGTCTTATTATTAATTAGGATTAGGGACTTATCTTTGTGGTAAAATCAATGTTTTTAGTATCCAAATTTTATAAACTATTTCATAAAAGGAAATGAAGATTGATTTCAAAATTATTTCCAAAAAATGTTTGTTAAAAATACACCATAGAAAATTTAACTAAAATCTGATAATTACTTCAATCTTATTAATGAATGTAATATTTTTCTTTTTAGAGAATGAATAAACAAAAGTTGGTACTTTGCAAAAGTTTGTCACTTTATGGAATGTTTGGAATGTGAGATTTTTGTATAAATTAAATTGTTCTTCTATATTTTTATAAGTTAATTTATTTATTTGACATAATTTGTAAATCAAATTTTTCTTGTGCATTTTTTTTTTCTTGTGCATATTTTTTTTTTCTTGTGCATATTTTTTTATTCATTTTTTAACCTTTTTTTCAATGACTGAAATATTGCATTGACTAAAAAGAATTAATTCTCTGTTATAGTATGTCATCACACTAGTGTATCATAAAAAGTTCCAAACATTCCAGAAAGGACTACACCTAACCACTCCAAAAAACAAGCCACAATCAATGAACAGAGAAAAAATAAGAAGAAAAATTATAATGTAACAAATCTATGTATTATTTTCCTGGGTACATTTGTGCTATAAAGGATAGAATTTTGTCTGGAATTTTGTTTTTCAGGAAAGCAGAAAGGACCCAAAATGTTAATGATCCATAAAGATTAATAATATCTGTGTTATATCTTTGTGTTTGGTAATGCAAAGGAGGAGAGAAAGAGAGAGAGAGAGAGAGAAAGGCTGATTTGGCAATAGCAACATTGTACTGCTTGTTGATCCTATTTACCCAACCCCTCCGCTCGGGCAGGATATGACACAAGGTCAATTTTTAAGCGGAGTTTAACAGGTTTGAATTCAGAGTTTTCCTTCTCCTAGACTAGTTGCCTAACCAAGGCTGAAGAACCCAGTCTGTCCCACCATTTACCCATAACTGGAGGGAGAATAATTGGATTCATACCTTTCCCAAGGGTATTAGTGCTATGTGAAATGCAATCAGTCTCGTCCAGGATTTGAACTCGTGTCACCGTGTCCATTTCCTACGACGATAATGACTACACCACGGGCACCTCCATAACAGGTTTGAATTCAGAGTTTTCCTTCTCCTAGACTAATTGCCTCACCAAGGCTGAAGAACCTAGTCTGCCCTACTATTTACCCATAGCTGGAGGGAGAATAATTGGATTCATACCTTTCCCAGGGTATTAGTGCTATGTGAAATGCAATCAGTCCAGGATTTGAACTCGTGTCGCTGTGTCCAATTCCTGCGACAATAACCATTACACCACTGGCACTGCTTGTTGATTGGTAAGACATTAGAAGATATGATAACAAACAAATAGTTTTAACAAGAGAAGGTGTATTTTATATGCAACAAGATTTTATAATGTGAATGATGGTTTTGGAGAGACTCAAATTTTCTGTTTCACAGTTTGATGGTTGGCTGTTTGGGTTTTATGGCATATCAACCTTTGTAGCTAATTCAATGCCAAATCCATTTTTATGCAAATAGTCAGTTCTATTCCAAACAATTCAGTTTAGCATGAGTACACAGTTTAGTTGTCAAAAACATTTCTATTTCAAGCTATTCAGTTTATTCAAACAGTTCTAATTCAACCAATTCAGTTTAGTATAAGTATAATTTTTTTTTCACACAATTAAATGTCAAAACAGTTCTATATTAAACAATTCAGTTTAGTATAACAACAGTTCAATGTCAAAAACATTTCCATTCTAAACAATTCCGTTTAGCTTAAACATGCAGTTTAAATGTAAGTACAGTTGGATTCTCAAAATCATTTCTCTTTCAAGCTATTCAGTTCTATTTCAAACAATTCAGTTTAGCATAAGTATGCAGTTCTATTTAACCCATAGATAGGGCCCTATCTGTTGCTACCATTCAGGGCCAGAGAGGACCTGGGAGCAATGGCAATGAAGGGGTGCTCTACATTCCCCCAAGCTTTAATCATTGGAACCTCACCATCAGATTTTTTAGTGTCATATCTAGGATACTCATGGTCTTACCCCTCTGCAGAGGTGCAATCAGTGTATTCTACAGCTCCTGCCGACTGGGCAATACACAGAGTTAATGTCAAAGCAGTTTTATTTCAGATAATTCAGTTTAGCATAAGTATGTAGTTTAAATGTCAAAACAGTTCTATTTCAAATAATTCAGTTTAGCATAAATACTCCGCATACTCCAGTATTACTGGAACCTCAGCATCAGATTGTTTAGTGTCATACCCAGGACAGTCAATGGGGGTGGGTCTTACCCCTCTGCAGAGAAGCAGTCAGTGTATTCTACAGCCCCAGCCAACTGGGCAATTCACAGTTTGAGGAATGGACTTCTTGTTGTAATCTGTATATTAGGTTCTAATTCTGTATGTATGAAGATGTAGTCATGTGGCCCCTAATGAGTACATGAAATAACTGTTGTTTATGGAAAAGGGAAGTTGGCATTTAGAGCATAAGATTCACTTTAGAAGTCTGTGTTTATGGTTGGCCACTGAATTTTTCATGAGGTTACTCTGGTTACAGAGTGAGCCATTAGTGGTGGTTTAATGTGGTAAGCATGTTGGCATAGATTAAGACCTTAGTAGGGAGGTCTCTATTCTGTACACATGTTGGCTTGAATAGAACTTGAATAAAAATGGAGCTTTTATATGTGAGTAGCCCATGAAGTTGGGAAGATTACCCATGTGTTCTGGTTGGCAATGCTGCAAGAAAAAGTTATAATGTGTGATGCATCAGAGAGCTCACTTTGTAAGTTGTTCAGTTAAGCTGGGAGAAAAGAGTTATTTGTGTGGCTAAGCTGAAAGATTGACTTTGTGTGTTCAGCTGGTGAAGCTTCATGAGAGAAGGAAAAATTTAGTGTATTTATATGCTATTGGAAGCATCAGTGGTTAAGGTAGATTCTGATTGGCTATAAAGAATCACATGACCTGCTCAGTACTGCATTTGGACAGTCAACAGTTGGTGACTCTATCCAGCTTACTGACCATTTTATTTTTAGTGGCAAGGAAAAGAATCATGAATCATCATCATCATCATCATATCGTGCTGGCAGCACGGATATCCCTGACCCTCTCTCGCCACTTCTCCCTATCGTTCATCGCCCTAGGTAGGTCTTCTGGACAACAACCTGTATCCTCACATAGCTGCTGAATGTACGTTCGAGCTGGTCGTCCTGCTTTTGCGCGGCCATGTGTGGGGATCCATAAGAGTACATCTCTTATGAGTTCATCTCTGCTTCTCCAGCAGTGTCCTGCATGTCTGGTTTGTCTAACTTGAATAGTTTTCGTGATAGGGGGCAGGTGGCCGTACAGTTGGTGTCTTGTGGGGTGTTGCTGCCAGGACTTGTTCAGGATTGCACGCAGCATTCTTGTGTAATTGCCATCTAGTTTCTTCTCCAGCCGTTTTGTTAGCGTCCATGTAGTGCATCCATATAGCAGTATCGATGTGACCGCTGCCTGGAAGAAACTGCGTTAGCAAAAAAAGCACAAGTCAGTACTAGTGAAAGTCATACGAAAGTACCTTAATGTTGGACTTTAACTAAGTTAAAACTTAAAACTTAAACCAAAATTACCCACCGCTTTTTTTTTTTTTTTTTTTGCGTACACATGGGAAGCAGCATGATGTACATAAAGGTATTTGAATAAACCCATGGACGACCAAACTCAATACCCAAATGGGTCCTGGACGTGAGTTTGACGACTTTACGCTCAGGATCGCTAGTTCGATCGGGGAACTACTGCTGATCCTCTATGAGAGTGGCTACTATAGAAGAGAATAAAACAGCCATCGAAAGATAACCATGACCCACACTCAAACCACTTACACAAACCGCATCGCTCTCATGAATCATAACAATATTTAAATAAGAGTGGTCACAATAACTCTATAAGAAAAAAAAATACAGACAGCTGATACTTTATGAAGATTTTTGTAATTTTGAAATTTATTCCACAAAAACAATTTTGCCTTTCATCATGACATAATTTTTGTGAAATTATTTTCCTTATTACTTTATTTCTAGAAATAAGAATGAAATGTAAGATGAGTGTCAAAAACCTGATCAAAATTTTGAAAGAAAACATAGGTAGTAAAAAAAATGAAATATACAACAGTTGGTATCTGAACTTCTGAAAATTGGTTATAATGGAAAATTCATTTTGCCAGGAAATTAGAATAAGTCTAACATCAAATGAATTTTGCTTGATTTTTATCATTGCTTCAAAATATCTAAATTTTGATGAAAGATATTTTAATTATACCATAAAATTTTTAGATGAATAATTTCATCTTAGTTTGGAATACTGATGATGGCACATCTTAGATTTTTTTTAATTTTCAGATTTGAAAAGGGTTATATCAAAATGGCTGACAGAGATAATGTGAAAATTCATTCATATTAACACTAGCTGAAATACCCATCAATGCAGGGTAACAGGTAAAGATTTGGTTTCTTTGTTTAATGGCATATCAACTTTCATGTATTATTTAATTCCAAAGCTATTCTTTTCAAGGAACAGTAGTGGCACTATTTAACCCATAGCTGGCAGGTAAAGATTGAAAATAGTTATAATACTACTAAATGATTCTTAACTATTATGAATTAGTAAGTGTTGTTTTGGTCAGTCAAGCTATACAAAACTATTGTATATATATGGAATTGAAAAGTCCAAGACATTTTGGGGGAAAATTTATGCTGTTAAAAATTATGTTTTTTGCTGTTGCAGGTAACACTTTAGAATGTAGCCGGAGGCAAAAAGTTTTTCAGTTATTTTAAAAAGTTAATTATATTGTAGTTATACAGAACTTCTTAGAAAAAATTGAAATTCTTGAAATAGTTAAGAAATGAAATATTTCTAAATTTTATAAATGTATTACCACTTTTCAAGCCATCAACTGAAAATTTTTTCTTAAGAAATGAAAAACGGGTTGTATAATTTGCAAAGAAAACACTTTCCAACCTAATAGACAGTGACCTACTGGTAAATGTTGTGGTCACAGATAACGCCACACAGGATGTTTTGGCTTCAAAATGATTTTATGTAATTTGAAATAAAAATACACTTATGCATATCCAATACAATGTGCATTAATCTATAATTTATGTTTGCTGTTTTTGAGTGTTATTTTTATTGTTATTTTTTACAACTAATTTCAATAACAAATAACATCGAGCTATGTAATATAGTTTATGTTGTTTAGTGTTTTGTAAATTTAAAAAATTTTTTTATTAATATTTCTTATAAAAGAAAAATGAATCATAATTATGTAATATATAGATATGTCACATAATTCATGTTTGTTATTGATTGTTTCTGATTTTTAATAAACATTTTATTGCTAATTTTTCTTTTATTTTTTTTCTGAAATGAAAATAAAATAGGTTGTTTTTTACCAAATGGTTAAAGATTATAAGTTTTAAATGCAATTTTTGTGCTGAAGTGTTAGATTTAGGGTCAAGCTGTTTAGAGGTAGAAGTAGAGCTATATAATCTTTGATTTTTCTTACTGACTAAATTTTACTCTTAGGCTTAAATACAGCTATTTAAAAGGATGGAATGACAAAAAAAAATATCAAAAAAATAAAAAGAAAAGATTTTAATGGTTTAATTGAACCCTGATCCATCCTTAACCTGAAAACATTTTATCAAAAGAAAGGTTTCAGAAGTCCTTTGACATGGCAAACTTACTGGAATGAGTGTTGTGTATCCATAATGAAGGAATAACAACACTATTGCTTATAAAAATATCTTACTTCTTTAGTGCCTCAAAAAGGGTCAAAATGGCTGCATATGAGAGTGAGACAGACAAAGAGATGGATGGAACTATCATTGATACTGGAGACAGATATTCAAAGCCTTACTTTCTCTTCTTCTCAGTCGGGGGCCGTCACCTACTAGCTAACATCTACTCCCTGGCTGCTTTCCGAATCTGACTAAACCTCTCCATTATCTGTGAATCTCTTGTCATTATATAATATTCTCAATGCCCATGCATTTTTCCTTCCAGTTCTCAATTCATGTGATTTATTTCTGAACTCTCTTGTTTACACTGGTGTAATATCCTGTTTACAGAATCCTAAACTAATCGGTCATTCAAGGTCAGTATGTAACATAAGCATGTTGAATACTAAAAGAACTATTTTGAATGAATGTTTCAGTCATTGTACCCCAGTCTTGATATTTTTGAACATGCTTCATATCGTTGAAAGAGGTTGGTAAATAAACCATATATTGATCTGCTAAAAAAACCTTTTTAAAAATTGCATTTTTTTTCAAGGATTTATGGAATATAAAACAGTTTATCATTGTTGATGCCTTTTTCCCTAATCAAATGCAATCATTTTCATGAAAGTAACAATAAATCTTGTTCCTCTAACAAATACTTGACACATTTGTATTGAATAGATTAGATTTTGTCTTTTATATATTTTATTTTATGAGATTATGTTCTGTAAACTACTGCAATCAGAAAATCTACTTCTGGGCCATTGGCATAATGGTTTGAGTGTTTGCCAATGGCCCTAGAGATGGGGGTTCAATACTTGGTCGAATCATACTAAAAACTCAAAAAATAGTACTTGCTGCTTCCTTGCTTAACACTCAACATTATAAGATATAAATCAATGGTAAGTGGAGGAATCCAGGGAAAGGAGTAATGCCCTCTCCTACACCTCTTTGTAGTAGCTATAAAAAAAGGAGCCTTCAGATTACCCTCGACTGCAGTCTGTAACTTATATATATATACACATGCATGTATATATATATATATACACACACATTGACCATGAAACTTGTATTCATTTGTATTTTTAGATGAATTATTGTTGACCATCATTATCATTATTCTCAACAATAATAATGATTATAATAATTGATTTGATTGAAGTTTTTTCTTAATGGCATATCAATCTTTATGAGTTAATTAATGCCTATCACATAAGAAGGACAGTTGTGGTACAATTTAACCCAAAGATTGAGGGATAAAGAAGTTTATACCTTTTCTGAGGGCTTTTATCTTTTAAAGTATTCAGACTATTGTCTTCATCTTCATTGTTATATTCACAATGTTTCAGCCAATGCATCCTTCAGAAGGACTTGGGAGCCTACACAGTATTTTGAACCAAACTCTTTATTTAATCCACTGATGGTAGATTGTTCTAATTCCATTAACCTTGATCAGGTATAAAAGTGAGAAGCTATAATAAGAATTCCTCATTATTTACCTGTAGTTGGGATTGAACCTGCAACCTTCAAATGATTTCATTTAGAAGCACCAAAATTCTAAGTAAAAAATATACCTTTTGTAAATTAGATAAAGGGTTTAGTTCAAACTTCTCTGTTGACTCTTGAGTTTGACATGAAACATCTGAAGAAGGCTGAAAGAAACATTGGCTGAAACATTGTGAATATAACAATACAGATATAGACACAAATCCGATTACATTAAATGCATAAAAATCAGCAAAATAGCAATCAAGCTTCATCTCAAAAATTTAGACAAATAATTTTCCAAGGATCTGAAAGTGAACATATCAGTTTATTTGTTGATAGAACTTTGCCTATTAAGATACTACAGTCCAGCATATTAGCTTCTACTCCAAGAGGACACCCTCAATAATAATAATAATAATAATAATAATAATAATTTTGATTAATATTTTTTATTTGTCTAAATCTTCAGTTGCTTTTTTAAATGAAGATGAAAATTTATAATAATAGTTGACAAGTATTTGTCCCAAAATAATGCAGCTAAAACTACTAGTGTTAAAAATGACAACAAATATGGCACCAAGACTAAGAAAAAGAGTAAAGGATGGGTTTAAAAGGTTATATAAACTTGGTTAAATGTATAAACTGCCTTAATTCAATTTTTAATTCAATTTCCTTGAAACAAAAGGTGGGAATGTAAGTTGGAATATCACCAAAAATTTACCCATTATTATTTTATTTCTGATTCTGGGGGATTCCCGCGAGTGTAATAGCTAATGTGCTGGACAGAAGGCCTAAAAGTGAGTTTGAACTCTATTCATGCTATTATGTTTGCTTTGAGACTAATACCCTTAGGAAAGGCATGAACCTCCTTATCCTCCCAGCAATGGGTTAAATAGTATCACTACTATTCTTCTACAAGGATGGCTTTGGCATTAAATAACCCAGAAAGTTTGATATGCCATTAAAAAAAGAAACCAAACTAAACCAAATCAAACCACACTATTTCTTTATTATTTGTGAACCTTCTTACTATTCACAATAAATCATAATTAATCTAAAACTTTGGTTGACTAAACAAAAGAAAAGCATTTGTTGTTCTACAGTTAGGAATAATAATAAAATTAATGAAAAATCAATGATTAGATTTAAAGACAGGGATCAATTTACAACCATGATAATAAAATTAATGAAAAATCAATGATTAGATTTAAAGAGAGGGATCAATTTACAACCATAATAATAAAATCATAAAACTTCAAATATAC
Organism: Sepioteuthis lessoniana; assembly: GCA_963585895.1. NCBI lineage: Eukaryota > Metazoa > Mollusca > Cephalopoda > Myopsida > Loliginidae > Sepioteuthis > Sepioteuthis lessoniana. The sequence continues at coordinate 22,879,509 of OY757924.1, forward strand.
ATATTCATTGATCTTAGTTAACTTTGATTAATTTGGTGTGTGTAAAAAAACAAAGATAAAAAATGATTATAAAATAATGATCAAAGAAGATAAGTCTGTTGCAACCTGAAGCAAATTTGCCACTTGCATCATTAGATAGCAAAAATAAACAGATTAGGATTTAAATACATTTAATACTGGCTCATTGGCCTTGTAGGTAGAGTATTTGCCACTGGTCTGGGAGACCTGCGTTCAATCCCAGGTTGCGTCATACCAAAGACTTTAAAAATGGTACTTGACGCCTCCCTGCTTAACAATCAGCATTATAAGGTACGTATCAAGGGTAAAGAGAAGCCATCTAGGGAAAGGAGTAGCGCCCTCTCCTACACCTCGGTGTAGTAGCTATAGAAAAGGGAGCCTTCGTGTCACACTCGACTAAGGTTGCCAAATTACTTAAACTGTTTAAAATAAAATTATGGCCAAGTCACATTTTTGGAATTAATTAAAGTTCCACTCGGACACACCTGAAAGATTTGTCTATGGGAGCCTGTGTCTTGGTATAAAAGATTTGTCTGTGAGGATCTGATTTTTGGTATGAATAGATGACAAAAAAGATAAATTAACAATATCTATTTTGTTGCAATACAAAACCAGCATACATCACTGAATAAATGTAGAATTTTGCTTTTCAATTCCAATTTACCATTTTGTTGGTTTTCTCAACAGATCACACCAAGCATTTAACAATGATTCAAACAAGTGAACATTCAAATTCTAGTCCCATACATCCAGCCATGTGCCTTAACTAAGTAACTTAATAATTACAGCACCTTTTCATAAATCTTCATTATCTTGAAAAAATGTTGGGTTTTTTAACAAAACTATAGAAATTTTGTATATTAAAATTATTTTCAATAACACTTTTTGCCTTCCATAGAATTACTGCTATAGAAATGAAAGAGATATATATTGATTAAACTTTGCATGATGAATGCAAGCAGATTTTCTAGGTGTTTATAGTAATCTAAAAATAGCAATCAGGCAATCAAAAAAGGTGATTATTCAAGAACAAACAATTGTTTTATGATGACAAAATCTTCATCAAAGAAAAGTCTAAAATTACAAGATTACATTTGCTTAGGAAATTCAAGGTCAATCTCCAAAAAATGAAACTGTAAAGTTAAAAAAAATTAAATTACAATAAGATGACATTAAAAAAGAAGGATTTACATTCTAAATCTGGGTCATCATTTCAGTGATTTGGTATTTGATAAAAAGCCAAATTGACATGTTACATGTCAAACCTGTCAGTTTAGCCTTTTATTCAATACAAATCACTGAAATGTTGCAACTTAGAATGATTCTAAAAATTATATCAGTTAAAAGAAAAATATACAAACTGAATTTTAAATAACTAAAGAAAAAAAATTTTTAAAGTTTTAAATTTCATTTGGCTCATCTTGATGATGATTTAAAATTTTAATTCAGCATGAAATGTTATTATTTACTAAGTTTGATGCAACTCAAGAGGTATGTTGCACCCAGTGAGAATTAAACTCACTAACAATAGTCTATTAGCCTAATTCACTAACCATTTGAGGCATACAGTTCAATACTAAATGTTTGTAATGGTATATTTTGGCAAATAAATAAATGGTATTTTTATTGATTGCATCAAGAAATATGAGTTGCTACATTTATCTGATGATTAGTTTGGTTTGGTTTAGTTTGGTTTGATTTTATGGCTTATCAACCCTTGTTGGTTATTAAATGCCAAATCCTGTTTATACCTATATGTTGAAAATATATGATTTACAAACACATTTTGTTGACAAGATTTTTAAACAAGTTTAAGCCCATTTTTTTGCACACAGTTAAATGGTTTCAAGTATGGCTATATAACAGTCACAATCCAACATTAGTCATTCATTTGCACACACTTAAATAGTTATACATGATATATAAGAGGTTAGTTTGTCAACAGTTTAATTTTTGAATGATTCAGAACCAATTCATTCACACACCAGCATTGCAATTGCTTCTATACAGTCAAACGATTTCAACTATTACTATCTAACACTTACAATTCCATTCAACACCAATCATTTGTTTGCACACTGTGAAGTGGTCACAAATATTACTATTTAACGTTGATTATTCATTTCAACATTGCTCATTTGTTTGCACACAATTAAATAGTTCCAAGTATTGGTATGTATCCCGAGCAATTCAACAAAACATCAGTCAGTTCTTTACACACATTTAAATGATCAAACAGCTCTATTTCTAACAATTCAATTTAGCATAAGTCATTTGTTTGCACTCAGTTTAAATGTCAAACAGTTCTATTTAACACATAGATAGGACCCTCTTAGGTGACACCGCTATGGGCTAGAGTTGATCTGGGAGCAATGACAATGAAGGGGTACTCTGCATTCTCCAAAGCTCCAGCATTACTGGAACCTCACCATTTGTTTAATTTCATATCCAGGACAATCATGGGAGTGGGATTCTTACCCTTCTGCAGAGAAGCAGTCGGTGTATTCTACTGGACTGTAATCTGATTATCGTTATGACATTTACATATATATTACAAAGTATTCTATTCAAAACCAGTTTTCGTAAACCCAAGAGAAAAAGTATACTGTTCCTGACAGAAACATATAACCAATCCTCTGTTCAAGAATGGTAAATATAGAAATAACCCTCATCAAGAACCATGATAACAACTGTGAGAAAAAAAAACAAATGAAAAAACAAAAAAACAAGGATAATTACTTTTTATTGAAATCAGATTTTCTCTCATATTGAAGACTCAAGAAAATGGTTCAAGTTGGTTAATAAATTAGGCAAGAAGATCAAAGACTCGTAAATTTCATTCTCATTAGTGCTTCATTCTATACTATAACTTGGCTCAACTTAGTAAAAAAAAAAAAGAAAAAGTAGCTTGTATGATGTAATAGTTTCCAAGCTAAGGCTATTAGACCATTGTTTGTGAATTTGATTCTCAATGAGTGCCCCATTCTTTTAGCATATTCTAAATAAATGACTGAATAATTGAAATCTGATTCTTTGTACTTCTTTACCACTTCAATAGAATGCTGATATTCTGGAAATCAGTGTTCACTATTCAGCTGATCTTTTAAGTAAAATTTGTTATTTTGTGATTCCAGCCACACAGTTTTCATAAACTGGCCACCTGCTATAGTTTAGATATCAAAAGAATAGCATCATAATATCTGGTTCTGCCTCTTTGGTTTTAAACAGTTCCCAACCAAGGCAAAGTGTGAGCAGACAAGCATAAAGAAGATATGGAGCTGATGTAACCAAATATGGCACAATAACAAAAGATTAATGGCCTGGTGTTTAAAATCAACGTTTTCTGTAGAAATTCTTTTGTATATGAAATTGGTACATTTCACAAAGAAGACAAAGAATAATGTGAAGAATTTACCGGAAATTACAGAACACTAATGAAGAGTCTTATGGTTAGAAGTTTAGATTATATTAATAAGGTTTAGGATTCAATATCCACTTGCAGATAAATGCCAGAAACCAGACCAGCTAATTTGTTTCTTTCAGCAGAGGATAAGAAAGTGAATTTTGTTTGGAATAGTAGTATCACTTATTAGAAACTGATGTTTTAAAACAAAAAGAAAACCCAGATCAGTCTAGTCTGTTAGGTAGTTATTTATTAAGTTTAGATTAGTTTGGTACAAGGTCAGAAGCATGAGCCACTCTATAAGAATTGAACCCTTTAGCAATCATGTGGTAATCTATCTTGCAAACAATTACTCTACTTGAAGTATTCATCACATCAGTTAAGTATTTGTCATTTTTAAATCTTTGTGATATCTATATTCCTGTAATGACTTTGATTTGATAAATGATTCAATGATTATTTTTTTATAGAAAGATTATAAGTTAGAGATATCTATCATTATGGCAGTGACTCTCTTAATTGGAGACAGAATGAGAGGTGAAAACTGAGATGAGTTTTTATTTATTTCAAATCGTCTGACAACTCCACGTTTTAGTTTCCTTCTGTGAATAGCAATCACTTTTCTTGTTTAAAGATGTGTGATTTTACTTATACATAAATCTCATGAGCTGTACTTCCCTTTAATTTGATTATGTTAAAAACAGACATGTTGCATAAATCTATACAAGGAATGTGATCGGAAAGAAAGCACACATTTTTAGATTTTGGAGTTGTACATATATTTGATATGAAGAAATTAAAATTTCCAATGATAAAAAGGGGGAAGTTTTCTTGTCCATTTAAGGAAGATAGATATTTCTAGGCAATTCTTTTCTTGGTTAGGCAGAGAAGTTTTCATCACCCCTCACATATATTTAGGAGTAAATATTGTTTATAGTTTTACTGATGTTTAATTACCTCAAAGATTCAGACTAAATGTGTACTGAAAGTTCTGTCACTTGTTTATTTTTCAATCTCACAAATCCAAAATAGCCATACTGGCCCACATGAATATGGACCAATCATATTGGCTGGACAAAATTTCTTTTTTCAATGATATATATTTTGAATTATATATATATATATATATATATATATATTGTCATCCACAGACCAATTGTTTCCTTGTATCACAACTCTTTAGTGTGGCTAGACGTGTGAGATATTTCTAGCCAAGATCAAAACCTGGCTGACAGATATCTTACCCCAGAGCTATAGTCCTTCTCAGCATAAGTAAAGGAATTTTTTATGTATATCTTTTTTACATATATGTTATCAACTACCAGAGTACTGAATTCATGAGAAGAGCTATTGCATTTCAGTGTACATGGCAGCTGGCTATTCCCTACTTGAGTGTTCAACCTGTGGGGTGTTATTTGTCTCTGCCTATCACTAGACAGGACTTTACACAAGGTCAATGACCCAAAGGTCGATTATTGTGGGGGTTTAGTGGAGGGGAAGGTCAGGCATGTGCCCAGGCTCGAGCCTTGCTTGACTATGCTGGTTATCAGCCCACAGTGTAACGTGGGTTTGATGAGCCTAGCTGGACATGAACCCAAATCTGGATCCAAGCACGGATGGTTGATTATAGCTTAAACTAGACAGCAAGGTCCAGTGTTATACAAAGGTGACAAAGATGCAGCTCACCTACCTGAGGGTGGCCCAACCAAAGCCAGGGGCCTTTAGGCCTCAAGTCTGCCTTTGCAAGACAATGTCGGCTTGGGTCAAAACCAACTGTAAATTAATACTGTCGGCCTTGTCCCCAGTTGAGGTGGTTGTAGATATATGCATAACTTTATATGTTTTATTTATTTTACAACAGGCAATAGCTATGCAAGATATGCTTGAAATGTTTCAACTATTAGTGCTTTGAACCTTTGCTGATATTGATCTCATAAAGAAGAGTTAAAAGTTTGCAAAATGGTTTCATGTGTAAAATACTATAAATAGAAATGATAAATTGCTTTGAGAATTTGATTGCAGTACATAAGCACAACCATTGTTAGGAAGCTTTTTGAACTTTCATTGGGATTGTGTAAGGAATTATGGAAAGGCAGAATTTAAATTTTAAATATCCAATGCAATTATAACTTAATACTACAATATGAAGATCACTGCTGTTATGGGAAAGGGTCAAGGCTTTACATCCAATCTTTTTTAACACCATATTTATTATTATTGTTTTTTAAACTAGTTATATTAGTGATATCTTTCATTTATTCTTATTTATAAACTGAGCCATGTGAATTATTATGTATAATTAATTTTGATTTCTATTTACTTTTATCCTTATCAATTGTCATTTTTTGTCAATTGGGTTAAATGATTTCTTGTATTTAATAGAAAAAATAAAACATTGAAAGAAAAAATAAAGAAGATGTTAAAAGTAAAAGGCAGTTAAATTTTAAACAGATATCAAAAACATGTATATAACTAACAGCAGATATTCTACTTTGATTCTATTCAGAACAACGGTGCACTCAGTGAGATTCAAACTCACTAACAATGAATGGTTTTTTATTCAAGCTTTAATAACCATGGATGTAAGAGGCGCCTTGAAAAATTAAGCATAGCTTCAAAATAACATATTCAGTATTAATTAAACCTATTACTTCTTTTGAGCCTAAGATTCCTGATATGAATGCCTTTTATGAATGCTTAGTGAGCAAAGATAGCAGACAAATACAGGATGCTCTATACTTTTGGTCTCATGCCAAACTAAGCTTACTAAATTATCTCCTATTCAACATTTTTAAAAAAATTGTGATGAGAAACAAAAATAAAAAATGCAAAAGAAAAAAGTATTATACTACGAAAAGAAAAAACAAAGGAAATTAGATTCATTAAAATGACTTTTGGTGGGGATAAAATTGGAGTTTTTCACTCTAAAATTTCCACGAGTTAAAAAGGATATTGTTTTCTAAATCCTTTTATCAAACAGGAAAACCATATATATACAAATATCAACCCATTTATTTTACAATCTGAATTATATCTTAATGTATAGACTTTTTTGTAAACCACAGTTTCAACGTTGCTTGCTACAGTCATTTCAATATCCCCTGTAGTTTCACCAATTTATCAATTGTTTTTTTTTTGTTTTGTTTTTTTTTAGAATTATTTCAATTCATCTTTTGCACTAGCAATTAAACTGTACTTCTTTATACTGAAAGAATTTTGTGGTTATCAACAGCTCTTATTTATAAACACACAACATATTTTCTTATGAATTATAGCAGTCTTCCTTCACTTGAAACTATAAATTTGTGCAAGAAGATCAGCAGTTGACCAAGCAGTAGGTCTTCCCTTTTCATGAAACCAATGTTATTCAATAGAAGAGGAAGGTGATGTGCAAGTTGGTATTAGCGTTGCTGCAGAAGTCACTCAAAAAAGGTTGAACACAATATCGGACTGCCTTAGGGACTCCAGCTCCAGGTTTTGCCACAACACTAGATATGATCCTATTATGCAGGTAGTAGGTTTTGAATTCAAAATTTTCCTTCTCCCAGACTGGTTGCCTTACCAAGACAAGAAAATCCAGTCACACTACTCTTTATCCATAGATGTGAGTACAAAGAGTTGAATTCATATCTTTCCCAAAGGCAATGAATATGCAGTGAAAAACAAATAACTAGAATTTGACTTGCTGAGTTCATTTTCAATGATGATAACCATTATCTGCATCAATACAGGACACTTTGCATTTACAATATTGTTTTCAATATTCAGTTAATGTATGTCAGGAATAGCCTGTCAAAGCCCATCCTTCTCCACGTCTGGTTAGAATTCAAAGTTTTCCTTCTTTTAGACTGGTTACCATACTCCAGTCTTCTTTACTATTTACCCATAGCAGGAGAGGGAGGATAGTTGGATTCAAAACTTTTCTCTGGTGTATTAGCAGTATGTGAAATACAAACAGCCTTGATTAGGATTTGAACACACGTAGCAGAGTTCACTTCCAGTGACAATAACTGCTGCACCACAAATGCCTCCTCATGATTAAACAAAAGATTAAAAAAAGAAAAGGCATAGTAATGCTTTTTACTAAATAAACCTATAAACAACTAATTGACTTCAGATATGCAGATATGGTAATTTTGTGTTTTTCCAATTACCAATTTGGTAAAGTTCTGGATTAAATATCAAAATGTTTCTTCCTGAGAAAGGTATTAGAGAATATGTTTTAAGGAATTGGCCAGAGCGGCTTTTAGAGACACAATATTATTATCTTTATTTTCAGCTTGTAATTTTTTGTTCTGTTTTGTTTGTGAAAATAAAAGTTACATTTTGTTGACTTGTTGAACTGCATTCTGAAATTATTCATTAGCTTTTTAGATCTTGTCAGCACTTTAGGAAAAGATGTTTTAGTTTGCATACTTACAGCTTTTAAACTGGTTGCTGCTATTGATACATTTCCATAGAAACAAGACTGAAAAGGATTTGCTCAAAGACAAATAAACAAATATTTCATACAAAATGGCAGTTTTAGCTTCTGATTGTTAGTTTCTGATGTAATTTTATATTTTTTCTGAAAGGCATGAACCCTAAAGTCCTTGTGCTGAACCAAAACTCAATTATGCTGTGTTAAAGCAGTTTAGGCACTGATGAAGAAGAAATATAAAATCAGATAAAGTTTAATCTATCAGTCAAGATTGAAGTGATTTTGTCTTTCTTAGATTTTTGTTATTTTAAAAAAATTGCAACAAAAAAGATTTTGTGTCATATTAATTAGATGACAGTTTTAAACAAACGAAGTAAATCAGTTTGTTTAATGATTTTATTCTAATTTATTTTGTGTAAAATTTCTTTTCCAGAGATCCGGGGAGTGTGGAGTACTCTTTCATTGTCATTACTCCAAGGTCCACTCTGACTTAATCTGAAATAACCCTACAAAAAAAAGCAAATATGAACATACAACAAATGCAATTCCTTAACCACAAGTTACAAAAATAACAATAGACAGGCTGACATGCGGTTAAAATCGATAAATCTCATGTTTTCCTTCTTTCTTCTCTCCACTTCAAAGTGATTTGGAAAAACAACCATTGAATCAGTCCAACATTTAGTCAACTCTCTAACACAAATAATGTCTCAAATTCAGAGACAAACATATCCAATAGATTATCTATGTGTAAATAATTCCATTCTTTATATCAGGAACTATGAGTGTAATCTATAATGATTAGTTTCTTTTAGTTTTCAACTTTTCAATGATATCAAAATAGCATTGTTTAACCAATCCTATTACACTAGTTTAAGTACCTGTCAATACTGGATTTTTGTTATCAATTGATATTTACACTGGATGGTTATAATCAGTAATTCTTATGATAAAAGATACATATAAGCAAAAAGAGATTTAATTATTTATCATTAGAGTGTTCACCAATGGCCCAGGAGACTGGGGTTCAATCCCAGGTCGAGTCATATCAAAGACTCAAAAATGGTACTTGATATCTCCTTGCTTAACACTCAGCATTATATGGTATGTATCAAGGATAAAGTGGAGCAATCCAAGGAAAGGAGCAGTGCCCTTCTCTACACCTTGGCGAAGTAGCTATTGAAAAGGGAACCTTCGGGTTGCCCTCGACTACAGTTGCCAACTTTACAACTTATTTATTATGTTCATTCTGTGAACATTTTAATAGAGTTTTGTATAGAATTTTCAGAAATTTAGTAGCATTTAAAAGTTTTTTAACATTTATGGTTAATGATTTGCTCCTACCTAATACAAAAGATTACACTGCTTCACATTTTGGTTGTGTAAGTGAGCCTTGTCTACATAGCATTTGTGCATGTGCACATCTGGGGGTCATAATATGCCTGTTGCCTGTACTTATTGATAAGTTGGTGTGTATATAAGCAACAATTCTGTGGAGACTAGGGTGAGGTAAACATAATGAAAGTAACAAGCACTTAGAATGGGTCTTTGTCAGAATGAATATAGGCTGTGTATATATGTAAAAGGATATATAGTCAGAATGAATATATATATATACTAGAATATAAAATCAGAATGAATATTGTCTGTGAAGGAATAAGATGTCAACCAGTGTCAGTTTGAAGAGATGAGAAACAAATCTTGTAGTATTGTTTCTATATTAGTTGGCTTGGTGACTAATGTAAGACTTTGGCTAAATCTTCAATACTCAATGCTGTTTACTAGTTATTTTGTCTTGATTTTTAATTTCAATCAAGCAATAATCTCTGTGCAATTAATTGACATCTCCAGCTTGAAGAACTGCTTATAAACTTAATTAGTAATGTTCAGGGAGAATAATTATTTTAGTAAAATGGATAATTTGTCAATTTTTCTTTTGGAAATTTAAATTCTAAATGATTACTAACTCAAATCTCGTAAAAATTGAGCTTTTTGCAGGTATTAAATTTTTAGAATAAGACCCTCCCACGCCCACACACAACTCAATTTTTTTATGTTAAACCTTTCTGTTGGGTCCAGCAAGTATGAATACCAAGTTTTGATAGTTCATCAAACCATTTGCTTATCTATAAAGGATAAAAAAAACATTTTATTATTATTGATATAAATTAACTATTAATTTCTATTCTATTTTAAATATTTTAATTAAAATAAAATTAACAAAGAAATATCTATCAAGTTATTTTAACTAGAATAATGCTAGATAATCTTGTTATTATAGAAAAAGTTTTAAAGCCAAGAAACAATGTTTTTATTTATGTATTTATCTGTTCCATTATTGTTATGAATTAGCTTTAAGTAGAACATTAAAATTAGAATTTTTTGGTTGCCAAAATCAACTATTTAAAAACATTAAAGAGGTAGCAATTGTCCTGTCGAAAAGTTTGGCCAATTTATGAATGGTCAAGTCTCTAAAAAGTAGTCGTCACAGTAAGCCAAAACTGGGTTGATCTTTGCCAAAAAATCTTGAATCATGAATGGAAGATGGCAAACACACCTGGCAGGTGTGTAAAATTAATAATGAATTGTTAAAAGTAAAACAGAAATTGCATCTAAAGTCAATTTCTTTTTACTTTATAACCTGGCAAAACAAAAATAAAAAATAAAATAAAAACTAAATTATTTCATTAGTGTATTTACATAAATAAAATGCTTAAAAAAACACTGATAAAGTCATTGAAGAATCCACCAGGTTTGTACTCATAAGCCTGATATCTGGGTCTGACTGCTATTATATGATATCTTATGATATTGTACTATACACGATAAACCAAATATTTCACATTGAGAACTATTTAACCAAACATCATCAGCATAATATCTTGGACTCTCACTATTTACCATAAACCTGAATATCTTGTGTAAAGTGGTTTTTCACTATACAATATTTTGGAGTTAGGAGATCATATCAAATAAAAGGCTTGATATATCAACTATTCACAGCCTTTCTTTTACTGGAATGATAGGACAGCTTTAAACAAGAACTTCTACACTCTGGAGTGAAGTTTGTCTGTTTTGTGACCAATTTTATTTTTATTTATTTATTTACTTTTTCAATGAATTTTATGAGTTCAGCTACAGGGTATCTGAAGGCTAATGTCTGAGGGTTCAAAAGTTTCACTTTTAATTTTCAGCAGTGAAGAGAAAATTTATGCTAAAAAGATATGAAATTGTCAAATATGAAAAATAAAATATGAAATCGTAAAAATAAATTTCTTTCTCAATCAGAACCTTCTAAATGATTCCAGGGCTTATAAGGGTCTTGAATTATGACACCATTATGACTTACAATATGTTGTAATATTGTTGGCTATGGTTTTGGATACTTCTCTTAGGATCAACACATCTGCTTTATTTTACTTAGTTTGGCACAAGACCATTAATAAAGTGTACCCAGTGACAATCAGACTCCCTAAATAATAGTTTGCTAGTCTAGCTTGTTAATCATAACAAAATACAGGGTGACTAGGGATCAACTCTTCTGTATATGAAAGGCCTTTGATTGGTTGCTGGTGGGTTGTTTTGTTTTACAGCATATCAACTCTTTTCAGGTTATTCAACGCTGAATTAGATTTCAAACAATTCAGTTTAGTATAAGTATAGTTTTTTTTTACAAACAGTTAAATGTCAAAACAGTTCTATATCAAACAATTCTGTTTAGCATGAGTACAGTTTAGTTCTATTTTAAAAACAGTTCTATTTCAAACAGTTCAGTTTAGCATAAGTACACAGTTTCAATGTCAAAAACAGTTCTATTTCAAACATTTCAGTTTAGCTTAAGTACTCAGTTTAGTTCTATTTGATCCATAGATAGGACCACTCCAGGCCAGAGTGGACCTGGAAGCGGTAGCAATGAAGAGATACTTTGCATTTCCCAAAGCTCCAGCATTACTGGAACCTCACCATCAGATTGTTTAGAGTCATATCCAGAGGACACATGTGGGGGGGTCTTACCCCTCTACAGAGAAAAATGAAAAGTATTTGATTTATATAATAATGATCTGATGTTTTGCTTGTATATTATCATGACATAAAAAGCAGAATACTAGAGAGGGATTTTTGTTGCTGCAATATGATCAACTTACAGAATAAACCAATTTCTAGTTCAATATGTTGCACGATGATAATCGTGTGTGTGTGTGGGGGGGGGTCTGTTTTCCTGTTTCAATTTCTTTATGTGTCAATTTCAGTTGCTTTGTGTTCTTAAAATGTTAGATGAAAACAAAATCTTTTAAAAGTTTTAACTTAAATTTTTGAAGATAAATTGATGTTAATTAATGCAGTTAGATAATTATCATAATTTCTCAAGAGAGATAACAAGGAAACAAAAGAGATTATTATTATTTTTTAGGAAATAATTAAAATGTCTTTTTATAAATAGAATGGAATTTAACATTGAGTTAATGATAAATTGATGAAAGTCGAGGATATTTGGAAACAGAGTTCCAAATTATGAGATTTGTTTATGCTAATTAAAATCTTTGGTCCACCAACAATCAGTACATTTATCTGCTTGTAAAACAGAAAAGCAAAAAGCAAAATGTGTTACAATGAAAAAAAATGCTGAGATCATTTAAGTTCTGATCATTTTTTACTTAACTACCACAAAGAAGGCGTGAATTCAATACAGTCCTGTTGATCACCAGTCATTTTGACTAAGGCCAAGAAAATGATCTATTATAATGTCAGATAATCTCTCTCTGTTTCTTTGTCTGTATTTCCCTCTTTCACTGATTTGTTATGCAAATGAGAAATGACATTGTAATTAGAATCAAGTAACTGTTAAGCAATGTTTGATATGTATCATTCATTAGTGGAGAACATTTATAAAAAAAAATGGACAGTGATATCAGTAGATGGACATGATGGTTTATGAATTAGACTCAGTTTAATTCATTTTCTTTGGATGACCAGCCAGCATGTACAGATATTGTTGTATAGTGGCTCATACCACGTGACTTCTGGTTTCTTGGAGGAATGAAAGATGTTATGTTTCTTAAGCACAGGGAGTACTGAAAGATCTCTGTCAGTAGTAAGACCAACTTCGGACATAACACCAACAGCACAAGACTTATGATATTTGTTGGACTGTACCACTTCAGTTAATAAATAGTTAACCCTACTCCCCATGTATCTTTTCCTTACTATGATACAACAGATATTATAAGTTGTTATAATTTAATGACATTAAAACAAACAATCAGCCATACATACTTTTAAAGATACAAGAAAAACATAAGAACTCACATTTGTATTACAATGACTACAAAACACTTGTAACTAAAATTGTCATATATATATATATATATATATATATATATATATATATATATATATATATATATATATTGCTAACTTTACTTTTACTTTTTACATCCCTACATCACATCTACTATTATATATATATATATATATATATATATATTTATATATATATATAGGCTCACTTGCACTCACAAGTATATATATATATATATATATATATATATATATATATACACCTACACATATTGTTTTCTGCTTTGACAAGGAGTACATTTTAGGGCCCTATCTATAGGTCAAATAGGATTTAAAATTATTCATATTCAATAGGATAGTGCAAAAAACCTGGCTTAAGAAACAACAACACAAAAAAATGTTAATATGAATGTACAATGTATGTAATGCTCTAACTTCTGAGCATAAAATAACCCTAGACAGTTTGAAATGCTATTAACATTAATCAGTCATATCTGACTTTACATGGATTAGCATATCATAAATGTGGATCAGTTTTAGTTGATAGTTTTATTACATTGTCAACTTTTTATTATTAACCAGAACTCCTGTTGAAAAAAAACCCAGCTATCACATAATATCAGATCATTTTATATTTTATAATACCAGGTTGGTTGATACTTTTACAGAGACTAAAGCCAGTTGCAGAAGCAAAATTAATTCATATCTAAAAAAATATAAGCTGGTTTTTATTTATTTTGTTAATAAATACACTTGTAATCAAACTGGGATTGACAGATTATATTTAATCAATTTCTGGTATAATAAACACAGATATGGCAACTTTGTTTTCTCATTTTAATAAACCATTTTGCTATGAAGCAAAGTTGTCAGCTGATTTATCTTGTCTATTCAGAATAGCAAAGCTGAGTGCTCTCTTCATCACACCTTCATCTTAAACCAAGTGTAACTTCCTTTTGCCAGAAAGAAAAAATAATTGATTAAGTGCACTCTGTCCACAATCATTCAACAGATTCTCCATTAAAATTATTTCAAGATTTTCAATAATGAAAAATTTCTCAAAATTGTTATGATGAAAATCCTTGAGAGAAGAAAAATAGAGGCTAAGAGAAGGCTGTCCGGATGATTTTCTGTATCACTTACCATTTTGGTGAATTAATTAAAAAGAATAACAAAGAGGTTAAAAAACAAAGGAAAATGTATTTATGAGGAATATATAAATGATTCTGCAGTTTGGTAAAAATTTCTATTTCAGAAGCCTTTAAGGGTTCACGGAAAGACAGCAGGAAGGAAAGTTTACTGCTCAGACTATAGACTCACTTATTTACTGTGGAAAAAGGAAGGTTTACTTTAGTGCATAGGTTGTAGCGGTTTTAATTGGTCATCATGTGACTTGTACTGTAGCTGAGTGTTCTTTATTGGGCTGATTGAAGATAGAACCACAATGGGAGGCAGTATATTATACACATAAGCATAGATATATATGACTGTATAAGGATCTTTTCCACTGAACCTGTTTATGTAGTAAGACAACCATAAGTGAGGGCTCAATACAGGTTGTGTGAGTTGGTGCGGGAGGAGCCATAATGAGATGTCACTGTTAAGTAGAGATCTTTATACAACATTTGCAGCAGTGGACATGATGCTAATATGAAGTCACAATGCAGCACAAGCATATGAGAACAGAACTGTTGAATAAGGAAATAAATGGCTAAGTTGAGAATTTCTATATTTGTTAGTTGGTGATGCTGCGTGAAGTATTTTTTAAGTGGCTAGGTCAAGAGTCCATAATGTGTGTGGTTATAATCCTACTGGAAGAAGGGCATCATGTTGAGTGATCAGGCTGGGGCCTTTCCACATCCTGAACTGCTGAGTAAAGAAATAAAGAAAGAGAGAGGAAATTTTGGTGCAATCATGTGCTTTAGGGTAGAATTTGTGGTGCCTTCCAATTGACCAAAAGAGATCATGTGACCTGCCCACCACTGCGTCTGTAGAGTAAGCAGTCAGTAAGTTTCTTTTGAATCATCCTTTTTTCTAACTTTGAAAAAAGAGTCATGAGTTATAACAAGATTTCACTTTGTCATAAAGTCAATTCCTGTATTTATGACTGTATTTATCAGTAGAATATTTAGTGATGTCTTCAGGCATTGAAATTCTCAGACAAATAATGTATAATACATAGAATATATTTGTATTGTGTCTTAAATTTGATGGAAAACTAAGAATTCAAGAGGAGTTTCAAAATTTAGTTTTTGTTTGTAATTCTGATATGAGGATTTATCATTAGTCACACTGATAGAATTAGACTTGTATTCTCATCTTGGTTTTTATCTTTTTTGTTTCAGCTATAGTAAGTCTTTCTAATACGTCTTTGTGATATCACTTGTCTGTCTCATCCATTGAACAAGAATATGGATTTGTTTGCACTATCCAACCAAGTAAGTAAAAAGTGTAACTAATTTTCTGGTAGCTATGAATTCAAACTCTGGATTGAGTAGTGTAAGAATGTCATATGATCTGATTCAGTTAAAGAGACAGACAATTGACATTAACATATCTGAAATATTCTCAAACCATGGACAGCAGAAAAAGAACAATCTATCATCTGTGGATAGAACAAAGCATTTGATTTGAAATTAGCAGAAGGTTCCATACAGAAAACCAGAGAGAAAAATAGCAGAAACATTCTGACAATAACAATCAAGTTTAGATAAGCAGTCTAAGTATGTCAGTTTGGCTGAGCCATCCTCCAAAATTGAAGTTTCCCTGAAGAATGACACAACTGAGAAGTTAACAACACCAAGAACACACAAAATAGTTTGATTGACCAAAAACATTTTGAAAATCAATCGTTATTAAAAGGAATTTTACCAGCATCGGCTGTATAAATCAGATCTATAAAATGATTCTTTGTGTTTCTATGAAGAAAACTAAAAGCTAAGTAGATACTATTTAATTATCCATTAAAGTTTACCTGTAAACTTTTTTTCATTTGAAAAGTGATAATTGTGTTTTTGAGTAATTAGACATTTTATAACTTTTTTTAGATTTGAAATTTATTTCATTTAACAAAGGAAAACAGAAACTGTTCTTTTCTGGATTATCAAGCTTCCTTTGTCTCTTGAATTTTCTATTCCAGTTTTGATTCCTATTTTCATTGGCAAATATTCACAAACCAGTAGATTTTATCTTACCAGATTGAAACAACTGCTACTACAGCTGCTGCTATTTTGACTGTCTCACCTCGATACTTACTCTTTATAAACCATTGATATAGATAGATGTTTCATTAAAAAAGAGAAAATATATGAATGAGTTAAGACTAATTAAAGTAATGAAAGCCACACTGTTCTTGGAAAACACTAGGTAGCTTTGCCACTAAGTCACAAAAGAAAGAACTTTACAGATCTCTAATTCAAGTTATAAACAAAATGGTCTGAGTGTTCCGAAGAAGGTCAAAAGATCCATGGTTCAATCTATAACTTGACATAACAGAGATAAACTAGTTTCAATCTAGAGCAAAAATTATTCTTTCTGTAAAATGGCACATCTTTCACCTGACACCTGGACTCTAAGATAAACAGGGCCAATTCTAAGGATGTAAAGTTGGACATTAACCAATAATTCACAGAGAAAATCCAAAGTGCAGCAGCAGCAGCAGCAGCAGCAGAAGAAGAAGAAGAAGAAGAAGAAGAAGAAGAAGAAGAAGAAGAAGAAGAAGAAGAAGAAGAAAGGAAGTGAAAAGAAGGAGAGAAGGAGAGAATTTAGGAAAGATAAATGTAAACAGTCATGGTCAACATTGTTTAGAGGGTCACGCACGGTCAGCATTCTTGAACTTAACACGTGCTGCAAATTGCTTGAAGGCATAAATTGATTGGAGAATTACAAACCAGAAAACAAAAGATGACTGCTGCCAAAGTATGTGCTGGAGGCAATCAGTTCATTTACGAACGAATAAGAGAATTGTTCATAATCATTCAATTGTTAGAAAGGATTATAGAAACTATTAATATAGATAAAAGATATTTTTAAAAGATTCTTTGATGTATAGAAGTTATACAAATGAAATAGTTTTTTAAATAAACAATTATAATATGAAAATGTGATGAAATTCAATATTACACAATCAAGTGTACTTTTTATAAGGACTTGATATCTAAGACAAATTAGTCAACCATTCAAACTAAATAGTGATGAACAGATAGCTAGATATATATATTTATATAGTTCAATATATATATATAGATATATAGCTATAAATATATATTTATATAGCTATATATATATATATATATATATACCAGTTGGATGAACTGGATGATATAAATATCTTGTAATACATAAAACACAATGAAACTTTCTTTACATATACATGTGTATATACATATACCGGCCATTAGCCAAAGGAGTAGAGTGTTCACCTGTGGTCCAGGAGACCAGGGTTCAATCCCAGGTCGAGTCATACCAAAGACTCAAAAAATAGTACTTGATACCGCCTTCCTTAGCATTCAGCACTATAAGGTAAGGATCAAGAGTGAAGTAGAACAATCCAGAGAAGGAGTAGCACCCTCGCCTATATCTTGGCATAGTAGCTATTGAAAAAGGAGACTTCAAGTCACCCTTGACTAAGGTTGTCAAGTACTATATATATATATATATATATGACACAACATGCTGTTAAATACTTAATTAAAATGTAAAAATTAGAATTTATGAAATATATGAAAATCAATATATATATATATATATATTTCAAAAACAAAAAGATCCTTAAAATAAGTATCTTTTTGTTAAAGGCTCGAATTGACCTAAAAAGCTAAAGGTCAGTTAAGTGAGAGACAATTGTTTTTGTTTTCAAAGGTCAATGAATTTATTTAATTTTTCTGTTGTCAACTAACTTCATCTATCATAATGATGGGATGGATCATTTTGTAAAACATATTTTTCTAGTCCTTATCTTAAAGGTCAATATCAAAGGGAGATTCAATTTTGCTCCACCCTAAATAAAGGTGAGCTGGGCATAGCTCATCCAGTCAGGTGAGGCTGAGAATTTTCTGTTCAACCCCATTGCTCTCAACCTGTTCCCATTGATCAAAGCATCTAAAAAGGGTTTTCCCTATGCCTGCAAGATATAATCCTGAACTAGGATTGGCTGACCAATGAGATTATGACTCCTAATTGTCTCTTATTGGAAAACCAATCAGAAACCTTTTTTAGTCCAGATATTGATCAATAAAAAATAGGATGGTAAAACAAATCTTCAGAGAGGATGAGGAAAGGGACCGAGAAGAAACTCAAGACTGCCAAAGAAGCATCTCTTCCATTCTAGACCAGAGGCACATCGAACAACCATCAGAATTTACAAAAATTCAAAGTCCTAGATTTTAGAGACATTGGTGTCATTCTAATGGCACCTCATTGTCACTCTTCCTCTCTTGATATTCTTTCTTCTTTTTTTACCAGGAAAGCAAACATCGTTTGTTTGTAATTCATTGTCTCACAAACGTGTTTCAATAAAAACGATTTTTTTTTGTTGTTTATTAAACAACGGGTTTTCCCTATTCTATAAGTTACTAGACAATCTAGCCACTCATATTACCTGACTGTCAGAAGAACATCCAGCTGAATTGTGCACCCCCTTTTGTGGATCTTTCAAACACAGCATGGGCACAGAAGGACTTGTCAAAGCAAAGAGTCAGAAGCTAATGTGATAGTCATGAACACAACAGTCAAAACAAGTACTGTGAAAAGTAGTCACAACACATTGGGCTCCATGACTAGCATAGGACCACATATGTAAAGTAGTTGACAACCTCAGTCGAGGGTGACCCTATATATATATATATATATATATATATATATGCACACACACATACACATGCATCTATATAGATATTATGACTCTAATGATTAGAAATAGTTTAGTAACCATTTATTAAAGATATTTAAAAACAATAAAAAATTGGATATTTTAAATTTCATGCCAATATATATGAAAATATAAAATAAAACAATGACACATGAAAATAGTTTTTATATACTTATTACAATAGCATGATAGCTCTCTCTCTCTCTCTCTCTCTCTCACTCTCTCTCTCTCTCTCTCTCTCTGTATATATATATATATATATAAATGTATATATGTTGTTACAGAATTGAAGCAGGCTACCCTATAAATAGGACCTGTAAAATACACTGATTGCACCTCTGCAGAGGGATAAGACCTCCCCTACACCCAACAAGGTCACCTGTTGACTGTGGGTGGCAACCTGTAATGCTTGAGGATGAGATCCTGATGGCTGATCTGTCCAAAGTTGTCTCATGGCTTTGCAACCAAAATCTTCACATAACTTGCAACACTCCACTTTGGCTCTTATCAAGCTGGATAGGCAGTCAAAAAGACCCGATCCAATCAATAGTTCTGACTGTCATGTTCAAATTGCTCTTGTGGAAAAAAATATCCAATTCTATTTTACCTAAAAAGTGCTAGAAGGTGGTGGTTCAGGGTTAGTCATGCTGAGACAACACTACTTGAAACCATTTAACTGTGTGCAAACAGATGATTTATATTAAATAGAATTATTAGAGTTAGATAATAATACTTGAAACCATTTAACTGTGTACAAACAAATGGGTTCCATCTTATCTAAAAGTAAAGTTACCAACAAACTTTTCAATATCAGATCATATATATATATATATGTGTGTGTGTGTGTGTGTTTGTGTGTGTGTGCAGAAAGTGGTTTTAAATAATCCTCATTGATATGCCATTAAACCAAATGAACAAATCTGAGTAGGGTTATAGTTTAATGGAGTCAATCATAAATAAATACTCATTGGTTGTGAGAGGCTTGGAAAGAGGCAAATATGTGTGTGTGAACCAAGTTGAATAACAGACTGTCTTTAATTACTTGGATAGATTGATGGATAATGTAAAAGATATGTGAGTTGAAAACCAAAAAGATATTTGGCATTCCAACCCGTGACACCAGGATCAGATGCTGAAGCTATCTTTAAAAACAATTTGCCCTCTGAATTACCAGAATATCAATCATATGTGGATTAACTGAGCAACTAAGTGATGAGTTCTGTTGTTTTAAATGATGAACAGCAAAGCCAAAATGAGGCTTCTCCAGCAACAGGAACTCTTACCAGTCAGATTGACATAGAATATTCCTGTTGACTTCTGACAGAAAAGGAAAAATGTTTGTGCCACACTAAAACAACATCATCTTTGGAAGAATTCATGCTGATGGTGACACTGATATAAGACTAATGATACAAAGAAAGTAAATAGGGTCTGGAAAATAGTAGCTGGAGGACCATTCTTTTGTTATCATCTTATTCAAAAAGTGTGGCTAGTTCAACATGTCTTCACCATGATGAATAAATTACAATAGTCAACATCTTTTAGCAAAATGTTGGGCCCTTTTACATTGAGATTGACAAGAGAGTCCACACACACACACACACACACACACACACACACACACACACACACACACACACACACACACACACACACACACACATATATTAGAAATTTATCGAATTCTCAGCATTTTAGTATATTATAAACAATATTGGATTTTTTCTAAGGTATCTCTTTTATGTCTTTTGTTTTACATAGTTCTCTGATCTTTTATAATATGTCCAATTCTATTTTATATTCCATGGTTTTCATGCACCACTCTCCCATAATACTTTCAATTCTTCAGTATGTAATATTATTTGATGATTATGAAAACCTGAAACAATTAGTTGTAATGTATGGTTTTAATTTCTATATTATACTGTCAATATATGATCTATATCTGGACCATTGGCCTAATGAGTAGAGTGTTCGCCAATTGTCCAGGAGACTAGGGGTCAATCCCAGGTCAAGTCATACCAAAGACTAAAAAATGGTACTTGATGCTGTCTTGCTTAACACTCAGTATTATAAGATAAGGAACAAGGGTAAAGTGGAGCAATCCAGGGAATGAGTAGTGCCCTCCACAGCACCTTGATGTAGTAGCTATTTAAAAAGAGGATCTATCTATTGAGCACTCTCACTATAGATAATTCAATTTTTAAAAACAGTAATGAAATATATATATATATATATATATATATATATATATATATATATATATATATATTCATTAGATTTATGTATATACCAGTTGTACATCCTGATCTCATTAAAGAGTAATAAAGTAAAGTTGTTGGCAACCTTAGTTGAGGATGACCTAAAGGCTCCCTTTTCCATAACTACTACACCAAAGTGTTGGGGAGGGTGCTACTCCATTCCTTGGATTGCTCCATTTTATCCTTGATCATCACCTTATAGTGCTGAGTACAAAGCAAGGTGACATCATGTACCATTTTTTGGGGTCTTTAGTATGACTTGACTTGGGATTGAACCCTGGTCTCCTGACCATTGGTGAACACTCTACTCATTAGACCAATGAAAAAAGAGTGATGAGGTATTTCAATTATCATTGCTATTATTATTATTATTATTATTATTATTATTATTATCATTATTATTATTATTATTATTATTATTATCATCATCATCATCCTATTCTTATAGTAACAATAACAAAAACAACAATATATTATTGACTCTACTACTGCTACTACTAAAACAATAACAGCTTTTAGCTTGAAAGAATGTGCCTGTGCCAAAAGTGAATTGCCCCCAGAACTGTTTAACACAACAAGTACCAAGCTTTTACTTTTCATTTTAACTCAATAGAAAGCAGGCTGGGAGTTTTGTCTGATTATTAAGTCAGTGGTTTTCAGAGGCAAAAGGAAAACTGCAAAAAGCAACAAGCAGAAATCAAATCATTGGTTAGAGGAAAAGGATTTGGGCAATTGATTTTGGCATTGGTATGAAATATGGTCAATACCAACAAAGTAGAAATCAGAGCTGAATTTCTATTGTATTTCCAGGCAAATAGGGATCTGTATATATATATATATATATATATATATATATATATATATATATATATATATATATATATAAAGCTAAAATGTATGAATATTTGCAACAGGTCAAAATTGTTACTAAATTTTTAACATGGAGCAGGCCACCATGATCAGACAGAGAATGATTGCGGCTTTCTTCATCTGAAACCTTTAGTAATAGATTATACTTGTTGCAAATATTTTTACCTATTTTTGTTTTGAAGCAGAGTGTTCTTTTTAGATATTTCATTGCAAGCAGAGAGATTGTATAATGACCTTTACTTTTTGATGCTCTCACACTCTCTTTCTTTTTCTTTCTCTCTTTATATATATATATATATATATATATATATATGAAAAGATTAAGTAGTCTGTTCATTTGTCAAGTAACCAAGTGATTCCTATTGCCAGATAATTCACATATCTTTTGAAATAACCAGGAAATAAAGAGTCACATTTTCTATCAATGTTTTCCTCTTTGAGGAAGCCATAATAAACATTAAACATGCTACAATGTTATAGAAAAAAAACCCATAAAATATTCAAAATCTCTCAAAGTCTGGAGAGAAAGAATTAAAGACAAAAGAAAAAAAAATAACATTTTGAAAATAACCAATGATAGTAGAAAGAAAATTTTGGATAATTTCAAAATTCAATTTAAATTTAAAATTCAACCAAACTTTAAAAATCTTGTAAGATGATAAGAAAAAAAAATGTTCAAAAGAACCTTGTCTGTGGTTTTAATAAAACATGCTTAAGAGAAAAACTGTTGCCTAAATTTATCTATGTAGATATGTATGTATGTAAGCTTTAATATACACATGCATAAACTTACACATAATTATATTTTACAACAATAAAAACTTAGGCATAAAAAGTAATGCTTGTTGTAGAACTTTAAATATTTGATTATCTGTCGTTTGGTCTTTAAAATCAAGAATAACAAATAACTGTAAATCTATTGTCAACAAAAAAAAATCAGTTTTGATTTATGCTTATGCTGATAAATTCCAAGTGAGACAACAAAAATCATATGAAAATTTCTTTCAACTAAAAGATTTCTTTTATCTCTTTGCACAAAACCAAAGTGTCTTGAGGTTAATATCACTGAAGGCTAAGAGAAGAGCAAACTTTGGTTATTTTGCTGATAAAATATAAGTGAAGGAAACTTGAAAGATTACAATGTCAAAAACCAATATAAGAACACTTCTATGTGTACCACTTTGAGACTAAATTGATATAAGGAAAACTAAATAGTCAAAAATATAATAAACTTGATTAAAACAAAAAATCATGCAGAACCAAAAGGAACAGAAAGATAGAAAAAGACAAGATCTAATAGTTTTAATGTCAACAAAAGATCTTTTTTAGATCAATAGATATAAAGGATTTTGGTATAGAAAGTATTTTTCCATTGGAGTTTCTTGTCAATTCTCTTTCATGGCAGAATTATTATGGTTAAGCTAGTTATAACTCATATTATTCATATGATTAGAATATTATGTTCTAACCAGGAAGTAATCCAAGAGATAATTCTCATGACATAACTTTATTAAAGTTTAACCAAACAGGGACAAATAATTTAAAAAATCATGGTATGTGTGTGTGTGTGTGTGTGTGTGTGTGTGTGTGTGTGTGTGTGTGTGTGTGTGTGTGTGTGAACGAGGGTGTTAAAATAGATATAAAATTCAGTCCATTCTACCTACTATAAGGTTCTTTTGGTTATGTTTGGTTGTGATCAGCATTTTCCTATGTGCTTTGTCAATAGTACAATGCAGCTTTCTATATACAGGAATGGCATAAAAGTAAAGTCTCAAAGATGGACCAAACTTATGTCTTCTTCTAATGGCATGTTGAACAAGAAGAAAACTCTCTTGTAATCTTTTTTTCACTGGTTGCTTTCCAGTGATAACATAGAAAATTCATCTGGCAGGTATGGAAAAATAACTCCACAGGGGTTGCTTAACTGACCCCATCTCCTCTCCAAGTAATAGGCTACAGGTTGTATAATGTTACATGGTACTGTAGGGGAACATGTTGTTTGGTGAATATTTTCGGTCCTTCAATTTATGTTTAGTTGTTATTTGGAAAGGGCAAAGGAGACAAATGATGTGCAATGATGCAGACAAAAAGAACATTTTAAATAAAGCAGTACAAAACAATTCAAACTTTATATTTCAGCAATACATACAATGAAACATTTCAAAACATTACTAGTTCTAATAATGTTCGTTAAATATTTCTGTGTTTGTGTTTGTGTGTGTGCGTAACTAACACTAATATTACAAAAAAGGACGATTTAACAAAAGTGCCCTATGCATGTTAACTACTGTTTGTTTCTTTCTGTGGTTTGACAAAATTTCTGTGTTCAAGGCTGGAAAAAGTCTCACTGAAAAAGCATAACAAGGAAGAGAATGGTTGTGTGGAGTATACACTTTCATGGTGGTTGACTGTGGAAGTCAAATGTAAAAAGGAGGAAGAGTGTGTTGACTCTGTTAGTTGAAATTAAATGAGTGAGAGTGTTCTTTTTGGAAATCACACTGGAAAGAGTTTGTTGACCCTGTAAGTGAAAATGTGAAAGAGAGCTGTGTTGACTCTCCAAGTAAAATTGTGAAAAAGAGGGTGAGTGTTGGAAGACTAAAGTATTTATAGAAAATCCTTGTCATGGAGTAGGCTCAAAAATGAAGGAGAAAATTGAAGTTGGGGACATAGTTTTGAGCACTAATCATGTGGTTCTCCTGGCCAAAAGATCCCCGAGATTGATTAGTATACTGACGTCCGCCATTTTTGTTTCAGGAATAAGTGGCATAACGTCCATTTTAAAATAAAGGAGTGTAAATTCTGTAGTACCAGGAGTAAAGAGAACTCCTTGAACTGATTCATATAATGGTTGTATACTGAGTTAAATTTTTTAAATCATAAACTAGATAATTATTGGATTAAATATCCTTCAGTACCAGGCTT
The DNA here is from genome assembly GCA_963585895.1 of Sepioteuthis lessoniana. NCBI lineage: Eukaryota > Metazoa > Mollusca > Cephalopoda > Myopsida > Loliginidae > Sepioteuthis > Sepioteuthis lessoniana. The sequence goes on from OY757924.1 coordinate 22,904,570, forward strand.
CATCTTGAGAGTGTCCTGCTAGACTTGAACTCCTCTTTGTAAAATAATTATACTGTTCAACCAAACGTTTAAGAAGTTATTTACATGATATCATAAAGCTTATATTCAGGTAAAGTATTACATCATTTTTCTGCCAAATGACTTTATGATAACAAACAATAAATCTTTTTTGTCGCTTTCACTGTTCAACAGTGTCATAATGTGAGATGAAATTCTGTGTCAAACAAGAAAAGAAGCTGAGAACAATTCTATGTCAAAAAAATTGTGAAACAAAAAGCATTGCATAATTTGCTAAAAATAATAGTTAACAAGCATTGCTGTTAATATTTAAATAAACTGTTTTTACGTTGTATTTGGGAAGAAGAAAGAAACTAAAAATAAAGGATGTTACATGATACACTAGATGATCAAAACATTGTATGAACTACAAAAAAGAAATTCAGTCGTCTGATTAAATTTTTTTAATACTAATGACCTTCCTCAGAATTATAGGCTATAAAACAGTTTTTGTCTGAAAAATTATTTTACTACTACAATATCAAAGATATACAAAGTACTTAAATTTACAACTGCAGCTGTCCAATGAAAAATTAACAAAAAAATAAAGTAAGAAAAATGTATTCTTCATTGATAGAATTTTACTTTTGTGGAAATTTCAGCTGCTTAAAATAATTTTCAAACAGAGAAAGAATAAAAATGAATCTCTAAACTTCCAATTCTTTGGGCAAAAACCCAAATCAGGTTTATAAAGCCACAAATCCTGATCTTCTTACAACCCTATCTCCTGACTAGTGCTATATACTTGACAATTGGCCTGCTCAGCCACCCCCATCACATATCTAGACCTATAGACTTGACAATTGGCCTGCTCAGCCACCTCCATCACCTAGCTAGACCTATAGACTTGGTAATTGGCCTGCTCAGCCACCCCCATCACCAAGTTAGGCCTAGAGACTTGACAACTGGCCTGCTCAGCCACCTCCATCACCAAGCTAGACCTATAGACTTGACAATTGGCCTGCTCAGCCACCTCCATCACCAAGCTAGACCTATAAAGTTGACAAATGGCCTGGTCAGCTGTCCACATACATTTGCATTAATAACTCATCTTATTGATTATTGCATCTTGTGAAACCTTATTTGATGCAAGGAATACTGTACATGTGATCATTGCTAATAATAGGTTTATTTGATGTTTGAGGTTTTCTGTTCATTGTTCTTAAATTGACTTCACCAGTCACAATCTGAAGTTTCCTCTGTGGTCATAGACCCAAAACTTCAGGGCGGCAAAGAATTATAGGGAGGCATTCTGAATATAGTAACTCATTTCATTGCAAATGTAATGTTATTCAATAAGCTATGGCTATTCTAGAATTTATGTGGTCAATTAATGGTACATTTTTCTTATAAAATCTGCAAAGACAGTGGTGGTCATTATGTGAACAAATAGTGTTTTTTTAAGCTGAAAACTTGCTCTATCTATATAGTTATTTTGCTCTCAGTATCTATTGTATTTTCCATGGAAATAAATGGGAGGCATTATTTTTGGAGTGTCCCTCATTATTGTGTTACACCATAGATTAGACTCTCAATCAATTATCTCCCCTAGAGGCCCTTGCATATTAGGGTACAATTTTTAGACCTGTCTTCAAGAGATTGTCTTGTGATTTTATTCTCTTGTTAAAGAAAGGAACCAGAGCTTCACTGTCTGCATCACACTATCTTATTCATTCCAGACAGTCTTTTTTTAGCATTGTCAGAAAGAAATATTGCTTTTCTTCACTTGAAGTACAGAACTTATTTGAAATTTTGTTGTATTTCCTTTTAGTGTACTTTATTTACTAGAATCTATTTTTAGCACATGTTAGTTTTAATTTTGCTGCATTTCATGAACTTGGTTCCTTCAAGAACGTAATTTTTATTCTTCACTTCCTAGCATTGTTTTTATTTTGAATAATCCCCTTTTATAAAGGAATTATTTGCTACTTTGTGTTTATTTATCCATAGTTCCTTAAATTATATAAGGCTTTCATACCCAGCCAATTTTTCTGTACTTTGTTTCACAAACATGCTGGTTGAACTGCATTTTATTTTTTTTATTTTTTACCCTTTCCTAGTGATTAACCTGTTGATGAACCCTAATTTTGTTTCAAAGTTTGAATTAACAAAAGATGTTTAGCTCATTGTCAAAGACAATAGATGGGATAAACAAACATCACGAGAGACGGGACATGAATAGTTAAGTACACATAAGAAAAAAAAAAGAATTATACATTATGCATAAACATATTAAAGAATCATATTACAAAATATTATGCAATAAAAAATTCAAGTCAGTAAGTCTATATAAATCTCAAATTGAAAAATATCCACCCTTGGAGTTATCCCCCTTGGTTAGACATTCAACCATACAGGAACCAGATTATTATTGATAATAACACATTAATTCAAAATCCACATTATTTTATTAAGTTGCAAATGGACAGAAAATTATTTTTTCCTGTAAATGTTTTATTTTACAAACAATAATCCTACAACAATGTGCTAATTCTTATTGAATTACTGAGCTATTAGCCTAATGAGTAGAGTGTTCATTAATGGTCCGGAAGACTGGGGTTCAATCCCAGGTCAAGACATACCAAAGACTCAAAAAATGGTACTTGATGCCGCCTTGCTTAGCACTCAGCACTATAAGACGAGGATCAAGGGTATAGTGGAGCAATCCAGGGAAAGGAGTAGTGCCCTCCCCTACAATTTGGTGTAGTAGCTATTGAAAAGGGAGCCTTTGGATCACCCTCGACTAAGGTCGCCAACTTTACTTACTTACATACAAGAATTGAATCATTATCATATAGAACATTTTGTTTTTATCAAAACAACCATTTTCAATGTAAAAACATAATTTTATTTTTTTTTAAACTAGGAAATATTTTCTTGCAGTTATCTTTATGTGTTTTTGTTTAAGTTAAATGCTCTTGGCAGGTTTAACCTTTTGATTTCATAATTTGGACTAAGCATTATTTTATACTCCATACATAGAATATTGAACGTACCAATGTTTTATAGCTTTTCTTTAATGGAAATGATTGAATTGCTTTAAACAAAAAATGTCTTTGTCCTTAGTAATATTTGAATATGTTTTATACTTGAATTTTTAATGAATTTTATGAGCTCAGGTACTGAGTATCTGAGGACTTCAGAGCTAAGGGTCAAAAGGGTCAAAAGTGTTAAGAGGTTTACATAAAATGAGATTTATTGAAGTTTTCACTAAAATAAAAATCTTCCAACAAGTATCAAAATGATTTTACAATACAAGTGTCTTTCCCTTCAAGACCATTTTAGATGATTTTTCTTTATCAACAATGAAAAAATCATCTGTAAATAAAAAGAAAAAATTATCAAAAATCCATAATAATTATCTTCTTGAACTCAAATATAAACCAATTAACATGTCTCCTACCATATCTTGTTAAAACTTAAATGTTATTTCGCAGTGACTAGTATCACTTTGCTCTTGTTCTTCAGAGATAATAAAAATTGACTACAAAATTCAATGGAAAACGTTTTATCAGAAAATTTATAGCAATCTTTTTCTTGAAATCAAACCAGATGCTAATTATGTTTATGCTAAACTGACTGTTAAAAATAAAGCCAACATCTTTTCCAAATTACCAACTTTTATCTTTTTTTTTTCAACTAATTCTGAAAGAAAAAATTATCAAAATTATATTCTTTCTTCAATCATTTTATATTTTTGATCTTTACTTGTGATCTTTGATCTACTCAGAACTGGGCCATATCAAATCTTGAAGAATCTTAAAAGTGATTAAACAGCCATTTTGCTTCTAAAGGATTTTTTCTTTGGAAAAATCTCTTTAGGCAATGTCTGAGGCTAAAATTTCAGTGTGATTAATGTAAATTGATTTTTCAGTAGATTCTTCATCAAATTAAACTCATTGTCCAGAGTTTTCAAATCACATTTCAAATGTACATTTGAATTGATTTTCCCTTAAAAGATGGAACTACCAGTTGTATTTCATTATTGATTGAATAAGAAGGGATAATTCAAGAATCCCAATGAGAGATTTTTATTTGATTATATATATATATATATATATATATGCACAGAGAGAGAGAGAGAGAGAGAGAGAGAGAGAGAGAGAGAGAGAGAGAGAGAGAGATTATAACAGAAATTAAAACCATATATTATTACCAATACTTTAGCATTTTCCTAATAATCTGGTGATACAATATTCAGCAGAATAGCAACCTTTCAGGTGGAATGAGGAGGTGATACATTGAAAGCACAGAAATATAAATGAGAACCAGAGGTACATTACAAAAGATTCAAAAAGAAAACCAAAGAACAATGGTTTCAATAAAGATAGCTAAATCTAGTTCAGATTGTGATTAAATAAAAAAAAAGTTTAAAACTCCATAAATTCTAATGTTAAATTTTAGATTTTAAATTATTGATTCTAATTTTAATTTTTTGAATTATTTATTAGAATCATGGTGGTGTGGTATAACTCTAATCAAAGTTTATTTTCTTGTTGGCGTTTTGTTTCATTTAACATTTTCATGCCATACAGGCATGAAAATTCCTAAAGCTAAATTCTAAATCTTGAACGATTAATTTTAGAATTTTAATAACAATCAAATTATTCCTAATCATTAAAGGCATGATTTTGTGACAAAAGATGTTGTAAAAACTTTATTTTCATGTTGGCATTTTCATATAAGCTGTGATATTTAATGTAAGAGGTTTTGCTCTTCAAAGACAATTTTCTGGCATTATAGATATGTCCAGTCACAGATATGAAACGCTATTTATTTATAGTAATGTTATATATATATATATATATATATATATATATATTAAGAAAAAAATCGGTCTATCTAAAAATTCCCTGATATTTTTTTAAGAAGAATTCTTGGCTTAACAATCTTCATAGATTTGCTGAGGATAGCAATTCAATTTTTAATAGTCTAGATATTAATGATATGGTCCATGTATTTAAAATATAATATGAAAACAAGGGTCGTTCAAAAAGTTATAAGCCTCATGCAGAAAGAATAGCCATAGCTGAACATTTTTGTTGTGGTAACACACTACCCCTTCTTATAAAACTAGAAAAACCAATTCCAATTTCTGTTTTTATTTCTGTGCTGGTAAGATTTATACAAAAGTGAAAAATGTGTGACAAATCAAAAATTTACAAAGCAGAGACTTAAGCAGTGATAAAGTATCTGCAAAAGGAAGGTATGATGTCTAAGGAAATCCATAAGTACTTACTGAGGATTCTCCTTTCTATGCAACTATAAAAAAGTGGGCCGTGGAATTCAAGTGGAGCAGGGGCACCACTCAGTCATGTTGTCCAAAAATCTTAACAACTGATGTACAAGTTGATGCCATTCACTGTATAGTTACTAAGTCCACTGACATTAGTTCTGGTTTGGTCCTCACTGTTTTAACAGAAATCTTGCAGATGAGTAAGCTGTCTGCAAGATGGGCCCAAAGAATGCTGATACCAGAGCACGAGTTGGAAAGGGTTAAGAATTCCAGGACATTTCTAATTCACTTCCAGGCTAACTCTAAGAATTTCCACCACAGATTAGTAACTCAATATAAAATTTGGGTTCATCATTTCGAACCTGAATCAAAGATTCAGAGCAAACAGTGGACACACTCTGATCCTCCACCTCCAAAAAAGTTCAAGCAGGCATCAGCAGTTGGCAAAGTGATGGCTTCTTCTTTTTTTTTCTTTTGAAGGCAAAATAATAATAGACTACCTAGAAAAAGGAAAAAAAATTAATAGATATTACTATGCATCAAAATTAAGATGACCAAAGAAGGCAATCTAGTCAAAAGGCAAAGGGAAGCTGAGGGCAGATGTGCTCTTGCTTCAGGATAATGCACCCATTTACATTGCTTAAGTTGCAATAGTTGAAGCATCCAACTGTTGCTTTGAATTGCCATACCATCCCCCTGATACACCAGACTTAGTTCCATGTGACTTTTTCCTGTTTCCTAAATTCAAATCCCACTTCCATGGTCACCATTTTGATGAGATCATATGAATAGAGGACCAGGATGCCACTTTTTCCATAATTGCAATGCTTGAGCATCATTGTTCTAAGTGCATTTAGGTCAAGGGGAACTATATAGAAAAATAGTGAAAAACTGTCTTGCTTCTTTGATTTCTTCTTGGAGAGGCTTAGAACTTTTTGAATGCCCTCATATATATATGTGTGTGTGGGGAGTTCGTATAATATGATATATCACTATATAGTAATATAGAATTACTATGCATAACTATCGGAGCTTACTAGCAATAGCTATGCCAGGAGAAAAAATAATTGTCAAGAAATGTATATGATATCTACATGGGAAGAATAAAGTGTTAATTGAATTGCTATGAATAATAATATTTTGATTAAACCAGCAGATATGACAGTGAATATCATTCCAGAGTTGAAACAAGTTATGCAAAGAGAAACTAGAACAGTTCTTGTTTTATTGAGTCCGATTGAAATTCTAGAAACATCATCACTGATATTTTCAACTGAAACAATTAAACTTCAATAAGTACTCAACAAACAAATCAGCTGACAACCCAGCAAAAAGAAAAAGAAAAACATTTCCATTCGAGGTAAGTATATCATCTAGATTTCAGAAACAGTAAGTATATCATGTTGATTTCAACCTGAAAGAAACTGTGAATTTTTCTGTATTTTGTGGTCTAGTGGGTAGAGTGTTTGCCAATGGTCCAGGAGACCTGGGTTCAGTTCCAGGTCATGTCATACCAAAGACTTTTAAAATGGTACTTGATATCTCCTTGCTTAACACTCAGTAATATAAGGTACATATCAAGGGTAAAGTGGAGCATCCAGGGAAAGAAGTAGCACCCTCCCCTACACCTTGGTGTTGTAGCTATTGAAAAGAGGGCCTTCTGGTCATCCTCGACTAAGGTCGCCAACTTAATAATATAAAAATAGAAGATGGCTATGTCCACTGAACAATTGTAAAACAGAAAACAGCTGAAAAACAATGAAGTTACAATTCAAGGTTGAAAAGAAAATAAAGTTAATAGCATGATCATCTCACAAGCTATTGATAGTGGCTTCCTTGTTTGCTGGGTGCTCTATGAATTTGGCTTTATGCCAATGTTGACTTTATTTAGCAAATATACATTATTAGTTTATTTGTAACTTGTTCAATAAATCATAATTCGATTTTCTTTATTTGAGATGCAATCTGCTTATTTTGTCATAATACCATAAGTTTTTGGCACCCAGTGGGAAATAATTTCACAATTAATTGACTCTGAGATTCTCTCAAGCATGATAGTTTACAAGAAGTCTATAAGGAATCAAAGCATTTGTAAAATTGTTGATGTCTGTGAGAAAAAAAAGATCAAATTTCTTGGAAGTATTTCACAGTAAACATCTTTTATTTTGATTTTTCCACATTTTTATTTGTATTTTTACCATATGCATATTAACCTTAGGTGCGGAGTAATATTTGATTTTTAACCAAGAAAACAGTTAATTGATAACTTATGTAAGAGCAGACTCCAACATTTGGTTTACCAATTATCATTCATTTATGATATAAATGATGTGAGTGTCCAACCAAACCTTTTCAGGACAACCCCTTCCCTCAGAAAAAATAATGTACAAAATTTTTAAATTCATTTTATGATAAGACTACAAATTCTGAAATTTCCATTTCATTTACGGTCATCAGAAATGAAAATGTGGTGAACTCACAAAAAGATAGAAAAATGGAAAAACAAAAACCAAATGCTTTAATGTTCATATAATTTAGCAAAATAATTCTTATATCATTTTTCTCCTAATCTTCTTTATCTTATTCTTATAGATTTTAAGATATTTGACTGAAGCATTTTAAATTAATAGTTTTGGTCATCGGATGGGGTAGAGCAATTTTTCTCCACTAAAAACGGATGTACTTTTCTTTGGTGGTTTTTTTTGTAAGTCTAAAATTCTGAGATGAAGCTTGATAGTTTTATCACTTAGAATATTCGGACTACTGACCTCATCTTTATTGTTATACTTACAACATTTCAGCCAATATGTTTTTTATGTGAAATTCAAGAGTGTACACAGAACCTCAATCTGAATCCTTTATTTAATCCACAAATGTAGACTTCCAATTCTGTTAACCACAATTGGGTACAGGTGTTAAATATAAGTTAGTTAGTTGTCTAAATTTTTGAGACGAAGTTTGTTCATTTTTATCATTAAGGTTTTTCGGACTATTGTCTTCATCTTTATTGTTATTTCCACAATGTTTCAGCCGATATGTCCCCCGGCCTTCTTCAGGTGTTTGTCGAACTCGGGAACCTTCGAACTACGTCCTTTATTGAAACTACGGGGGTCGCCTGTTCTGATTCTGTTTGCCATAACTGGGTACAAGTGTTAAGTATTCCTGTATATTACTCGCCTGTAGTGAGGATTGAACCTGCAACCTTCAGATGATTGTCTTCTTAGAAGCTCAGAGAACCAACGCCAATAACTCTCCGGAGGTATCTCTTCCGGGTCAAACTACCAACGGAATTCAACATGACCAAGAACTGTGTTTACTCCATCCCTTGCAGTAGTGGTAAAATATACAAAGGTGAGACAGGTCAGCCACTAAAAGTAAGGCTAGAAGAACATTGGAAAGCAATAGAATGAGGGGAGATTGAAAAGTCGAGTATGGCAGACCATATATGGAAAGAAAATGGAAATCATCTCCCCTTATGGAACAAAGTTGAAATAATTGATAGGGCTGAACATTGGAGGATTAGACGCCTTAAGGAATCAGCACATATGTTGGGCTACAATGACCTGCTGAGTAGACCAAGTATAGAGTTGAATACAATATGGGAACCGATAATCAATAAGGCTAGATAAAAAAAATAAAATAAATAAAATAAGATAAAATAAAATAAAACTGAAATCTGAATATGAGCACAGGTAAAAAATCATTCATAATAGTAGTAATTCTAGCTAAAGTAAGAACATTAAGTTTATAATACCCAAAAATTCACTCTGAATTGTTCAGCAGGACACATGGCGTAACAGTTATAGGCATTGGTTCCCTGAGCTTCTAAGAAGACAATCATCTGAAGGTTGCAGTTTCAATCCTCACTACAGGCAAGAAATATACAGGAATACTTAACACTTGTACCTGGTTATGGTAAACAGAATCAGAACAGGTGACCCCCATAGTTTCAATAAAGGACGTAGTTTGAAGTTCTGTGAAGGTTCCCGAATTCGACAAACACCTGGAGAACATATCGGCCGAAACGTTGTGGAAATAACAATATTCTTTGTTATTCTCACCTGTTGTTGGGATTGAACCTGCAACCTCCAGATGATTTCACATGGAAGCACTTTCCAACCAAATATTTTATCCACTACACCATGTGTCCTTACCAAAGTGATTTTTGGGACTTTTAAATGTCCCCATCAACCCATGAGATACTCCTCTCTACTATCATATCTGATTTGTTCTTTTTTTTGAATACTTACTATACTTTATACTTACTTCTATTAACCATGACCAGGAACAAGTGTTAAGTTATAATAATTATAAGATATTGTAAGTATTAAAAAAATCAAATATGATGGTAGAAAGGAATATCTCATGGGTTGATGAAGACATTTATAGATCCCCAAAATTCACTCTGAATTGTCTGACACATGGCGCAGTGAGAAAGGCATTTGGTTGGAAAGTGCTTCAGAGTGAAATCCTCATAGTTAACCGAGTTGGAATAGTCTACCCCTGTGGATTAAATAAAGTGAGTGTAGCAATAAAGATGATGTCAACAGTCTGAATATTCTAAATAAATTTTTTTTTTATCTAAACTTAAAGGATTATCTTTTGTTACTTAGATTTTCTTTGGAATAAACTGACAATATCAATGCTTAATAATATTCAAAACTAACTCTCATCGTCTCTTTTCTAACTTTTATTATTGGTTTATTGGTCTAGTGGGTAGAGTGTTTGCCAATGGCCCGGGAGACCTATCTATCCGAGGTTGGGTCATACCAAAGATTTAAAAAATGTCAATTGTTGCCTCCTTGCTTAATACTCAGTGCTATAAGGTAGGAATCAAAGGTAAAGTGGAGGAATCCAAGGAAAGGAGTAGCACTCTCCCCTATATCTCAGTGTAGTAGCTATTGAAATGGGAGCCTTTGGGTCTCCTTTGACAACAGTCACTGACTTTACTTTTTTATTTCTACACCATTGAAAAATAAAATGACTGCTTTTTTCCCTTTTTTCTACCAATACATGATCAGAATGAAATAAACTTTATTAAAAAGAAGATCTGAATAAAAATCAGAATTAAAATTAAAACATTTGATTAATGGGCATAAAACAATGTGAAAATTTGTGAAATAGATAGAATATTTTAACAAGGAAAATGGTTTTAAAATTCAAAAGTTCAAAGTAAGATGTTGATAGTATCACTAATTATTATTATTTATTAAGAAATTAAAAATCTGATATGAAAATTAATTTGGATGAAATGACACTAATTTGTTAATGCTTTTAAAAATGTGTGATTAAGGCAAAGAGAAAATTTTTCTTTAAGTTAGGAAAATAAAGGAAGACAAAAATATTTCATCAATTACATTTTTATTCATTTTCTATTATTTAGAAGGTTTGTCATTATTACTATCAATTTTACTAAAACCATCTTTTATTTCTTTTTAATAAAATATTACCAAAATTAAAAAGATGAAAGAAAATTCTTGTCAAAAATGAATAGTAATAATGTTCATCACCAATTGATTAAATTCATTGCTGTGTTTTAATTCAACCAAAGGGATTTTATTTTTCTTTGCACTTTAACTGGGAAGTGGTTATCCTAGAGGGTTTTGTTGTGTTCTTCACATCAGGTCATGAGGTTATATTTTGATTGCAATTCATGTGAAATGTTGTGAAAATCTAAAAAAAGATAGTATTACTCTTTTGGTGAATTTCTACAAATGATGATGATGATGCCAATATAAGACAAAGATGTTCTGAGAAAGAAATGGAGGTCTGAAAAAAGAGATAAAGATTAATTTCTAATGAAACTTGGGTCATACAGTTCCATCTCTTCAAAGAAAAATAAATTAGAGTAACTAACTTTGGTTACTTAAGACCTGATTGGACGAGGCAGACAGGCGGTCTGACAGCATATGACACTTCACCCTGGTACACTGAGTATTGGCGCAAACACAATAATATTGTGTTGATATTGATTATAATATCAACTGTGAAATTTCAAGGGCTTCAATCATTTTCTCTCTATTTATTTGCTAGCTTGCTTTCATGTGATAAGCTGACTGTGCTCAGAATTGAATAGAAAAGTTAATGTGCTTCATCCGCTAAAAGTACTAAACAACTTATCATTACTAATTGATACATAACGTATGTCTACATTATTTACTGGTTGTAACTTGTGAAGAGTTTCTGTCAGCTTTTATGTACTAAGATGAGTCAAAAGTTTTGCAATATTTTAGTCACATGCTTGACCAAAGCAGTTGAAGCTATGGAGGGTACTTCTTGTGATTGGTAGGAGTCCTCTGATGGTGTAATGGTTGGCAAGCTTGACTAGCAAACTATTATGAGTGAGTTTGAGTCGAACTGGGTGCCTCATTCATATGATTTTGTGCCACATCTGAGCAACTTTGGTTGGCAAGATCATGGTAGTTGGTACACTGACACATTGTGCATTGATTTACGTCATGTGTGATTTAAAAGTTGTACAGATAAACAAGCAACATAATCTAATTCAGTAAGTTATGTTTTATTAGTTCAAACAGGGACATAATGCCATGGAGGCAAGCAAAAACATTTGTTATGTGAAAGGTGAAGGTGAGGTTGATCACAGTAACCAGATTGTTGATTGCCCAGTCAGCAGGGGCTGGAGAATACACTGACTGCTTCTCTGCAGAGGGATAAGACTCTCACCCATGAGTATCCTGAATATGACACTAAAAAATCTGATGGTGAGGCTCTATTAATGCTGAAGCTTTGAGGAAAGTGGAGTACCCCATTCATTGCCATTGCTCCTAGGTCTCCTCTGGCTGGGAGTGGTACAAATAGAACTAAACTGTGTATTTATGCAAAACTGAATTGTTTTGACATTCAACTTTTTTTAAACAAAAACTATACTTATAATAAACTGAATTATCTAAAATTTTTATTCGGCATTAAATGACCAGAAAAAGCTTGATGTGCTGTAAACCAAACCAAACCAAACTAAACCAGAGAGTTGATGAAATTTTGCTCCAGATGCAAAAACCTCAACAATCAGGCAAGGTTGGCCTAAAATTCAGAAACCCTACTCTGAGCCATAGAGGCAAATCTGGCAAGTAGCACTCACAGTCCAGTATGGTTTATCATCTTTCTGACCTCAGAATTGTGCCTCATGTTAGAAAAATATTGCAAAACTTTTGACTCAATGAAATCATTATACTTTTTTTACAAAAATTTAGTTGCAAAAATCCAACTTACTAAAGAGGAAGAGCTGAAGTTTTTTTTTTAATTTTTTTTTCCTTTCTGCTGAATAAAAAAAAATCTTTGGGATAAAGTGTCTTAAATGTGTTGATCTGTGATGAATATGTGAAATAGGTTATTCTTTTCTTGTCTAACAACTTTTCAGCCTCCACCACTCACACGCACACTCAAATTTATATTATAATGATTCAATTTGTATATGTACATAACATAGCAAAAATGGCACATTATAGCTTGGTGATATTTGTTAGCATTAAAATGCTTTTAGAAAATAAAGCAATTTTCAGTCCATTTCACAAATTAAAATTACTTTAATTTTTATGTATTTCCAGATGAGATTAT
>OY757924.1:22919937-23103143 GCA_963585895.1 Sepioteuthis lessoniana
AGGGAGACAAATCTGGACAGTGGTGGGAGCACTGACAGATGTGGGTGATGTTTAACAAAACCCTAGCACATGAAAACATAAAGAACAGACAATCAAGATATTCAAGATGGCTGAATACATTCCAGTGTTGATAAAATCAGCAGATATTTTTCTTATTCTTTCAGTCGTTTATTTTCTTTGACTCAAGCTCAATTCAATATTTTTGGTGTTTCAAGTGGAGTAATGTCCACATGATTTAGATGAAGCAGACTAAGTCCTCTAAAAGTTTCAAACCTCCTAAGGGATTTAATCCAAGAGGATAAAAAACTTTTTCTAAGGAAAAAACAAAAGAAAATGGTGTCAGAGAGCATTTTTTATATACCAATGTAATCAATTGATATGAGCAGTGCCAAGTACACCAAGTAACAAAGCAATTGATTCAGTTAGTAAATTGTCAACCATTTTCAGTTAATTTCTTTTTTTCTTAATAATACAACTTCAAGAATATAAAAAGAAAGATCAGTTTTCCAAACAATTTTGAGATTGTCTTTAGTATTGTTAAATTAAAGGTGATTATTTTTGTGTAAGTAAAGTTGGCAACCATAGTCAAGGGTGACCTGAAGGTTCCCCTTTCAATAGCTTCATGACCGAGGTGTAGGGGAGGGTGCAACTACATTGACCTAATGAGTAGAATATTTGCCAATGGTCTGGGAGAATGGGGTTTAATCCCAGGTCGAGTTATACCAAAGACTCAAAAAATGGTACTTGATGCCTCCTTGCTTAACACTCAGCATTATGAGGTAGGGATCAAGGGTAAAGTGGATCAATCCAGGGAATGGAGTAGCGCACTCCCCTACACCTCGGTGTAGTCGCTATTGAAAAGGGAGCCTTTGGGTTACCCTCGACTATGGTTGCCAACTTAACTTTTTTACTTTTATTTTTCTGTGAGTTGTGTGGATTTTACAAATATGAGAAATAATGAATTTTGTTTCCTAAATATTCAGTTTAGAAAAATAGAAATTATATATATTTTTCATATTAATTTTTCCTGAGCATGAAGAGGAAAAGGAAATAATCTTATTAACTGTTTTGTCTAATAAAGTTGAAATTAATCAGGAGTAATTATAAAGTTTAAGAATGCTTTGATATAGTTTTCTTTCTTTTGATTGGGTTAGTAGCTGCAAATAACTTTACTTGTAAAGTATGTCATACTATCAAAAAATTAAATGCATATTTTTTATAAAGTATCATCATAGCTTGGCATCATGAACAAAGATTAAGAAGGAGGTGGTCCACATTGACTACAGTCATATTTGTGGCTGATAAGGCTAATGTAAAGCAAGCAGAATCACTGCAACTGAAGATCTGATTAGAATTTGATGGTATAGAGTTATGGTTCTTTGTCATGCGACTTTTGTTCTTGAAACTCTGAAGGAGTCTTCAAAGGAGGAGACAAAATGTTTGGTGTTCAAACACCAAGCATCATACTTCTGAGTTTAGGTGACAGACAACAAGGGATTTTTATCAATTCTTTAATGTCTCGCTGTAATGAGGGCCAATGAAGAGTTCACTCTATGGTGTGATCTTGAGCAGGTGATTATTCTCATCTTAAAGATGTATCCTGTCCTGTGTAGCTGGGACTTTAGTAGGTTGATGTTGATTCTGTACAAGGACTTTAATATTGGTGACATCTAGCCAGTAGATAATGAGGATAGTGTAGAAGTAGTGCTGGAGGAACCACTCAAAGTTCCACTGTGGGTTAAATGGATCTATTTGAGAAAATATTTCAAATGATTGTGAACAACATTTATACATTAGCTTTTAAAACATTCATATTTCAAGTATGAATTATTTAACTGTTTTAAATGATTAAGATATATTTTTGTAATATACATAATTGAAGATCATATTTTTCAAATGAATTCAGCATAAAATAACCCAAGGGTTGACATGCCATAAAGCCAACCATATAAAGAAACATATTGTCCTCCATTCCTTTGTTGTATCACTTGAGATGTGTTGTTAAAAGAATCAGATGATGAGGACAACTTGGTCTCTTTCCAGACAATTAGTCATCATACAGCCAAGAACCAAAGAACAAAACATTCATGTTTATCTATTTTACCCCATTAATCAATATCTTTAACATGTTTGGAATTCAAATATTCCTCTTGGTATTTTTTTTTTTTTGTCATATAATCCCCTCAAGAGAAGTAAATATGAATATCCCCATCCATCTTGTCAGATTTTTTGTAAAAGGTGATAAAAGGCCAGCCGTGTTTGAAAAAATCCATAGTATTCTAATTTCCATGTCACCTACTTTTTGGTTTATTGGTTGCTTGTGTCTCATTAAAGTTGTAAAAGTACAGTCTTTCTCATTGCATTTTATTAGTTTTTCTCTCTTAATTAAAGATCAGACTCTGATGTTCTTTGGTCAGCTATTTATCTTTGGTTTTATTTCATTTTTACATAAGAGTTTTGCTTGTTAAAAAAAACAAACAATATCTTTCAATTTAGATGAAGGATTGTGAATTCTTATTAATTTTTTCTTTCATCTTATTTTCAATCACTTTTATTGCAATTCTTGTATGATTACCCAATAAATGTCGGTAAACAAATATACATCGAAATAAGACTCCACTAGTACTTGAACTCATATCCTCTTCCCTCTGAAGCTTGCTTTTCTGTTGCAATGCCTTACCAAGAAAGCTATGAAGGCCAAAAGTCATATCAATGCATCCATTATTTGTCCCAACAACATGACAAACCATTTCTTAAAAATTTCTGTGCCATAATTTTTACTAATGACCATGGTATGACATTCTCAGAGTTGCAATAAAAAGCAACTGAAATTAAGATGAAATAAATACTAAGTAAAAAATGACGAAAATAGAAAATAAATATTTGTGCATTTTTGTCTGCATAAATGCTGAGGTTAATTCAAATCTGTTCTTATTATCATCCTTAAATTGCTATTTCTAAAGTATGAATTCCTTTTTCTGTGATCTTTTTAGGAAGTAACAAAAGGAAGGGCCAGTTTTCCACAATAGTATCTGTTCAATTTATCTACAACAATTTATTTACAGATATAATTTACCCACCTTTTTTTAAAAGTACAAAAGGATAATAGAATTATTGAGCTGAAGTTTAGAACAAGATAAACAATATTTATTCTATTCATGGGAGAGAGAAAATGAGCCCAACACTGAATCATTATTAAAAAATATATTTATATATATAGAAAAAAGCATCAATTATTCTTCTCATTAATTGTGGTTAGTCTAATCAATAGAATAACAACAAAGTTTTAGAAATATTGCTGTGTCACTTCTTTATTTGATAGGAAAATTAATATAAAAACAAGAACTGATTTGTTCTTTAACTTAATCTAATGAAAACTTTTTCTATGCTAAAATGAACATGAGTGAGCACAAAATTATTCAATTTGCAATTATTTTAAAAATGTTTATATAAGAAGAGAGGTGGTTTAAAAAAAAAAATTTTCTTTTGTTTGAAAAAAGATTAATTTTCACTTAGTTCTAAGCAGTTTGGGTTTGAGTTAATAAATGTGATTATTTTTTGGTCTTTTGGGGTTTTTTTCTTCATTATAATTCAAAAGAAATTGACCAATTCAGGATAATATCGCTACTAAACACTGAAGGAAAAATATTCTTCAGCATTCTGTCAAGGTGTTTTTCTAAGTTCCTAATAACATAACATAGATATATCAGTACAGAAAGGACGTGTTGCTGGAATGCCAGGTTGCATTGAACATACTGACGTGGTATTGCAACTTTTACATGAAGTTAGAGAAAGCAACGGAAATTTAGCGGTGCTATGGCTAGACCTGGCAAATGCGTATGGTTTAATCCCGCATAAAGTGGTCGAAGAGACACTCCACAGATATCATGTTCCCAGTTTCATCAGTAACCTCATCTTAGACTATTACAATAACTTCAATCTGAGTTTTACAATGGGTACCAAGACATTGGACTGGCATAGATTAGTGAGGGGAATAATAACCAGATGCACGATCTCAGCCACTCTTTTCTCCCTTGCGATGAATATGATTATCAAGTCAGCGGAAGTGGAGTGTCAGGGTTCAATGGCAAAGTCCGGCATTCAGTAGCCTCAATTGAGAGCATACATAGACGATATTACAGTGACAACATCATCAGTCATAGGCTGCAAGTGGATAGTAAGGGGCTTAGAAAAACTCATAGTATGGGCCCACATGAGGTTTAAACCAGGAAAATCTAGGTCCCTAGTACTACAAAAGGAAAAGATTAAAAGCTCGGCATGGTTTACAATCGC
Source organism: Sepioteuthis lessoniana (assembly GCA_963585895.1). Classification (NCBI taxonomy): domain Eukaryota; kingdom Metazoa; phylum Mollusca; class Cephalopoda; order Myopsida; family Loliginidae; genus Sepioteuthis; species Sepioteuthis lessoniana. The sequence goes on from OY757924.1 coordinate 22,924,231, forward strand.
TGGCGAATTCATTCCAACTGTCACCGAGAAGCCTGTAAACAGCCTTGGTAAGTGGTTTGACAGCAGCACCAAGGATCAAGCAGCAATTAAAAGAATGGGGGGTGACCTGGATAATTGGCTAAGGAAGATAGATAAATCAGGATTGCCTGGCAAGTTTAAGGCATGGTTGTATCAACACGCAGTTCTGCCGCGGATACTATGGCCACTCATGTTATACAAGATAGCTATTATGACATTAGAAGGAATGGAAAGGAAAATCAGCAGCTACTTAAGGAGATGGTTAAGTTTGCCAAAGAGCCTAAGTAGCACGGCATTATATGGGACCACCAATGCGATCCAACTTACTTTGAGGGGTCTCAAAGAAGAGTTTGTGGTGACATACACAAGAGAGGTGCTATTGTACAGAGACTCTAAAGACCTAAAGTTATCGGGAGCAGTAACTGAACTCTGCACTGGAAGGAAGTGGAGCGCTGTCAGGGAACTGAAGGTTGCGGAAGAGCGGTTGCAACGGTACAGTGGCCTGAGGGACAAGAAGCCTGGGATACTATCCGAGTCCCAGGATAGACAATGTCAGGGGGAAAGAAAGGAGGGTGCTCTTGCAAAAAGAAGTAAGTGAAGGCATGGAAGAGACTAGGCTGGCAAAGATGGTAGGGCTTTCTCCACCGGGTTCCTGGACCAGATGGGAAAATTATGTATGGCGACAAATAACCTAGCAGTTTACGATGTTCTTCCAAGCCCATCAAACCTTCACAAATGGGGCAAAAGAGATACCCCAGCATGTCAGTTGAGTGGGGGTAAAGGATCTTTACAACATTTGCTCTTAGGATACGCAAGATCATTAAGTGAAGGGCATTATCGTTTGCGGTCATTTGTCTTGTGTGGAAGATATGCAGTTTAGCTGCCAGGATGGGAGTTGGAGTAAGATCAATGCCAACTGGGTCATTTGGGCTAGGGGTCTGATGTTGCAAGACCCCCCCCTCCGTGAACCCAAAGGAAACATTACTGATGACCCATCCTGATGCATCAATGATGCCTTTGTTTAAACTTTGATTCAAAGTTAAGGTTAAAAACTTTAACTCTTCAAAATTTTTTTCCACTTTCAGGATTGTCACTCAAGTAAATGACAATACCCAAATCATTAGAGTTAGTTAAATACAAATACAAATTTGTTGAATAGAAATAAATTAAGTGGAAATTAAGTGAATAAATGAACCAAATATTTCTATAAATTTCTTTCAATACAATATATGTATTTGTATCAACATAAAAAAAAGGTTTATCTTAAGGGAACATCCAAGAATGCTCACATTGCAAATATTCAAACCTTAAAAAATGATATTTGAACAAACAAAAATTTTAAGATTTTATATTTTCAACTAGAAATTCTTTCCATGACATCAAAATTGGTAAATCTGCATTTTCTCTTATAAATTAGAAAGTAAAGAAAATGCCTCAGAAATTTTAAATAAAGCTCATATCTAATTTATTTTAGAATAAGAAATTTCTTGAATTTTTAAAAATCTTTTTGTTTCAAAGTTTGTTTGATGATAAAAATAAAAGTCTATAAAAAGAAATAATAATAATTTAAGAAATATTCTAAACAATAAACAAATTTGAATTTATTTATTTATTTATTTATTTATTATTTAATTTAGTATCTGAAAATTAGATTGAATATCAAATAATATAAAAATAAAGTGTACAAAATTCATTTTTTACATTCAAGTCTTTTTTGTCATTTAGAAAAAGCATTTAATTCATTTTTAATGGTCAAATAAGCCTAATAACAAAACAAGTAACTTTTTCCTAAAAATTAAACATTTTAGATTTTTTGGAATTTGTAAAAATATACTAATAAAATGATTTTCAACCACCAATTTACAGACCCAAGCTGTTCAAAGTTGTTAGCAATTTTAGAGCATAAAATGATTTTATTAGGATAACTGAGCAATTTGATTATAAAAGCTATTAACAAACCATTTTGTTTATTGATAATTATCACAAAAAATGTAAAGGACTAATAAATAGGAAATGATAAACAAATCAATCATTTGTTGCAATTTTTAAAGCTTAAAACTGATCATTTTCCTTATTAATTCAGATTGACTAAGTTTGCCAAAATATAAGAAGTATTGCGCTAGATATAGCAATTAATAAAGTAAAAATATTATGGATGTAATCGGTGATTATTTTCATGATAGAATTTGATGTAACACACACACACACACACACACACACACACACACACACACACACACACACACACAATATACTTCATATGAAGAATGATCAAATCAGTTTAAAAATTATCTGTATAATGCTGCAGTTTAAGTTTTGTAAATTTCCATGTAATTAATGTTTGAATTCAGGATTCCAAGTTTTAAAAAACAGAAAAAGTTTAATACCTTTTGGATTCTTGGTTGTGAGAATGAAAATTAGAAATAATTTTCAATTTCAAGAAGCTTACCTAAAAAAGAAGAAAAAAAGACAAAATTAGCTTGTAAGAAAAGAAAAAAAATGCTGTCTGATTTTCTATAGACACTTAATCAATGCTTATATATACTCAGTGATTGTCCTGTATATGAGTTCAATCTCTGGGTTAGCAAGAACATGAAAAGACATATACACTGGTTCAGAGTGGGTAGTGTAAAAGTTAGCAAACCATTATTTATGAGTTTGATATTCATTGGATTCTCAAGACTTCTAGTTTAGTGAATTAGATAAAAGGTTTGGGCTGAAACCTCCAAAATGGCTGAAGAGTATAGCAGCTGAAATCTTAATATATTAACACTCACAATGAGGATTTTAGTTGAAATACATCAGTAAATACTGATTAAAAAAAAAATTAAAAAAAAACATTTATACAATTCAACTAAAGAAAATCTTAAAATATTTTGAAATTTGTTTAATTTTTGTGTTAACATTTGCATTGTAAACTTTAGTTTGATATTTTTATGACATCCATAATTCACATCATTTTTTGTTTTTAACAACCTGGACAACACAAAGTTCTAAAACATGTATTTCCATTAACAATGAGAAACTAATTTAAAAAGAAAATGTTTTTTTTTATCATAATTTGCTAGTTATTTAGGCAAATTCAGTTGTTTACTGACTTTAATTGCCTTTTAATTTCAAATATTTTTTTTACATTTCCTTCTGTTAGTAGTATGAAAAAGTTATAATGTATATATTTGTATTTAAGTAAATTTTATGAACAGGTTGACCATTGATTTATGGTCATAAGATCATTGATTTATAGAATTGATTTTTGAAATAAAAGTTGCTCTTTGTCTTTCTTATGGTTAAATTCTAACCTTGCAAAATTATTAATCATGCATAATCAGCAAAATTAGATTTACAAAATTTGACCATTATATAAATAGTACATGTTTACTTTGGCCACTGAAAATTTTTCTTATTTTATGTTGAGACCTTCCATAAATTTTGATAACAGATCTGAGGAAATCCACACTTGAACACTTATATATGTCTGAAATAAGATGTAAGTAAAACAAGATCTTTAAAAGTGAAGTAAAAAAAGAATTGTTTTAAAGATGTTTTACAAAATTAAATATAATTTGAAAATTCTTTTGTAAGAAACTGATTTACAATTTATTTGTGAGTTTACAGTGAAAATAAATTCATATTATTAGCCTTTTAAATACCTGGTGCTTTTCTCACAATTGATTTATAAAAATAATGCTATATTTTTAGTTTATAAATTTGGGACACAAAGAAACAAAAAAAAATCATTAAAGTGAAATATTTATGAGCACTTTAATGTTTTTATTTGTATTGTTCATATTTTTGATTTTTGAAAACAACTTCTAAATGATGCAATATATTCCACTGTTGTTTAAAGAGGAACATGATTGTGCCATGTATCCATTTCCCATTTTGATTTACATAATTCATTTACATTGTTTTCATTTTTTATGGAATGTTCATATTTCATTAATCTTAATTGTTACATATCTATTTAATGGGTGGATAATTGGGTGGATGAGGGGATTGCATAATTAAAAAGCTCTCAGTTAATATTCACTTTGAAGTAATGCCTTGAAACATTTTTAATTTCTTACTTCTCTACTTTACAATGAGTTGCATATATTGTCTAGCCTTGAACTCTCTGGCTTTGGTCAGCAACTCGTCTAGGAGAAGAACAATTCTGAATTCTAACCTCTGCAAGCTTTCAGTCATAGGAAAGGCTTTGGGAGTATACTCAGAGGATAAATCTAGAACTGTACTCTTTAGGACATTTTGATGCTGTTTTTAACCTCATTTGAGTATTTTCTTTGACATTACTGGTAGGTGGGAAGTTGTGGACTGTGACATCCTTGTAAATGAGTTCAAATTGTAGTTGTGCTGTTATGTTCACTTTCTGGCTAATATCCTCAAGGAAGTTTTGAACCTCCTTATCCCTTCACAGCTATGAGTAAAATAGTATCACTGCTGTTCTTCTATAAGGATGGCTTTGGCATTAAATAACCAATGAAAAGCAAGCAAGAATCACTGTTACTAAGCTGTATTGGCCATTGCCCTTCTCTTAGGCAACATCCCTGTTATGGATAGGAGAGACTTGCTGTATGAATAACTGCTTTTTCATACAACTTTGTTCATGGATGAACACTGAAGAGGAAGCAAACATTCCAGATGCTGCCCTATGCCACAATAACAAAAAAATTTTCTAATCAATTTGCAATTGTGCATTTTCACTTTATACACAACATATCAGAAACAAATAAAAAAAATATGGCTGATATAGATTTATAATATTTCTTTATTCCATTTGTACAATATTGATTTTATAAATAAAAATTACAGTCTTTCTTAATTGTTTAGTGTTGTATCATGGTAAGGAAATGATACACAGTGAAACAGAGTCAGTGGTACAGTCCAACTAGTATTATAAGTCTCTCGCTGTAGGTGTTACATCCGAAGTTGGTCTTAACTACTGACCAACATCCTTTCAGAGCTGTCTCTCTGCTTCTGCTTCTGTCTGCTTCCATCTGCCTAGCTTAAGAGACACGGTGTCTTTTATGCTTCCTCGATACCGGAAGTCATGTGGTACGAGCCATTATACAACATTTAGTATTGATTTTAACTGACAATTTATTTAAGTTGGATCCTTAGAACATTTAATTAACAGTCTTTTGCTCTATCCATAAACTGTTTCATGTTTAGGTGTTCAAATTTGTTATCATAGGATTCTGCATTCCTTTTTATTTTCCTTATTGACAAGTCACATGGGTTGATATTTATGTGATCTTTGGAATTTCAACAATAAAAGAACAACTAAAATAAAGGAGATTATTTTTAGAAAGTCTCACATTCTCACAATGAAAGTTGTTAGAAATTCAAATTGTAAAATTCCAATTAAAATTTTGTAAGAATAAAAAAACCCATCAATTTTGTTGCTTTATTCAAATGTGTAAAAGATTGAAAATGTCCTGTAAATTTTCCCCTAGTTACCGGAATCAAACAACAGAAAAGAAGACAAAGTATTCCAAGAGAACCTATTGTTATGACAGACAAAGCTCAGCTACTGTCTTGTGTTTCTGAATGCAAATCAGCAGGTATGCACTGGTTTTACATTGCAACTGAGAAAAGTCAGTACTAAACAGAAAGAATAAAATTCTAAATAAAATTTAAAAACAACTTTTAAAGAATTTTTTTACAGAGGATAATGGATACTTGTAAAGATAGTTGCAAAAGATTCTTCAATGTAAAAGTGTTTTTTTGTGTGTGTGTCTTTTTTTACTTTATCTTTTTTTTTTGGTAACAAAGTTTCAATGTAGATTACAATACAACTATTTCATAAAAGACTGAAACTGGCTGTCACATCTATAAATTTTAGAATCAGCTAAGAACTGCTTAGCCAACTGTACCTGATCCTATAACATTGGTTAGCCAAGAATTAAAGAGTATCTGGCGGCTAATTCAGCCTTGAAATGCAATTTAGCAAATGATTCTTTGTACACAATAGGAAAGAGGTAGAAAGTCAAATAAAATTGCCATTCACAAGGTTGTTAAGGCGATCATCTGTGTGGAGATCAAAGTACAAGAATTTAAAACAGGACATTAAACATAAAGTCATGTCTCAGGCATATCTGGAGTAAATATTTTATATATCATAAAGATGTTAATAAGAACAGAATGGTAAATAGCATCAAAACAATGAATGACTTCTTAAGTAATGATCAATTAAAAGAGATTTATAAAGTAAAAGGTGGTTATTGTCGTGGGAAATGGAAATTGTAATTCAAGTTCACAAGTTGGATGAGGCTGTTTGTATTTCATTTTGTGCTAATGCTCTTGAGAAAGGCAAGAATCCAGTTGTTTCTCCACCAGCTAGAAAGGCAGATGGGGCTCTTTAACTTTGTTATGGCAACCAGTTAAGGAAAACTCTAAATTCAAACCAGCTCTAAAAATTGACCTTGTGTCACACCCTCCCATGGTGAAAAGGTTGGGGAGACACACATGTAGAATAATAGAACTTAGAAAAAGTTGGGTCATCTTTAAGATTCAAAGGTTGAACTTCAAAATTGAAAGATATTTTGAAATTACAGTAGATTACAACATTTCTGTTTTCAAAAATTCCAAAACTTTTATATTTTTAAGATGAGGATCAATTTATAATGGAAATACAATGATTCTAGATCAAATGTATAAATTACTTTGTACATTTTATCAAGTAATTTTTAATTCATTTATTTAACTCAACATGAATGCTATAAATTGTACAGCATACAAATAATAGCAGAATCAGTGTGTGTATGCACGTGCATGTGTGTGGACATGACAATATTGATTTGAAAGTCTTAATCTTTCATGATATATTTAAGAAGACATTTAGTTATATGAGGATAAAATAATCATTCAAAGTTTAACATTCCGAAAACTTTCAAATAAATAAATGTCAACCACATATTCTTAATATTTAGATCCCTGAGTAGAATTTCAGTTTGAAATCCAAGTCTCAATGAAAAAAAAAATTGTCAAATGTCTATTCAATACAAATCATCATGTAAGACAAACTTATTTTTCAAGAGAAATGACTGTTTTGATTAAAAGAAAAAAGAAGTGAGTCACATATTCCATATTTTTCTTAAGAATATTTATTCAAAAAGGTTTTTTAAAGGTAATACTCAAAAGAAACAAATTGAATATATATATATATATATAAGATGTCCGACCATAGTCGAGGGCGACCTGAAGGTAATTTTTATTGTTGTTATTATCTGACTTCATTTTGAGTTACTCTATCTTTTACCTCATGTTAATTTGATGACTTCTCTTCTTGGTCTATGAAAGCTGTAAAGGAATTATATGGAAAGAAGACAGGAAAAGAAAATAAGAGGCCAAGATATCTTTTATATTTTGCCTTTATTTCTGGGTTCAGCAAACATTCAGTGGGTGAGAAAATTATTCCTGAATACTTCGAGGAGTTTTTGCATATTTTATGTTCATTTTTAATTTAATTTCAATTTTCTTTTTCTATCCACAACAAAGGCTCCCTTTTCAATAGCTATTACACCAAGGTGTAGAGGATGGTGCTATTCTTTTCCTTGGATTGCTTCACTTACCCTTGATCCATACCATAATGCTGATCGTTAAGTTAGGAGGATAGTCTATGTAAACAATTGTCTATGGGCAATAATATATATATATATATATATATATAATTTCTCATTACTCTGATATCATGACAAACAAATATGTGTATGTCTAAATATATGTGTATGTATGTGTGTTACTTGCCTCCTGTGTTTTAGTCTTGTTGAGTTGGACACCTTCTTGTAGAATAAATATAAATTGCCTCTACGATTGATAAATGTTCCTTTTGTCAGGGAGGGAAAATTATGGTTGGCTGTGAAGGAAAAGAAAATGTGTATGATACCGTTTAAAGAAGAGAAACCAGTAAAAAGTCGTAGAAACCATTCATAAAATCCAACCTAGAGGTCCATTTCTTGGTATTTTAGAGAGAGAGAGAGAGAGAGGGAGAGAGAGAGGCAAATGAATTAACCTGAAAAGCCAAGTACACATTTTACTTGGAAATAGATTTGATTTCGATCCAGAGCAGATTAGTATAGATTTTAAGTAAATTAACTTGTGTAAGACGAGAGGATTTTGTCTTTTGTTAGAAAAAGGGAATTAACTTTCGTAGACCTAATTTATAATTAGTTGTTATAGATTATTTAGACATTTTACATTCACTCCGATCGACAAATTTCCCCTCCCATGGAGGTTCATTAAAGTTAGTGCCATCAGAATGTTGTTTAGCTTCAACAGTAGGGGATGGATTACAGTAATTCAGTTCACTGGCAAAACAGATTTCTATTGTTGGCAGCGCAACACTACCACTGTTCTATCCGTCATCGATAAGTTTTCTTTCAGCTGTTGAAAGTGCAGATGCCCGCAAAAGAGTCATTTTAGCCAACTTACCCAGCCAACGTCTTACTCACTGTAGACGTTGGTATCTTATATGGACAAGAGGTCAAATCTTGTCGAGACACTGATAATTCATGGTCATTACAATATCTGAAGAAAACATAGGTAGACTTCACATTCAGTGACTCCGCCTTTTAAACTTGGCGACTATTCTTTGTATGTCTCACATAAAAGACTTTTATTGAGTGTCAAATTTACAATATAAGAGGATAATAATTTAAAGGGCTTTTGTGGGTAATCTTTTACAGTAGGTTCAGCAGTTTTCCAGTTCAGATACTGATTCAAAAAGATAATACTGATGATAAAGTTTTAGAAACAAATCTTATATGCAATAAACAAAAGAAGAGAAATGACAGAAAGGATAAAGGGTTGTAAATTTGGTGTAATTTGCAGGAACTTATCTGAGAGAGAGAGAGAGAGAGAGAGAGAGAGAGAGAGAGAGAGAGAGAGAGAGAGAGAGTGTATGTGTGTGTGTGTGTGTGTGTGGAAAACAAAGTTCTTTCAATTTAAAAAGTTTTTGTAGTTTCGTTGAATTGTTGGTGGAATTTTCAGCTTTCGTTTAATTTAGTTGACTTTTCGGTAAGTTGTCTTTTAGCAGAATTCTCTGGTTGAATGTTAAGTTTTCGTTTAATTTTAGTTAAAGTTGTCTTTTTAAGTTGACTTTCTCGGATACAGTTAAAGGAGTGAGTAACGAAACCTTTTTGTTGGCTATCTTTTTTTCTGCCTTAATAGTTCGGCGCTCGAGTTAGCTCTGAGTCTTAATGTCTTGGCTCACTTTTCCCGACTTCACTCTGAAAGTGCCAATATTAAGAGCCACGCGTGGTCGATTTTGTTCTTTAGTTAGAAATAATTTTTTATACTCAAACTAACGTAGGAGAAACGGTCCAGATTTCAGTAACCAGAATATGGGAGACTCTCTCTTTGACGACGGTCGAGAAAAAACAAGAAAAATATCACGTGTGGTGTTGTGTTTATTGCCCTTGACAACATTCAGACGAATGCAATGTAAGTATGAAATAGTATCAACTGTCTGTGTGAATTAGTTAAATTTCGTGTTTGAACCAGACATGCAGGACACTCCTGGAGAAGCAGAGATGAACTCATAAGAGATGTACTCTTATGGATCCCCACACATGGCCGCGTAAAAGCAGGGCGACCAGCTCGAACGTACATTCAGCAGCTATGTGAGGATACAGGATGTTGTCCTGAAGACCTACCTAGGGCGATGAACGATAGGGAGGAGTGGCGAGAGAGGGTCAGGGATATCCGTGCTACCAGCACGATATGATGATGATGATGATAAGAAGAAAGTTTTCCAAATGATGTTAATGTAACGTTTAACCTGGAGTATTTGTCTTGATGATAGTCGGATATCGTTTTGTTTGAAACAAACTCATAAAGTAAAAGCTATTTCTACCAATCTCGAGCCGAGAAGCTTAGACTTCTGTTTGAATTGAGAGAATCTTGTAAGCCACATAAAGAGAAAATCTGTTCCAGACCGTGAATAAGCATCCTTGCAAAGCCTAGCAAATAGGAATTGAGAAAATTCAACCACCACCACCACAAGGAATATTTATTGAGCATCGTCAATGTTAGTGGACTTTCTAAATTTCACGTACTCCAGAGCTAAGGTTTCTTTTGTAGAGATTACATCTCTGGCCTTCCAAATACTTCTAGTGGTATGCCCAAAGTAGTATATAAAACGTCTCGGCAGGGTCAAACTTTCTTTTTCTTCATTTCGTCGTCGAAAACAAGAAGCGCGCACTAGCGCGTGCGCCTCTCGACAAACGAATCTCATGTCGAACCACGAACAGTAAAAGGCTTTGACGTAAGTCTTCGCTCAACAACTTGCATTCTATCAACGACTCTCAACTTATATCAAAAGACTCTTCAAATGTATGATTGGACTTTTCTCTATAATGTACTCTTGTAGAATATCATGTAATTTCTGTGCTCATTTTATTAAGTTTGCAGTTGTTAATTCGTCGTGAATTGTTTTACATTGTTTAGCACTAGGAAATACTTATGGGGTAGAGAAGATAGTTTGGGTGTGGTGTGTAAATGGGAAATTATGGCGTTCGTAACTGACTCTTTTCTTCTTATCCTCGTTCTCCTGTTATTTTCTTTTTGTTTGTTGAAGCTGCAAAGGAAGGATGACGTGTAGCAGTCACAGATCTATTTTTCTCTCGTGAATCAATGCCCCCAACCCAGTGATTCGGTCACACACAGACCAATTAGGGACAGAGCGCATTGATTCCTTCTTCCTCTCTAGAACTATTTTTTCTAATCCTTTTTGGAAGTCGGCCAACAGTCATAGAGCACCCAGCTAGCTACGAAGAAAGATCTCTCTCCTACGGACATTCCATATGGAAGATCTTCACTGAAGAGCACGCTGCTACTAGCTACACACACAGAAGAACCAGCCTTGCAGCCAGTCACACAAGCTACCTGCTACAGTGACACACTTCCTAAAAACTCAAGAACCAACATACTATCCAGTGACACTAAAAAGAACCTTTTCTCACTCTGACTCGTTTACTTCTGCTATAATAATAAATCTTTCGTTGTTGTTTTCAAAGAAGTTTCATTATCTATTTGTATTGTCACTTAATTTATAGTGTTATGGAAACTAACCATTAAACACTAAAGACGGAAAGAAAGAGACGGAAATGCTTTCAAGCTCGATTTTTATTTTCGAGGTTTACGACTATTTTCGGGTGAGAATGTTTTCCTGGACCAGTAGAAATGGTCGTGCTTCTTGGTCGAGGCGTAAGAGGAATCTCAGGAATCATTCTGGCAAATTGTCGGTATCTAGTACAAGCGGTTTGAGAGTCCGCCAGGTGTATCTGTGGTCAGTCGCTATGTTCAGCAGACGTAGCTACGAACAGGAGATACCACGTGTTCCTCGGCCAGAGGCCTTAGCAGACACGTGTGCTCCAACTGGCTGTCGAGAAAAAAGGAGCAGTCCGTCTCAGTCGAGATAGGTCAAGAGAAATGAGGTCAAGTTTCTTTGTAGCGCCAGGAAACCCAGCTTCTCAGGCACGCGAGGACTGCACTTCTTGTTAAAGACCCCCTAGGATATTATTACTTTTGTCTTTATTTATTCTACTTCGTGTTTATACTATTTTTATTTTTTTTATGTTATTGATTTTATTTCTTATCTAATCCCCACATATTAAACCATAATGCAGTTCTTCTGCTACAAGTGTTCAGATTGTGTTCCTCACACTCAAATAATTGTGAAAGTGAGTTTTAACACTCAAATACGACAAATATACGAAGACAAACTTTCAAGTCGTCAATACCAAAGCTCGCTCGATGCAGATCATCACACTTTAATAAGTTTGCCTAGAAGCAATAAAGCAAATCGTTGTTTTAATTCAGCACATACTCGACAAGACCAACATATCTCCATAAGCTCATCCGTAGAAAATGGCATTTTGATGATTTAATATAATGCAAGAGTCGAGTCACTCTAGAATGGCATAAATTATCTTGTAATGAAAAGAAAGCATTACCGTACACACGAGTTGGCGTATTGGCAACAACATTATAATGAATATCATAACAAAAATTAGTCAACAACTGTGTATTTTATCGATATTAATCTTAATACTGTTTCATCAAACCTATAGGCGTATTGATCCAGATAATATCAGTTCACTAATAAAAATGTCAGAATATTCAGTCAGTAGATGTTTCCACTGTGCCTTTGAGCTGATATTGGCATGTGCACTGATATTAGCAATAGGACCAGGTCTTAATTTATTACGGTAAGCTCAACCAAATATTCTTATGACTCTTTGGGTTGCGTAGCTTAATGTATCTTGGTCACCTGTTGCGGCCTGAAGTTTTGTAGATATTTCTAAGGGATCACGTTTACTGTAGCCCACAGTCCGATATTTATCACTGCCTCCCACCAGACAGGACTTAACATAAGGTCAATGGTCCGAAGGTCGATTAAAGTGGGGATTAGGGGAGAGGAAGGTCGGACACGAACTGAGGCTCGAGTCCTGCTGCACTATGATGCAGCTTGCCCACCCGATGGTGGTCTAGCCGAAGCTGAGGGCCTTACGGCCTCACCCTTTGTAATTTTACCTTTCTCTGGTCCACTCTCATATTAGCATGAATTGTTTTACGTGACTTTTCTCTTTCAGAACTCACATATATAACATGTTCGGTGTCACTGGAAGAATCAGACAAAACACGGTTGGCTTTATATCCGGGTTTGATTAGTGGAGATATTTATTGAGGTATTTCCTCAGACGCTTTACTGCAAAATGATTTCTATCGTTGCACATGTCTACGTTTATGACTCCCTGCAAGACGCGTCTCGTTTCTTTTCTTTTTTCGAGTCTTTTGCCGCAGAAATTGTAAGTTAATTGTTCGTATTTGTAGATTTTATGTTTATGTTCCTGGCTCAGCTTCTTATTCATTTTGTTTTCCATTTCGCTGTCGTAGTCTCAAATGGCTTTCAACTGTTTTCTCATCGCTTCATAGCCACAGTCAACAGGTGACGTTCCAACAAAATGCTGACATTTAGTCCGTGACGGAAATCCATTGATAAAGCTGTTCCTAACAATGTCTTGACGGTATCTGTTCAGCAGTAACATTCGCAAACTGAGAGTTTTTAATCAATTTGCGCAATTCTGAAGAAATTTGTTGTTTTCGTCGTTAATGAGCGTTGGGCTTAAAGTAGAGAGTAAAAAGTATATTTTTCTTTTTGATGAATTACTTTTTTTGAAGCAGAAACAGGAGTATATTTTGTCAAACAAGGCAGTTTTTCGGATTATGCCAAGCTCGTCACCCATGGGCACAAAAACAAGGGAGGAGTGGTAAATAAAGCCTCGAATATTGCCGTCCAAGACAATTTTCGTAGGGAAGCGAAAAGAAAAAAAATAATAAAAAAGGCATCTAAGAACAAGGGAAGAGGAGGAGTAACTCAACTTTTAACATACAAAAAAAAAAAAAAAAAAATTATATTTCAGAGACGAACAAACACTTTTATTCAAAACAAAGAATTCATTTCGAAGGAAATAAATTTAACTCATACGTTTCCACTGATATTGCGTAAACTTGCTGTGCATGGTTGAGCTAAAATATAACATTTGATTTAACACAAGAAAACTAAAATAAAAGGATAGAATTGGAAAGTCAAATGGACTTACTCGCTGTTGGACCGAAACAAAGGAAAATTATGTATTACAAAAACAATTTTTCACAGAAAAACTAATATGGTGTCTGAATATAAAGTTTTTTTTTTCCTTTCTTTCATTTCAAATTTCTGGCATGAGGTTGTCACAGGCAGGGAATAATTTTCTTCACCCTTCAAGTTAGGTGTATCCTTTTCTCTATGGCCTCTAGACAATTCTGAGCGATGGTGCTCAGAGGAATTTAATGTTTTTCATTAAATTTCTTCTTGATGAGAATGGGTGATCGATAACTCGATTATCGAATGCTCCTGTACCTTCCCATCTAGCTCCCTAATCTTAGCCGATCTAACAAAGTCATCATGACCAGGGGTAACTTTCATTACCCTCCCCAAAGACCAATTAGATCGAGATTTAATGGGATTCTTTACTACAATAATGTCACCTACTCTAATGACTATATTAATCTACCTAAAAGAGATCCTTAGACTGCTCTCTAAAGCTCTACAGGTATTCCTCATACCAGAATTCATGGAATCCCATCAAATACAGATCTCTGAATTCTAAATATTCAACAAAACTTCTCTGGAAGAAGCAGTCAGATCATGAACCCTTTCCTGGTCTCTCAAGAAAAGGAAAGTATTGAAGTAAGGATGAAGAAAGGCATTGTGTGTAATGATCTCCAACCTAGCATTTGAACAGTGATAGGTAAGCGGACGAGAATTGATGGCATTCTGCACATCGAACAGTACAGTCTAAAACTCAAAATACTCCAAGCTTTTTCTATCCACCAGCTTAAACAAACAACAATTAACTGTTTTGATAAGTTTCTCCCAGACGTTCCCAAGCCATGCCGAATACAAAGAAATAGTAAGATGTTTAATGTTGAAAGTATCAAACTTTCCCACAAACTCATCAGACACCAAAACTTGTTTCACTAGGTTGCAACTAACAACAAAGGCACATGCATTGTCAGAATAAAAGTAAATGTGTGGACATGTCATTGACCAATTCCAAGTGAACTGCTCTGATATTGAGGCATGTGAACAACAAAATGTACATTTTCTTGCTTTCTCCTTTTACCTATGGCAGTATACAGGAGGGATCTCACAAAATTTACTCAACGTTTGGGTTAATTGGTTACCTTAGGATACTTGAAAGAAATAGCGTTATACTTCTTACAAGCTACAAGAAGATATAACTGCCTAAAAACTTTGGCTTTATGAACCTAAAAAACCTGACACTCAGAGTTTAAAAAGGGTAACTGCGATGGCCAAATGCTGGCATTTTACATGGCAGGCCATTATGATTAACACTGTAAGATAAGAAAATCTAGGCAGTAAAACAGGAAACAAAACATCCTGAGAGTGGAATTCTGATTTATCTATCCTACCTCTGGAGTGAATAAGTCCTTTCTCATCCAAAAAGAGGTTAAGTCTAGCGACCAGAAGAGGAACTTTGCTATTGGTGGGATTCAACCAGAACAACTTTTCCTTAGTGACTGCTTTACCTTCAAAAAATGCAACCTAGCAGCTAAACCTGAATTGGATAAAACCTTCTTCAATCCAAGCAAAAATTAGAAAACAAGATTTAGCACCCTCAGCAATTTAATCAGGAATAAGAACTGTTCCAATTCAATAAAAGCAGCACTTGCTAAACCTACCGGAGAAATTACAACTGCCTTTTTTTAAAACTAACATGCAACTGTCTGCATTCAAACAGCTCAACTCACTGGCAGGCCATTGGAGGGATTCACCAACCAATCGGGAAGGAACAAAATAGGAACTGTGCTTCAAACGTATCAAGAGACATGCCTCTTGAGATCAAATCGGCAGGATTTTCATTAGTATTCACATAAACTTCACATGAATACTTCCTTCTGTCGACTTAGTAATCTCTTTATGGATATCCTTAAGTCTTTTCTTAACAAAGAAATTCTTAGTCTTAATGTCACTCATCAACAACCAAGACAAGACCACCTGAGTGTTAACAGCAACAACACGATGTGAAATATTCAGAGCCCATTGGTGGTTCGATGGGACTTCTAATAACTTTCCCTCATTCCAAGGAAGATCCACAAAATAACATCCATTTCTAAAAGTTATAGAGCTGTGGAAAGACTATTTTATCATGGTCATAATCACTGACCAAATCTTTCAAAATTCCTACAGTCTCCAAACTGAAAATTTTTTCTACAGTCCTCTTCACAGATAACTCTGCAAAGCTATCCAAGGGGTCCAAATGCTTAGACTTAGGCTCCAATACAAAATATTAGTGGGTAACTGGGTAATCAGAATACTGAGAGATGTGCTGAGTGTAATTCATACCACAAATCTCAGGATCAACTTTGGATTTCCCAGCAGAGGCCTCTCAGGAGATTGTTATTTTTGTATTTATTCATTTTGTGTTTATTTTATTTTCCTCGTTTTTCTGGTTCTTTTTCACTTATCTAATCATCACAAAACAAACAAACAGTTTTAAGCCAAATAAAATGATTGAGATTTGGTGACTATAGTACAGCACAGGAAAGAATTATTTCCACCGAAAATAAATTTTGATAAGGTTTTTTCTTTTAAAATGTCATAAGGCTGAAACTGCATTGCCTTTTTCCTAATTGAATTGAAAACAGATGATGGGCTGAACAAACTTATGACCAAGTTAACTGAACTCTTTCTGAAAGATGAGTTGCAGAAGATGTACTAACATATATTGAATTTGAAGAATACTGGAGACCAACTGACATGTCCATGGAAAACTACTTTAGTAACTTTGAAAGTTAATCCAACATTGTTAAGACCTTCACGATTAAGCGAATGGATAAAGGCAGTGACTGTTGAAAAGTGTCAATTTAGAAAAAAGCAAAATAGAGCTTGTAAGAGCAACAATTGCTAAGTTAGAATATGAGGAGATGAAAGATCAACTTAGAAAGAGCATATTTCTGTATTAAAAGGAAAAGACATCAAAGGTTTAAAGAGGAACCAGCAAATGCACTCTACATGTAAAATAATAGATTCTATGGTTGAGGTAGAACAGTTGAAGGTTTTCTAGGTGATGGGATTAGTTATGGTTGTTGATGGTGTAGTGCAGGAGATAATGATGCAGGTCTCAAAATGTTATATTTTGTATATGTTAATCCAGGGGAGGAGTGAAAGAGAGTGGTGAAATAAGGCTGTCCAGATGAGGACAATGCTGTATCACTCATCATTTTTGTGGAATGGTTGAAAAAAATCATGACAAACAAAGGTTAATAAACAAGGAAAGGTGTATTTATAATGAATATACAACCAATTCTCAAAGTGAAATTTCCCTTCAACAAAAAGTTCTGCTTCAGTAGTAATAAAAAGAGAAGTTAGGTGCTCAGGGTGCAGACTTTTATTTGCTGTTGTGGTTGGAAAAGGAAGGCTGCCTTTGGAGCATGACTTGTTTCAGTTCTTTTTTGTAGTATGGTAATTAGTGGAGTGACCAAGCATTCTTTGTTGGGCTGGTTGCAGATAGAGCCACAATGATTTCAATGTTATTTTGAAACATTTGATAAAAAGTGCAAGAAACAAATAACAGGAGATAATAAGATGGTATTCACTTCAGAAACTAGAGTTAAAACTCTGATTTATATAAGTATTAAAGAGGTCATAAGTGAAACAAATGTCATCACTAATGATTTTCCTTTACTTCACAGTAAAAATATAAGGAAAAAAGCAAATGCAGTGATAAATTTTCAAATAGTTTTGATGTTTGGCAAAGAAATAAGTCTCTAGTTCTTGCTTTCAGGCTATCATGTAGTCTTCATCAACAAAAATTTCAGAGTTGCATATCAAGTTAATGAAAATAAAAGCCAGTGCATGTGTATTTCTGTAATTTCATAAAATTTATCAAGTAAATGATGCTGAGAAGAATAAAATTGTCCAATATCTGTAAAATATAAGAAAGCAATTGAATGTATTTCTTTTTCTAAAGAATCAATCAACATAGATTTAAAAGATCTGGCCGGAAACTTAATTCGTCAAATGATTGTTCCACCTGATGCAGTGGCACATGTATCATTCTGTCAAAAAGAAGGAATATTTTCATTCAGCAGTGTTTGGGTTGTAATTTTCAGACTATCAAAAATATAACTTATTGGCAATGGAAAAGAGTTTTCCAGTGATGATGATTTTAGAGATGGAAGAGATGATAAATGAATGTCACAAAGCTATACTGACTGATACGGTGATTAGAGTAAAGAATATAAAATGTTCCTTAAATGATGTATAGGAAGTCTGTTATAAATTCTTTAGCTAATGTGCATCATCATTTCCAAATTATCTGGTATTTGAAAAAAATCTTAATTTCCAGTCTGTTCTCAAAACTAATTGCCTACTTTTGATGACACATTGAAATCTGAAATTCTTCAATACAATCTAAATGCACTTCACTCTGCTCTTCAAGCCTTTATATCAAACAGAATTCAATGGGCAGATTTAACATGCATTATGAGCAAAAAGAAGAATTTTTACATCTCAAATATTACATAATGATGATTCAGTGAATTATATAAGGGATCATCAAACACAGGTTAGTGTAAGTGACAGTCTACCCAAGGTGTCTAATAGATTAAAAGTGCTGAGTTCAGATCAGAAATTGATTCAGATACTGAAAATCCACCAAATATAAAGAACATATTTTCAAGTTTTCAATTGTTGAAGAAACAATCAGTGATGAAAATATAATTGATGAATCATTGGAGATCAATGAAATAAATGTGCCTGATCAAAGTGACCAATAGACCTAAAATCATTCAAAATTCAATCAACCATGATGAAGATACACAAATTTTGAAGGAAACTTTAATTTAGAAAGCAAATCTTTAAAAACAAGCAAAATGATGGCTGAGCTGAATATAGCTTAATTTCTCAGGGAGAAAATGCAACAAGTAAAAACACAGAATTGGTAAATGTTTCTGATAAATCTTTAAACAATCACCAGAGGGAAAATGTTAAGGAGATAAAAAAAAAACAGAAATTTTTTTTGCTTATTCACATTCTTCATGTTTACAGAATTTAAGAAATGAAGTTAACCAAAAACTCATCTCATTGAGATGAGTGATTATGGAATCGGTCGCTGAAAATTTTGAAGATGATGACAGAGAAATCAGAATGGACTCAGCAACCTGCTCAAAAAAATGAATCTTAGAATGATAATAGCAGAAGCAACAGATAAGGAATAGAAAGTCAATTCCTTTTAACAAAAAGTTAAATGAAAAATATTTCTAAAGTCACCAACTGAAGCAAATGCAGACAAAATCTGACAGTTGGAAAATGTATAATCTCCAAAAGCAGCCAAGGTATCTGAATGTTTCTAAGGAGAGGATTTCTTTACAAATGAAAAAAAAAACCCAAATATAATGAGGCTATTTTCTTCCATCATATTGAAGGACATCACCAAGGAGTTATGTTAGCATGTGTAGATAATTCATTTTGAGTCAGAACTGATCTGAGCATTTTCAGTGAAAAAAAAAAACTGCGACAACATTAATAGTAAACATGAAGAATCTTTCCTATAGCTTGGTGTTTATATTAATCAGCTGAATAAAGATATTCATTTGAGTTAGTTATTGTACGGGGATTTCAGAGTACCAATACGACCCAAAGAAAGTAGAGACAATATTAAGAGTCTAAGAAAGAAAAGGATAACTTGAGGTCAACTACCAGACAATTACTCTGGATTACAAATCAAACTTGACCAGACATAGCATTCAACATTTTCCAATAAAGTAACAGCTTAAAGGATGCCAGGGTTTCAGATAAATCCAAAGTAAACAAAGTTATTTAGAAAGTGAAACAGAATAAGTTGTCATTGACATTCAAGAAAATCAATATTGTTCAGAAGTCCATTAAACTGACATTCTTTGGTACTTCTTTTAAAAGCCTCCCAGGTTGGGCCTATCAGGGAGGATATTCATTAAAAATAAAGGAAACATATGGCCATCTATTGGTAACTATAGAAGATAAAGAGGATCATACAAAACTCACTAGTAGCTGAATGTTTGGTTTGGCAAGAGCAAGTGAAATAGCATTAGACTTCAAAACAATCTTAACAGAAATTCAACAGAGAAATGATAGTGATATTACTATCAAATGGTTCACAGATAACAAGTCACTTTTTGGCTCATTATATTCTTGAAGAAAAGACATTGATTCTTGGTGAAGCCACTTTCAAAGACCTGATGGTAAAAGAAATCAATGATGTAAAATTGATTGACATTAAAAGACAATTATCAAACCCTTTAACAAAAGTTACAGTATCATCTGAGAATTTTGTGATGTCTTGCAGCAAGGAAGCATCACCAGTTTGCTTCATTGAACTCAAGGAACATTAGTTGTTTTTTTACAGAATTACATAAAATCTATTATCACATAGGTAACAGATGAAAAAAGGGGGCACTGATTACATGTTTGCTGCAGTTTAAAAGTGTATATATATATATATATATATATAGTAAATTGGTAACTGCTGTTGAAGGCGACCTGAAGGCTCCCTTTTCAAGAGCTACTACACCAAGGGGTAGGAGAGAGTGCTACTCTTTTCCCTGAACTACTCCACTTACCCTTGATCCATTTCTATGATGTTGTGTAAAGCAAGGAGCCATTAAGTACCATTTTTTTTAGTCTTTAGTATGACTCAAACTGAGATTGAACCTTGGTCTTCCGGTTTGGTTTGGTTTGGTTTCTTTGTTTAATGGCATATCAACTCTTTGTAGGCTATTTAATGCCAAAGCCATTCTCCTAGAAGAACAGTAGTGGTACTATTTAACCCATAGCTGGGAGGATAAGGAGGTTCATACCTTTCCCAAGGGTATTTACCCGAATGTGAACGTAGTAGCGTGACTGGAGTATGAATTCACTCACTACGATTCCACAGTCCATCGCTTTAACCATTACACCACGAGGACACTCCCTTGGTCTTCTGGGTCATTGGCAAACACTCTAAACATTATGCCAATGGGCCATTACTTTATGGTTGTTATAGCTCACTTTGTGATATTACTAAATAGAGTGCTCAATATCAAATATATATATATATATATATATATATATATATATATATATATATATATATATATATATATATATATTCTGTCCTATCTTTGGTCCAAATTTTATCAATTTGAAACTTAATACATATCTTAAAATAATCCTAATTTTATAAATTTATTATTTTTTAAATTTTATATTTTTTACTTTTCTAACTTTTCTAATTTTATCATTATATTTTTATATCCTGAAGAGGAGGAACAGATATTACAGTTTTATCCCATCTTTGAGCTGGGTACAAGACCAAGAATTACCACTGGTCACCTTATATTGACAACTGGACCAAAGAAAAGAATTAATTCTGCTATGCATTTTCAGGGATGATAAAATTGATAAAATTACATATTGATAATTTAATATTGATAAAATTATATATTGATGATAAAATTGATAAAATTACATATTGATGTACAAGGATATCAGACATTTCAAGTATAACTTCCTTTTGTCAAAAGAAAGAAGGGAACGTTGATTAAGTGAACTCTGTCTGCAACAACTTAGTAAATTTTCAATTGTGAAACATTTCTCCAAATTGTTATTACAAGTCAATTCAAATATCTATGACTCCCTTTTCAGAAGAGTGGTGCCTTATTGCTCCAGGCACTGAAATTCTTAGAGAAATGATGTCAAATTATAATGTTACACTTGAAGACAAGAACTAATTCGTATTGTCCACAACTTCAAGAAGTATTTGTATTCAAAGTTTTAATTTTTATCTGCATAATCATAATAATACAATGATGGACTGGGTCTAATATCTTTATCTTGCTTGTTATCATCATCAGAACATTTTGACCGTTGTAATTCTTTACCTTTCTGGTAACTTTCTGGGAATTGCTAACCAAACTTTATTCAGTTTATTTGGATAGATTGTTTTCATTCTGCTGTCTTTATTTCAGGAATATTTTATTTTATATAAAACCTGGCATTGTGGAAAAAAGTCTTAATTCAAGTTTATCAAGTTAACAGGGAGTTGTGAATTCAACTCATAGAAAGTCAGAGATAATGGTTCATTCGAAAAGACAGACAAACAACATCACAAGGAAAAATTAACTAAAAAAACTTAACTGATCCTAAATATCCACTTAGCATGGAAAGCAGAATAACAATCTAACCCCATTGTTTTAGTTCAAAATTCTCAGAAGTTACTGATTATAATGAGCAACTGAAGGTTGGAGCATACAACAGCCAAAGCATTATGACTTTAATAACAACTAAGATAAGGATACTAGTCTAAGTGATAATGATAATTCTCTACTTTCAGAAATATAAACAGAAAAATAGTGATAAAACTAGCAAAACATGAATATATAGCAAACAAGACTATTCTTTGTTTAACAGATGATACTTGGCAAATCAGAATGGAAAATAAGATGATGCTCTGTCCTTAATTACTATATGATAGGCAATTAGAAAATTTGCCAAGTTTTTAATTGACTGAGTTTCTTTCATGCAAACAGCAATTAAATTGTTTGAAGTTTCTCACTTGTCATTCTTGGGTGTTACATTTTGCATCTTATACACCAAAAATCTTTCTGGTCCATCCTTCTATCATTGCATAACTCAAACAAGAACAATGGCTGCTCAATATTCTGTGGTTACTCATTGGACCCAGCAGCATGTTTTTAGCATTTTAGTTTTTTTTAAATCTTAAAAATTAATTATTTTAAATGAAAGGTTCAATTTACACTGTAAATATAATACTAGACTTTGTGTCCATAAGATTAGCAAAATGAAATCTTTTCTTTTTTTTTTTTTTTGGCTTATTGATATAAAGTAAACACCTAGCTGAAAAGTTTCTAACCAAACAATAAAGTTGACTTTTTTTTTATAACTTTTCATTATGATATTTTTCTAACTACCAGGAAATCAGGATTTCAAAAATGTGTTTAAATGTGTAGTGCAAGTAATTGCAACTAAGAAGTCATAAATCTTAACCTCTCAATGACTTTTATTAACTATTAAGTAATCCCAATAGTTTAGTGTTATCAGCTTAAAATTCCTCCAGTAGGGAAGGTTTTTCAGCTAATATTTAAAATACATCTAAAATGCTATTTCCCAGAAGAACCTCTCTCTCTCTCTCTCTCTCTCTCTCTCTCTCACACACACACACACACACACACACACATACACACACATACACATTCAAACTGGTATGATATTGTATTCCAGGTCTAATAATTAACTACATAATTATTAAGAAGAAAAATTTTACTTAGAATTAACAAAAATATTCTCTCCAGACTTTTTGTCATATTTTAAAATATTGGGAACTTTGTGACAGCTGTTGGCCACAGCCAATTGAAAAAGTTCCAAGTATTCCACTTTTAAAATCAAAACAAGTCATCAGTTAAACCCTGGCATAAGGCTTGTGAAATAAATCCCAAAAACAAAATGGCCATTATTATAGATTTTACGGGAAATTTTCAAATGATGATTGTCTGTATGTATATTTATTCTTGCATACATTCAAATACTGGATACATACGAAAATGAGAAATTAATAAATTCCAGATTATAAGGTTAAATTCCATAGTTTAAAAATGGAAGCAAATACAAAAGAATTTTCTCTTTTGCTTTAAAAGATAAAAAAAAGAATTATAGCAAAATAGTTTAAATAAGCAACAACTTAAGTTTTCAATATATCCTACGATCAATTCACATTGAAAGTATTGATTTCTATTTGATCATGGAAGATAAGCAGCAATGAGCCAATTGTTAATACTTTATGGGTGACTATTTAGTAACAAGTACTGTAAGCAAGTAAAATCCAGGCTAAATAAACCTCAATAAATTAACCTTGGTAAATAAGAACTTAAATGTCCAATATGGACAATAGTTTTAAAAGATACTTAATATGTTACAGCATGAAATTTGCATGAGGAATTATTTATAAAAATACATTGATACAGAATAAAATATTTAAATATGAATGTTCATCCCAACAATCAGAATCAGAAGACCCCCTCCACAAAAAAACAGTAAAACAGTTGATCTCACAAAACTGGAGCACAAAACATATTCAAACTTTTCTTCAGAGAGTAAATATCTTTATTTCATACTAATATCATTATTCCATTAAAAGAAAGGCTATGAAATGTCATTAAACAAAGTTTTTTACTTTCTGAAATGATTTTCTGAACCCATAATATTTGGCTTATATTGTTCTGTCTGAAATACAAAGTTTTAAACTGATTTTCTATTTGTGTGAGTCAACATATTCATATTCAGTGAAAAAATTATCATTAAATAATGGGAACATTGTTCATTTGCATTTTGCATAAAAGAAAATTGTATTAGAAGACAGGAGGCAAAATATATCTTCTGACTAAATTTTTCATTTCCTATCCACATTTCTATCACCGGGTTGAAAGTATAATAATAAAAAAAAAAACATTTGACAAAAAATATGTAAAAAAAAGCACATGTATGCAACACACACACATACAAACCAAAACAAAAATATGTTATTCTTATACCATAAAACTAATAATGCAGGTAAAATGCTGTATAGAATTTATAAATCATAATTTTTTAGAAGAAGAAGAAGAAGAAGAAGAAGAAGAAGAAGAAGAAGAAGAAGAAGAAGAAGAAGAATCCTTTTTTTCAGAAAATAAGACCTAGAAATGGTATTTCACTACTCTCATAGAGTTTATATAACCAATGAAAAGGTTCACAGTAAGATCTAATGATTTTTTCATTACTGTGGAAAAATTGTATGTTGAATTGTATAGCCTAATCTTAGAATCATTTATCTCGATGAAAATATCAAATAAAATAAAGAAAAGGAGAGAAAAAGAGGTGGAAATAAGAATAAAAAATACAAGATGGACCACAAAGATGTTACATGCCTGTACATTAATAGCTTTCTGAGACTGGTTATTGAACAAGCTATGAACTGAGATGGTTTTATTGTCTTAAGATTGTTATATTTTTCTTGTCACATTTCTAGATAATGAAGTTGTGTTTTTTTAAAGTTTAAGTCACAAACAACAAACAAACTTTGATGAGCAAAAAAATATGTGAAATACAGAAAGAAAATGAGAACCTTCTCAGATTAATTTCCGAGACACAATCGTCATTTATTTTTGCTTTTCATATATTAGTATATATCAACAGCAGTCATACATTATGTGATAAAAGAAAAAACCCATATTCATGAAGTAGCATACTACCCATAAAAATTATGTGATTAATCATATATAGATCTGTACTTAGGGGGATTTCTATAATGTATCTAGGATAAAAGTGTCGCTGTAATGACTCTCTGCCAAATATAAAAGTGTTGCTCTTATGACTTTTAGCTTAGAATAAAAGTGTTGTTCTCATGGCCCTCCACTTAGGATAAAAATGTTGCTCACATGACTCTCTGTCTAGGATAAAAATTTTGGTCTAATAATCCTCTACCTTAAATAAAAGTGTAGCTCACATGAACATCTGTCTAGGATAAAAGAGTGGCCCTAATGACCCTCCATGTAGGATAAAAAAGTAGCTCTCATGAACATCTGTCTGGGATAAAAGAGTTGCCCTAATGACCCTCCATGTAGGATAAATGTGTAGCTCTCATGAACATCTGTCTAGGATAATGAGTTGCTCTCACAAGTCTCTTTCTCGGATAAAACTTTATCTGCCATGACACTCCATATAGGAAAAATGTGAAGCTGCCATGACCTTTTGCTAAGGATAAAAGAGTAGCTGCCATGACCCTCCATGTAACATAAAAGAATAGCTGGCAGGGCCCTCCACATAAGGTGAAAGTGTAGCTGCCATGGGCCTCCATATAGGATAAAAGCATCGCTGCCATGACCCTTCACATAGGATAAAAGTGTGCTGCCATGACTCTCCAAGTAGAATAAAAGAAAGTGTAGCTGCCATGATCGTTTACATAGGATAAAAGTGTAGCTAGCATGGCCCTCCACTTAGGATAAAACTATGCTGCCATGACCCTCCATGTAGGATAAAAGTGTAACTTCCATGACCCTCCATGTAGAGTAAAATGTAGCCGCCTTGACCCTCGGCATAGGATAAAAGTGTAGCTGGCATGACCCTATATGTAGGATAAAAGTGTAGTGGCCATGATTCTTTGACTAGGACAAAAGTGTTGTTCTCTTGAACCTCTGCTTAGGATGAATGTGTTGCTCTAATGACCCTCTGTGTTGGATATAAGTGTCGTTCTCATGACTTTCAGCCTATTATAAAAATGTAGCTCTCATGATTTTCTGTTAAGGATAAAAGTGTCGCTCTAATGACCTTTTGCTTAGGATAAATATTGTATCTGTGCACTCCTTTTAATTTAGTCCTTCAAATTACTTTCCATGTGTTAATCATAAAGAAAACATTCTCATTTTGGAATAATTGAAAATTAAAATTAAACAAAGAAACCTATCATAATCAAAATAACTTTTAACAGTTTTTAGTTGATTATTTTGTAAATTCTCAATGTAATAGAAATAACTATGAAATGCTTATTAAAATCTAAATCCTAAATTGAAGCATAAATATCATCATCGTTATTACAGTGGGTCTCAGGTTTACAGGTCATCTTGTAAAATTATAAAATTTTAAAAAATTCCCGGTAAATTTCATTCCCATGGTTACACTTGGTATGTAGTGTTACCATAACAAAAATTTGAGCAATATTCATCACAAGAGAAACAAAGGAAAAAGAGGTTGATTCAAATAAAATCATGAACATTATGAATGTAATATACATTTTTATGTAATAAAAGTTTGAATAGATTAATTGAATATAGAGCAACACTGCCAGTTTTTGTAATGTATACTCACAAATAGAATAGCTACAATACAATGTATCTGAGAATAAGAAGCATGTAGAACACCAACAACAAAAGACAATGGACATGATATGTATTTATGCTTCTCTTGTTTATATATTCATTATTTATTCATTTATTTATTTGGTCTCTGAGACTCAAAGAAAATATATAGTTGTTTGTTTGTTTTTTCTTATGATTCTAATGGGCTTTATCAAAATATTTTTATTTATTTTCTATCTAGTTTGTATTCAACTACCTGGATCATCATGGTGCCATTGTGTAGCAGCTTGTGAGGTTTTGTAATCTAAAGCCAGACTTAGAATAATCCAAACTCAATACCCAAACCTACTCATAAGTCCATTGGTTGTGAAATAATGAAGGTGTGAACAAAAGCAAACCATACTGCTACAATTACTTTTCTCTGAATACCTTGCCTGATGTAATGGTTAATGAGCTAAGCTAAAAAGATCATTGCAAGTAAGTTTGCTTCCTACTTCTAACCTGGTGCTAAACTAAATTAAGATTAGTAAATGACTACTGTGCCTTTCTTTTTTGTGTCATAAGAAAGACAAAATATTCTTCTGTAGGCATTTATTGAGCTTGGCTTAATTTGTCACAGGGCTATAAACGTAACGCACTTAATAAGAACTGAACTCACTAAAAATGGTCAGTGAGCTTTCTTCACTAGCCATTATAAAATGTTATAGGTCCGAAAATATTATTTTTCAATCAATTCTTTATTTATTGTTTCTAATGGTGTAACAAACATCATTCGGGAGGAGGTGAAAAGAGAAATCAGAAAAAAAAAGAAAAGAACTCAGAATTATTATTTTAATACTCTTTATACATATTAAAAGGTGAGCAGTTTTGTTGGATAAATAAAAGAGACTAAAATAGGAAGAGAGAGAAATCGAGACAAAAAACATAAAACAAGAGTCAGAGAGGAAGAAGTGAAAAAAGAGAAAGAGAGAGGAAGACAATAACGAGTTCAGAAGGAGAGACAGAGACAGAGAAGGAGAAGTGGAGAGAGGGAGGGAGAGAGACAAAGAAGAAGAAATGAAGAAAGGTAGAGAGAGGGAGAGACAGAGACAGTGAGGGAAAAGTAAAGAAAGGGAGAAAAAAAGGAAGACAGACAGAAAGTTGGAAGGGAAGAAAGGGATTAAGAGACAGAGAGAAGAAGTGAAGAGAGAGAGAGAGAGAGAGAGAGAGAGAGGAAGGAATAAAGCTAAAAAAGGAAGGGAAAGTGGAAGGCAAAGACAAAGGGAGAAGGGAAGAAAGAAAGAGAGTAAGTGACAAAGATAGAAAGAGAGAAGTGAAGAAATAGAGAGAGAGGGAAATAGAGACAGAGAAGGAGAAGGGAAGTAAGAGAGAGACATAGAAAGAGAAGGGAAGAAAGGAAGAGAAAGAGGAAGACAGAGATAGAGAACAAGAATTGAAGAAAGAAAGTGAACCTTAAAAAAGTAAAAAGTGAGAAAAACAAAAACAAGGAAAGAGAAGTAAACCAAACTAGAAGTTGAAAAAAAAAAAAAAAAAAAAGAAAGATGAAAAGGAGGAAAAAAAGAAAAAAGAGAAAGAAACAAAATAAAGAAAAGTAAATTTTGAAATACAAGAAATGTTTAAAAGACAAATGGTAAATAAGTTAAAAAATTACAAGTATGTTTTCACATGTATTGTATGTTGAAAATATAATTTTTATGAAAACAAGACTAATGAAGAATTAAACAAATTATTTCATAACAACTGAGATATTTTTCTTTTAATTTCTTTACAAAACAGTAGATTAAAGAGAGATAAATACTTTTAGTTGAGAAAAATTGGACAAAACATGGAGAGATAACATTTTGCATTTATAAATGAAATTTTTTAAAAAGATAAAGAAGAAAGCAAAATACAAAAACAGTGAGAATAAACGAAGATTTTGAACATAGAGAATTTCAAAATTAACACCAGATGATTCAGTAAAATTAAAAAGGTCACCAAATTTTCCCTAGTGAATCCCATTCAGCTGAAGAAAATGTCTATATAAAAGAAAACATTTTTCTATATATCATCTAAACCATGTACATTGTAAGTCATATTTAGATGATGTTAAACATACAACAACCACTAGTTAAAAATTATGAGCAATCATAAAAGCTCCATATCAAAGCCACTGACCATTGAAAAAATATTGCGAGTATTTATTAATCTATTTTTTACTCATTAGGTTAGGTCGTTCAGTTGTTGTATTACAGGTCGAGAACAATCTTATTCTTTTCCTTAGTCTTTTGTTTCAGGAGTTCCATATAAAATGTTGGAATCCTCGATTATTTTCATTTTCTGAGAGATTGGCAAATCAACCATTGGTGAAGCGGCACTAATTAACTGGAGCCTCATTTTCCAGTAGTTTTTTCTCTTTTCTCATGGAATCTTTTCTCTCTTTTTTGGAAAAAAAATTGTTTTAATTCTCCTCCGTAGGGGAAACACCTATGTTTTGTGGGGGTGTATTTGTGCTGATTTTGTTTTGCTTGATATCAAAAAACAACTACAAGTGACTGGTTAATGGTGAATTTCCATGCAATTTGTCTCATCAAACTACCCATAAATTTATGAAGTGTTCTCAGACTGAAACTTGAATGGCAATTAAATTTGAAGCCTTCACCAGATTTTTTGGAGGACTTCACAAAGGAAATTGAAAGATTGTAATTCATTTCTCTTTACATGGAAATTTTTCAAAGATTTATTTTTTATGTAGTCATTTCTACACACACACACACGTTGATATTTATTACATAAAGACAAACTCATAAGCAATGTTCTCCTATGGACAAACTTGTAACAACTTACATTAATCAGATCTGTGTGGACACTGGATGACGTTTAGAGGACTTATCAAGAGCAATGGCCAATAGTGGGGGATGGCGAGAGAAAGAGAGAGAGAAAGAGTCAAGGGAATATCCATGTTATCAGCCTGACTTGATGATGGTGATGATGATAACACCAGTAAATATCCTGATATTCTAATTTCTTGTCTCTTTTCTTCAAGATATACCAAAGAATATAATCTGACTCATTAAGGGCACCTCTGGTGGTGTAACGGTTAGCAAGCTAGACTAGCAGACCTACACGAGTGAGTTCGAGTCTCATTGGGCGCCCCATTCATTCGGCCTTGTGCCACATCGAAGCAAAGCGCTTTGTAAATTACATAATCTGACTCATTAATCAAAGTATATTTGAAAATATCTCTTAATATAATTAATGAAGGAATCTAACATCCTCAGGTACCTTTTACCGAGAAATTTCTTTTACTTAACACGTCCGGACAACCTCTTTCACAATTCACTTTTGCTAAATTTTCTTTGTAAAATTTTGAATACCTGCCTTTTGTTCAATCCTTTAAAGAGAATCCATAAACAATATATTGAAATATACTAATTTCTATGAAAAGTAGATACATATCTTTAATACTATTGTGCTAAACATCACTTAGAAACTAGCATTCAATAACAGGTACTTCTAATAGGAACAATTCCATTACATATTTTAAAAATTGTTAGAAAATAGGAATTGTGATTGTAGCTTACCATAAATAGATAGGGTATCAAAAGAAGAAGTAAAAGCAGATAAAGAAAGACAAAGAATAAAAAAAGGAAGAAAAACACATAGAAAGATATCAACGTAAAGAAAGAAAAAATTAAAGAACAAAGAAGCAATAAAGAAGAAGAGAAAGAAGAAAACAAAAGAAAGAACAAAAAAGGAATAAAAAAGAAAAACAGAAAAAAAAACAAAAGATAAAGAAAGAAGAAAACACAGGAAGAAAGAAAAACAAAGAGAAAGTTTGACTGTAAGATATAAAAAAAAAGAGTGAGAAAAAAAGCCAAAGAATGGCCATATTCCTTACAATCTGAGAGCTAAAAAGCAAAGTGGGCTTCCTTCCTTATTTCTTTTTCTTTTTTGTCTCTGACAAACAGTGGCAAACATATAAAGAGCTTCAGAGACAAATTGTTTTATTTGTGTGTGTGTGTGTGTGTGTGTGTGTGTGTTTTATAATTGCTTCCTTTGTCTTACAAGGAGGAGCTGACAGCAGCAGCAGCAACACTGCACTGTGTGCAAATAGAAACATTTCAGCTGATTCAATGTGAAAACCATTAATAAGAAAAGAAATTCAATGAAGCAGACAATAAAAACTATGTGGAAGGGTAATGCCAAGTGTATGTGTGGAAATCTATAAATGAGCATGTGTATATGTGTATATGTGGCTATCTACATGTCTGAGTGTGTAAGTATATATGTATATATATATGTATATATATTATATGTGTACATGACAATGCAATGTATGTGCTTTTACGTATTGGTATATATATATATATAGCGACACAAGTATACAAACGTAGATCAATAGTTCTATAGTCTGACACTGTTATTAATTGAATTTTGATCTGAATTTTTCACTGTATAAAGAGTAATCAATGGGATTTATTAAGAAGATATCATATTGAAAAATAAATAATTGTTGCATAAAACATTACATTTCATCACTAGGTTTCAAATTTATTGAAGCACTTGTTGATGATGTGTATGCATGTATGTGCATATGTGTAAATTCTTACATGAGGGTGGTTATGGTAGTAGTTCAAATCTTGGACAAGGCTTTTGGCATCTTACTTTCTATTATTGCTCTTAGGAAAGGCATGAAACCATCTGTCCTCTTTTCCCATATAGGGAAATTGTAGAGCAGACAGGGTTCTAAATTGAAACCAATTGAATTTTGCTTAAAAATTGACCTTTTGTTGTATCCTGTTTGTGGCAGAGGAATTAGGTCACTATGTACATGAGGGTAGTGTCTGACTAGTTTCTATCCCAGCTTGAAGCATCTCCTGCGTCTATCTGCACTGAAGAGTTGTTATACCACAAAACAGTCTGTCCATGGATGACAATATATATATGCTCCCCCACCCTGTGAGTTGAGCACTTGAGTGAGGAATTGCCACCTACCACATACATGTAAATGCAAAGCTCTTCTCATGAATTGAGCACTCTGGTCGCCAATAAGCGTATATGTCAATAAATATACATGTAAAATTTGTTTGCTTATGCGGAGAGGGATGATAGTTTGGGGTAAGATATCTGACTGACATAAAGTCAGCCAGGTTTTGATCCCAGTTTGAAGCATCTTGCATGTCTAGCCACATTAAAGAGTCTGGGGATGACAATATATATATATATATGTGTGTGTGTGTGTGTGTGTGTATGTATGACAATATATATATATATGTGCGTGTGTGTGTGTGTGTGTGTGTGTATGTATGTGTGTGTATGTGTATGGTTTGTATGCATATGTATGAATATGAGTATGTATTCTGTTCCAGGATGACATGTCATTAAGTGTGTAATGTGTGACACTGGATGGGCAAAGGTTACACACCTGCTCAGGAAATCTCCTGAAGGCTTCTATCATGTGATAGAGACAAGAAACAAGAAAGAAAATACAGAGACTGATAAGTCGGGGATAGTCAAGACAGGTAGTTGGATGGTCAGTGGAGCTGTCACTTAGGATACGGATGGTTGTTTGTTTGTTAATTAATAGTATATCAACCATCTTGGGTTATTTAATGCCAAATTCATCCTTTTTAGAAGAACAGTAGTGGTACTATTTAACCCATAGCTGTGAGGATAAGGGGGTTCATACCTTCTCTAAGGTTATTTATCCGAGAGTGAACATAATAGCACGACTGGAGTTTGAACTCATGTACTATTTTCTTTCCATAAATTACTTTATATATATATATATAAGAATGTACAAATTTTAAAATGTTGCTAAGGAAGCATATCTAAAAAAAAAGGTGTATTTGTGTGTGTAAATATTGGTATATAAATAAGCCCTGAGCCTAATGGTCTTTTTTCTTGGAATAAAAAGGCAGCATTTTAGCTTGGATAATAAATGCCAATAATTTTGTTGTCATGATTGATCTGATTTTAATTATCAGATTTTCATGCTCAATTGTAAACATGAAGATAGTCATATTTTGTTTTGACATCTGCTATGAGCCACAAGTGATCTTTAACTTCAGCCATTTTGCTGTTCTATCAGTTATGCATTAACAACACATGATGATTTAATTCTTATCTTCTTAAGAGTTTGTTTATCCCACAATAAATAAGTCTTAATAATCATTTGTTGGACCAACAAAATGATACACTCTCCAGGCACAAGTATTCAAATTTTGATACAATAAAATAATACATTGAATCAGAAAGACTAACAAAACAATCACAATTATTTCTTTATCTTAATGAATTATATTTTTTGTGTAAGTTGGCCGACCATAGTCAAGGGCAACCTGAAGGTTCCCTTTTCAATAGCTACTACACTGAGGTGTAGAGGAGGATGCTACTCCTTTTTCCGGATTACTCCACTTACCTTTGATTTGTACCTTATAATACTGAGCAAGGAGGCATCAAGTACCATTTTTGAGTCTTTGGTCAGACTCAATCTGGGATTGAACCCCAGTCTCCTGAACCCTCTACCCATTATGCCAATGGGCTAGGGGTTTTTGTATGTGTATGTAAACGATAAAAAATATTGTTATTGAGCAAAGCAAAAATATAAAAGTAATAAAATAAAAAATAGCATTTAATGTTATTTAAAATTGAATTATAATGTTAAACTTATTTGAAACAGAAGTGGGGATAATCAGAGAATAATATCAAGCAAATATCTATTAAATGCAATTTTTTAAGTTGAATTTGCAAATTTCCTTCCCATTCACATTGTAAACCACTATTTGGTAATATATATAAATACAATTGCCTATTATTAGTCTACAGATATTGCCTCTAGTATCAATAATATAAGACATTTTAACAATTAAGATTTAAATAAAAGTAGAATCATGGATAATGTGATGTAAATGACAGAGGGAATTGAGATGTAGGCTGTGATGTAATTTTGGTTACAGGCAGACAGATATCTTATAAAACCTAATATTCATTGCTAAAATAATTAGATTTGAAGATCTTGGGAATTTCAAGGTTGGTTGATTGTATTTTAAGGCATATCAACTCCTGTGGGTTATTTAATGCCAAATTCAGTTCATACATATGTTTTTTAAGAGAATAGTTTGTTGGCAACATTTTTTAAATGAGCCAATTAAATAGTTTTAAGTATTGCTATTGTTTGCACACAGTTAAATGTTTTCAAGTATTATTATCTAAAAATGATTATTTTATTTGCACACAGTTAAATGGTTTCAAGTATTGCTATCTAACTCTTACAGTTCTACTTTCAGACTGTTAAATGATTTCAAGCATTGCTATGCAATACTGATTGTTCAATTTAACATTAATCATTTGTTTGCCCACAGTTAAATGATTTTGTGTACAGTAAATGATTAAATAGTTCCATTTGACCTATAGATAGAACCCTAACAATTACTACCACTCTGAGTCAGAATGAACCTGAGAGTAATTTCAATGAAGAGATATTCCACATTCTCCAAAGCTCCAGGACTGGAGCCTTACTATCAAATTGTTTAGTGTCATATACAGGGTATTCATTGTGGGTAGAGATGAAGTCAACATATTCTACAGCCTTAGCCAAGAGGACTGGAAATTTCAAGGCAAGATAAGATAAATTTTCTTTAGCTCTAAATAGAATATTATGTGGAAGGTTTTTTAAGCCTGTCATAATTCTATCTTTAATGAAAACTTACCCTGGTCCTCAATGTAACTAATTACGAAGAATATGTTTTTTATGCATGTAGATATGCTAGTTCATAAAGGAATAAGCTAAAAGTAAATATGATTTTTATATTTGAAAAAGATGAGTAGGGAAGTATCTCAAACCAGAACAAAATATACTAGAACAATGTTAATACGTAAACCACTGTAGACCAAAGCCCATAAAGTGAAAAGAGAATTATACCCCAAGACTCCCTTACACCCTGAAATAATTTGTGAATTAGGAGATTTATTTTCATTTTTATAACTTTTTTATCGTGGTGATGGTGGCAGTTCTTTGATGACCAATGAAGGGCATAACGGTGAGATGATTATCATCAATTTACCATTTCCCTCTCTTTGTTTTGTTTCCTTGGGTAAATTGGATATAGGAATTTTTCTTTGCTGTATTTCCAGCCCTCGATGACTGAGCCAGACCCTAGTTAGTCAATCTGATCAGTTTATCAACTCCCCACAAACAACCATATTGATGTCAAGTTTAGTGTGAATGTCTGATCAACATAAGGAAATATACAACACTATCAATCTGTTAAACCTGTTGCAGCTTGTTTGAAGTTAGAATTTTCCTTCTCCTAAACTGGTTGCCTTACCAAGGTTAGAGAACCCACTTTTATTCAAATGAATTATTTGTTTCATATTTGATTGAGCCAATTTTTTTAGTGCATCTGAAAGAATTCAAAATTAAACCTTTAAAACTTTACCCCTTATCCCTGAGATACTCTTTATCTGAGCTCACAAAATTCATTAAAAAAACTGGGTACAAAACACATCCAGACTTCACTTTAAAGGCTGTGAATGCTTATATTAAGCCTTTTATTTTGAGTATTCAAACCTAAAATATTGGACTTAAGGTGTATATTAAAATAATTCCCAGCTAAAAATACTGCTCTTATGATGATAGTATAATAATGCTCAGTCTAAAATATGTGGCTTATGGGTTCTAAGAGACGATGAACTTGATTAATTCTTCAATGATATTTTTAATTAGCATTTTCTTAAATGATTTATAAATGTAAAGAGATACTAAAATGATTAATATCATGTCATGAAATAATTAAGTTTTTATTCTACTTCTTTTTTCTTTTACCAGAGTTTAAGGTTGAATGATTTTAGATCCAATACAAAGTTAGCAAAACATATGAGGAACAATAGAACCAAAAAAAGGCAAACAAATTGAAAAGAACAATGTCCAAATAACTGTATGTCTCAGAAAGTTCAATTAAAGTACATTAACTGGGCTCCTTTTCATTTTAGATAATGTCAGTGAAGTAATCAATTAAATTCCATTCTACGATGCTTTTTCTTTTTCCATTATATAAAAAAGCAATATAAAAATTCCTGGAAATTTTGTACATAACAAAATAAACAGTATTTCTTTTCTCTTACAAGAAGAGCAAAAAAACCCAGATAAGCTACTCTTATTTTAGACTTTTGTAAAACTATTTTACATTTCTGTTTTCATCTTTGTTCATTTTATATATAGATAATCACATGTCTCAGAATATATTTTACATTCTTTTTTTATCTAATCTCATATTTTAAGTGCCCATTGTGTAGAAAAATTTTTTTAAAGCAAGTATTATGGTGTATCAAAAGTAGTTTCATCTTAATCTTATTTCATGTGCACAGATAACTTAAATTAAGGACTTCTGCTCTGGGATCACAAAGGAATCCATCAGGGATGGGTAAAGTAAGGGTGTGCAGCTGAGGATACAATAACTTTTTTTTAACACAATATGGCCAATTTCAGGATCATTTTGAGGCCTTATAACCTATTCTGGTTATTATATGGTCATAATGTCAATTTATTTATATTATGTGTTTTATTATGAGGATTGAATAAAATTATGCATGCATAATTATAATGAATAAATAAAATATTATTAAAAAAAAAACATGGCAAAAGATAGTTGATAATAAATATCTCTATTAATAGGCAAAAAACTGGAAATTGAGAAGAAGATATTTATCACTTCATACATCATCCCAATTCCTAAATTCAAAACAATTAATGAAAAATTCAAGTGATATGAAAGCTGCCTCAGTGATAAAGTTAAATCCGAACAAAAAATATCTATTGAATTTTCCAAAACTTTGTTATTTTTTTATCAGAAGATGACATTTGAAGTAACTTTATTGAAAATGATCACTTCTGATTCTCTTGTGACAGATGTCATATCAGCATATATAACTGAAAAAAAAAAAATTGAATTGTTTTGTATATATATATATATATATATATATATATGAACATTGAAAATGAAAGAAAATGAACAATGTTTTCTGACACCATACATGTTCAAAAAGTATTGAGACTGAAGTTGTATTTATCAAGGCATAAATGAAGCATTAATGAAATGTTTTCTTTAAAAGACTTATTCTATTGAGTTTTCTATAGGCTGAAGTATCTCTGAAACTCTTATTTATCAATTTATTTCTCTTAATATCCTTCACATTTTAAATCTCTTACTTTTGTGATGAAACTTTTATTTAGGAAATAAGAAAAAGTTACATAGAGCAAAAGTGTTCGCCAATGGTCTGGAAGACCAGGGTTCGATCCCAGTTTGAGTCATACCAAAGACTCAAGAAATGTTACTTGCTTTGCTTAACACTCAGCATTTTAAGGTAAGGATCAAGGATAAAGTGGACCAATCCAGGGAATGGAATAGTGCCCTCCCCTACAACTTGGTGTTGAAGCTATTGAAAAGGGAGCCTTCAAGTGAAAGGTAGTGACTTTAAAGAGTATTGCATTTGCAGAATTATGCTTTGCCAAAACCTGTTGCTCAAAATGTATTGAGATTGAATTCACTTTTTCAAATTGGCTCTGATTCATTAAGACTTTATCTAGATGTCTAGACATCATCTTTTTATACATAAGTTGCTCAACTCAGCATATTTTCATTAAACTTTTAAATCTAAAAATACTCTTTGATTATGCTTCATATTATTTTTTTTTTGTTTTATCCTAAGAAAAGTATAAATGTAACTTAAATGGAAAATAAGATTCATGCAGTTTATGGAGAAAATTTTGAGAATGACCAAACATGTCAGAAGTTGATATTGTGTTCATAATATTTATAAGATTTATAAAGTAAATGATTCTTCTCAAAGTTGTTAACAAAGTCAAAATTGATTTGTAAAATTTGGTAGTGAAGATTTGTGGCTGAATAATGATGCACACTTTGGTTGAGCAGTTTGATAGAGCAACCCTAGTTTAAAAAAATATCATCCTACAAAGAGAACTGAGACCAAATTATAAAAAAAATGGGCAGTTTTTCAAATTTTTCATTTTCTTTTTTTGTAGTTAGTTACTTTTATATTAAATGCACATTCATAATTACAAGTCAAAACATTTAAAAATGCAATCTCAACTTTCAATACTTTTGATCAAAATTTATTCAACTTAAAATATACATTGAATCGATTGATTAATAAATATGACAATATTCAAAAAATCTAAAACTCAATGAAAGAGAAAGAAATTTGTTGAGAACCACCCCAGTCACTTTTGTATTTGACAAGTCATCAACAAATTAAACAAAAAAATAGCATCAATTTAGGTGTCTTAATTCTATCAAGGAAAAGGCTATTATTATAAAAGTTAATGTCAAGAGGAACATCATCAAGAGAGTCCATCAATATCAATGATATCATTCTTATTTCTTCATCTTTGATACAGAAGAGATGAAGAAATTTGTATCAAAGAAGAAATGATGTAAGGATTGGGAAAATCATCAGCATTATCTTTTGGATAGTTGAACTCCAGAAAGTTCAAGACAACCAACATTTGCATAAGAGGTACAACTCGGAATTCAAAACTGTTGTGCTACAACTCATTGACAGACTCTGATAAGTGACTTGTGTTTAGTAAGATGTTGAAATCACAACAGTTTTGAATTCAGAGTTGTACCTCTCCGAGATTGTTCACCCACCAAGAGTAGACAACTCAATCAACCCTATTGGAGCAGAAGTGATAAATTCAGTCTTTTCCCAAACTAATTCATCAATATTGATACTGATAATTCTGTTACTTCAAAGAAAAATAAGAAAATGTGCCTAACAGTATCTCATATGGTTAAGTGATTAGCAAGCTAGGCTCACAGACCATTGTTAGTGAGTTTGTATCTAAGTAGCCTTGTACCAAATAAGGATTAGCTTGACAAAGGACAACAAGTGTCATCAGTGATTTTTAGACTTGATAGTTTGACATTGGTTTTTTCTGGTTTTAACCAGAGAATTCTGTGCCGTTCCTCATATTTTCTAAGTTGAATGAGTAATCAAGGCAACAATTAATGAAATGGTCAGCTAAATAACTTTTTATACACACACACACACACACACACACACACACACACACACACACACACACACACACACACACACACACACACACACACACACACACACACACACACACACACACACACACACACACACACACACA
Source organism: Sepioteuthis lessoniana (assembly GCA_963585895.1). NCBI lineage: Eukaryota > Metazoa > Mollusca > Cephalopoda > Myopsida > Loliginidae > Sepioteuthis > Sepioteuthis lessoniana. The sequence continues at coordinate 22,962,848 of OY757924.1, forward strand.
CAAGAATAAATATATTGTTTGGTACATCAATAAGTCCAAAGCATTTAATACAAGTATTTATTTTCCATTATATTCTTTGTCAAGCCCTTAATTCATTTAGGAATAATAATCATATAGATCAAACATTATATACTGAAAATTTCTGATTAAAAATGTCTAAGGGACAGACTTATTGATTCACCTTCATATATATCAAATGTTTTTGAGTGTGTGTGTATGCATGTACAGAAAAAGAGACAGACCGACAGAGTCATAAAATATTGTAAATGTTTCATTGATACTCTGCACATAAAATCCATTTTTGTTCTTCATTTTTGATTCATTTTCATGTAGACCAAAAGGAAATCCATAATAATCCAAGTTCAACAATCCCCTCTTAAAAAATAATACTTACACAGTTTTTTCAATTACAAATTTATTCTCTGCCTTATTTTCCCAAACTCTACTGAGACTTGAAGAATACCACAAGAAATTTTAGAAAATAAAATCAAATAATCAAATAAAAGTTCATTCAATTATATTAATTACTTTTACATGAAAATTTACAAAATAGATTGTTCAAATTTGACAAGAATATAAATGTACTAAAGTTCAGTATTACACTAATCCTCAGATACCTAAATGCCTTGCTGGAATATCAGTTTTTAAAACCCTGATAATAATCTGAACTAAAACACTGACTTTTAGCATCAGAAGCAGATTTGATTAACATTTGAGTAGCTGAGGAAGCATTACATAGATAGATAGATAGATAGATAGATAGAAGCAAAGTAAGATAGATTGGTAGAGAAATAAAATAAAAAAAAACTACACTAACATAGGGATATATGAATACATTGAAAATGATATGTAGACAGACCTGATGTATTTAATTCTTCAAACATGGTCAGCTCACAACTTCCACATGGTAGAATCAATTCAAAGATTTAAGGATTTGATTTGACAGTTCTAATCCTCTGATAGATTTACATTTTCTCAAAGGGAACGAGTTGCAACACTTAACCTTGATATCAATTCTTCAAGAGCAAATCCATTTTACTAATCGAGAGATAATCCACAAAATTAAATATAAAAAAAATGAAACACCATGTATTTTTCCTAACCAAAAACAAATACTTGGATCAAATTATAAAACTGCTTAGCTGTTTTTTTTTAATAAGATTTTCAAATTCTATTCAAAGAAAAATAATCCGATTTAGAATTGTTTGTAATACAATGATATCTAATGTGTTATATTAATTTTCAATTTGTCAGCAATATCAAAACTCACAGAAAACTTATCTTGAAGTTTTACACGGAGACTTATCTACAACTTATTGATGTTAGAAAAAGCAACAAATTTTATTCAATATTTAGATGCCAAAGTCAAAACAAATTTTTAGCTTATACATACTTTTGTTGATCAAAAAGAACAGACCTTAGATTTAGATCTTAAAAAAAGTTGTTCACCATTTTTTTCAGGAGACAGACAACAGCTTTCTTTTCTGTCAGTTTTGGTTTATTTTGGTTTAATTAATATTTTCTATGTAAAAAAGTTTATAGGTGAAATAAAATCAAAGTAGCTCAGCTTCAGGAAACTGTCCAAGGAGACAGCACTTGTGTTCTCATCTAAGTGAGGTTTAGTTTTATTGTCCGATGACTGATATGCTCTAAAAAAAAAGGAATGCTGACAGAGCTGAGCTATTTTGGGTACCACTCTTTAGCTTACCTTCATATGCATGAGGGCCTTGATTTAAAACTTTGCCTTATGTTGCATTCTGCCTTTAGTGGTAGGGTGAGATAAATAACCTTACATACATGGCAAGCTCTAGGTTTTCAGGAACCCCTGAGCAAATTAGATTGAACTTTACATGTATGTATATATATATATATATATATATATATATATATATATATATATATATGTGTGTGTGTGTGTGTGTGTGTGTGTGTGTGTGTGCACCTAGTAAAAAATGCAATATACATTCTTATCACCTGTCAAGCTAATACAGAAATGCAATTTTGGTGTTTTTTAATTCAGAATATGTAATGAGCATATTTCAAATCTATTTAAAATTTTCTTTTCCTTTCTTATGTGATAATAATTGTGTTTTTTAAAACTTTTTCAGATACTCTAATAACTAGCAATTAAATATAGATAAATGTATTTTCCCTATTTGAAGATACATATATGCATTTTTATCTAATAAAGAACTGCTACTGCATTTTAATCAGAATTCAAATGTTGACAAACAGCCAAGCAAAAGTTGTTATTCTCATCTATTTATCATAGATAAACAGCTACATATAAATGTTTATCTGGTGTCCTTGGTATGACATTAAACAACATGGTGTGGTGAGGCTCCAGTTCTGGAGCTCTCAAGAGTGTGACACATACTTTCATTCCAATCACTCCAAGATCCACTCTGACCAAAAAGTTTAGATCTGTTTGAAAATTATCAGTATTAGATAAGAATACTTGAAATCCTATGACTAGGTGCAAACAAAATATTATCATTAAATAGAAAATGATATCAAATTGATACCAATGATTGAAAAAATGAAGACTGACCTTAGCATAAAATAATCCAAGATACCCCATATTACCAACCAGCCAACCAACCAACCTAAATACTTGCATTCGTGTATCACAGATGAAATATCTATATACTGTAGCGGCCATAAGTTAAGGAACAGAGCAACAACAAATATTTGAATAATTTTTGACTTGAAAAAATTTGCATGTACATTTATGAAATTTTCCCCAAATATACTTGGAACATTTATGCAATTATTACATATAAAGTTTTCTAAATTTTCTTTTACAGTAAATTAATCATCAACTGAAAAAGCAAAAATATACATTTTGCCCTTGTCAAAAGTTAAGGAACGCATCATAAATCCTTGTTAGATCAATATATAAACTAAAGAAAAATTCAGTATTTAGTGAATTTTCCTTTGCATTGCATCTTCAAACACATGAGCCAATTAACTTCTTACAAAAGGTGGTAGTGATACTTTTGCATTCTTCTTTCAGAAAACCCCATAAATCATCAATATTTTGAGGATTTCTGGTCTAAGCTATCTTTCCTATGATTTTCCGTACATTCCGTTATACATACATATATACACAGTTATATACATACATACATATATACACAGTTATATACATACATACATATATACACAGTTATAGCTTTGTGGCAAGATGTATTGTCTTGCATAAATATTGGCATTTCAATTGTCCCTTTGCATAAATGAAGAAGAGCATACTGGTGAAAAAGTTCTTTATAAACACTGGCATTAAAATCACCATGAAAATGAACGATGGATCCTACTCCTGCTAAAGAAATCGTCCTCCCACACCATTATGCTCTCCCCTCCAAATTTCACAGTTTTCATAACGCATTGAGGAGATAAGCATTCCTCATTTTTATGTCTTACAAACCTTTTACCATCAGATCCAAACAAGTTGAATTTAGATCCATCACTAAAGTGAATCATATTCCATTTTTCTTCTGTCCACAGGATATGCTCTGGGGCAAAGTCTAGACGAACCTTTTGATTTTTCTTTGAAATCAAAGGTTTGCAACATGGAACCTGAACCACTAATTTTTCCTTATTTAACCTATGAGAAACAGTTTTTCTAGAGATTGGCTTTCTTGTTTGCTCATAAAATGCTGTATCGATATAATCTTTTAAAGACATTTTAACAATCATCTGATCTTCCCATTTGGTAGTCATAGGAGGCCAGCAAATTCTTGGTTTTGGTTCAAGTGTCTTGTCAGCCTTAAATCTACTGATTATACAATAAACAACATTTTTTTACCTTTATATGATACCAGTAATTTCAGAATATGATTTGACTTTTTAATGATCTGCTAAACTGAGCTTCTTTTTTCTTCACAAGAAAAACAATCATATGCTTTCATCTCCATCTTGCTTAAAAATAGTTCCCACAATGTATGACAGTTAACTATAAATCAAAATTAGCAATCAAGTTGTCTGAAAATTACCTAAATTACTATAATTCAACAGCATACCTTAACTTTTTACCATGGCAAAATGTATATTTTTGTTTTTTTAGTTCACTATTAATTTACTGTAAAAAATTTAGAAAACCTTATATGTGATTACATATATGTTCCAAGTATATTTTGGGAAAATTTCATAAACATACATGCAATTTTTTTCAAGTAAAAATCCTTTAAATATTTGTTGTTGTTCCATTCCTTAACTTATGGCTGCTACAGTACATGCCTTTAAGCAAATGTTAAATTAAATTCTATTAAATAGAAGATTTTTAAAAACTATGAAAGAAAATGACAACATTAAAATTGATACAATTAAAATTGGATAAAAAATAATTTGTGGAAGTCCAATGAAAATTGATGAAAATTCACCTATTCAATATTAAAACATAAAAGAAAATTGAGATAATCAGAAAGTAACACAAGTAAATGGAAATGATGAAATTTAAAGAGGTGAGGGTCTTCATGTTTGAACTGAAGGAAAACTTTTGTATAAAAAAGAAAATAAAACCTAAAAGAAAAATATCAGATTCACGATTAGCAGACTCGTGTCTGTGAGTGCCTGAATTATGTTGTATATATATATATATATATATATATATATATATATATATATATATATATATATATATATATGTACAGATTTGTATGTACATATGAGTGTGTGTGTGTGTATCACTTGAACCAATAATAAATGCATATATATATATATATATATATATATATATAACCCCAACCATATTTGAGTGATACCTGAAAAACAAGGTATCAATCAACAAGGAGTGAAATATTATGAATGTTATAAATACCAAGCTGAGCAGTATATCTTATTATATCCAGAACAACTTTAATACTGAATGCATGTGTATATGATGTCATAAAAAAGATGTCTGTCATCATTAAACAGTAGTTAGACTTAGAGGTGTGTGGAATAATAATATATATGGCTATGAAACTTGATCTTCCAAAGTTGGTGATCCATGAAATTGACCACAAAAAATGTCATCTTCTGGGTTAGAGACCAATAAATAGAAGATTATAAGGACTAATGTTGGTATTGATGGTGTTTTTTTCCAAATCCACTAAAATGTCTCTATTCCACTGGTTAACAAAAGAAATTTTTGAAATGGTGTTGAGGTACCAAACATCTTTTTTTTTTAGCTAATTTGAGGGCTCTGAATTTGAAAATGACCTTACTTTTTCTTGGTTAGTTATCATTTAGTTGTATAGAAATGCCATATTTTTTAGCAAAAAAGCATTTTTTTCATTTGTTTTCTGTATGTATGATATTGACCAGTGGCAATATTTCTCAAAGTAAAATTGTAGAAACCTTTCAATTCGTATTTAAACCCACAAATATTGGTCTGCTTATTGAGAAATTCTATTTTTGCAAAAACAATCAGACCTTAAGTCTTTAAAAATAGCATAATTGAAGACCAACAAGTATTTTCATCAAATCATTTAATAAACTAACAGCAGAAATAAAACCTTTGTGAAAATCAAAAATACAAAAGTAAGAAGGAAACAATATGCCATAATATCATTAACACGTGCATCAATAGTAAAACATTCACTGAGTGTTTTTATTGCCAGTATAAGTCTGCAGAGCTGCAAGGTCTTATCACCTAGTAAAGTAGACATTGCAAACATGTTTACATTAATATCTGCTCCAGCAAAACTTAAACTAGAAACTCCACTACATTTGAATGCATTCAAAACAGCAGGAGATTTCAAATCAATGACACAAATGGTGCTTTGGTGATTTCAGATCAGGGTGTGATTAGATGTTCCTAACCCTGCATGGAGGACAAACATTATGGTGAAACTATTTTTATGATTTTCATCATGTACAATAGAATAGATGCATTCAATTGGGATGTTTTTAATTGGAGTTTCTTTCCAACTGTGAAAAGCTCTCAATGTGTTTGGTTTCCTTCTGTAGTGAAGGGACAAAAGTTAAGGGATAAATTTATGGATATCAAACAGAAGATTTTAGGGTTTCATTTTTTTTATGTCATCTTAATTATAAGGTTTATTTAAGTGTATTTCTGATAAAGTTCATCAATTAATTTAAATTTTTGCAATAAATTGAAAAAATTCGGTACTTCTATCTTAAATTCTTTAACTCAAAAACCCCTTTTTTTCATATAAAATATATAGTTTGTAACAGGTGATTGACATAAATTGCTCAGTCTATCTGAAGATTGATAGGTTTCTACAACCTTTATTAACAAAATTTTGCCATCAGCCAAGATCTTAGATTTTCAAAAAATTGAGCCATTACAGTACAGCAAAAACAGTAGCTAACCATAAAAAAAAAACTAAGGTCATTTTCAGAATCAGCACCATCAAATTAACTAAAAAAAGTGTTTTGTTTCTTGGCACCAAAAATTGTGTTGACCAGTGTTTTCTGTTTGGGCATCTCAAATGTTATTTATTGAGAAAGCAGCTCCATTTGGATGATGTTACAAAGGTACAAAGTAGTCCGAGTCACTTGACACCACATTCCTGAAAGAAGGTATTTATGCACTCATATACAAATAAAACGTGCATTAATCTTGACATTGATTACATGGAAATGAAGCATAGTAGTGCTGGTAACATATGAACAATGCTTTATTTGCATAATATCAAACATGTTGGGTTAGTAAATGTTTATACCTTTTTGGATAAAATCTTTTAAAAAAAGATTTTATCTTTTGAAACAGATTCTAAAATAAAAAAGAGTGAAAGGGTCAGTCTAAATAAATAAGATAAGATCATTTTAAGAGATTAGAGTTTGTGACATTATGATCTAAATGCAATTGAATTCAATAAATCACATTTAGAAAGTTCTTCTTTTCTCTTTTCAAATCAAAATATAACAGACTGTTAACCCCTCAACATTAGAAGAACCTAATGGAAGAAAATAATGGATTTTCTTTACTTTTTTTATGGTCCTGTTTTAACAGCTGATTGAAAGAAAAACCCTGAAAAGCATTAGCCAGATTGAAAAATGAACACAAGTAGGTAGAATAAAAGCAGACACAACTGTGAAAAACAAGTAATCAGAAAAAGTAGTCTCTCGTAGATGGGGCCAGGTAAAATCCCCTCGATGGTTGAAGTGAAATCCAGGTGCAAGACAGAAATGAAAATGTCAAGAACAGAAATGGATTGATTCTTCAAAAAGCACTAAATCCAAAAGTTATCCCAGAGTGATTTCAAACAAAAATCACTTTGTACTGAAAAGTATAAGAAGCTACTGAGACTTATGGGAAAGCCTTCCATTTTGTTTCTCAAAAGCTCTTGTCATAAATATTCCAAAACACAACCAGAGGAAACTATAAAAGGAAAAATGTCTGTTATACATCAAGCTCCGTGACAAAGGTGGTATCTCATGAGCAAAGTCAAAACACAAAATTGAACTCAACTAGACTTGTAAATATAACTGTCTTTAGTAAAAGAAATTTCTTTCTGGAAATCTGGAGACAAAAATGGCAACTTCTGGATACACTAACAGAAAATAAAAGAGCATCATTCTGTTAGAAAATAACCAATTTTGACCTAAGTACAATGAATGCTAGGTGGATATCAGTAAGGGGGTAGCTCTGATAAAATTTTAAAAGTCTTCTACAATCTTGTGATGCCATAACATTCATAGCAGCGAACCATGTCATATGCACAGTGTATCAATTTTAACACCCAAGAAGGATATTCAGTATACTATTAAAGAGTAGTGATGATACACCCCTTATTATGGAACCTATGCATCATCTGATCTGTGTATGAGTTCATTCTGCTGTAATCCAGCTTCTCAAATATTCAATCTTGACTAAAATAATAAAATATATTCGGTTTATAGCACTTTTATTTTCTATCAATGTATAAATGAATGGTAAACTATCTATGCAAATATTTGTGTTTCCAAAAGGGGTTTTTAAATTTTATTGTATTCATTAACTAAGCTTACACTAATTATAATATCAGCTTATCATTCAACGATGGCTGAAGCTATCATCACCAAATATTCTGTGGTTGCATTAAAAGAGTTTTCAGCTAATTTCTTTATTTATTACCTAGGTGTGCATATACGCATGTATGTATATTTGTTTATTTGTGTTTGTGAGAGTATAACATTAAGATGATTATTTTAAATTTTCTATTGGTGTAACTGCTTTGTAGAAAAAAATTCATGATATATAATGCGCAGCCTAGAATTTTGAGCTTATGATGTAAAGCAAAATAGCACTCAGAACAAATTATCAGGCTCACAGATTCTGGGTGTTAAAGAGGGGAAATATTCAATAATCACACATTTTATTTACACTTGGAAATTCATATTACACTTTTATTATACTTCCAATTTATATTTTTTAACTCTATTGCAAAGAATAATTTTTCCAAAGTTATCCCCAAAGAAATACCCCTTTGGTCAACCAGGTTTCAAAATCTCTTCAAAAATTATTAAATTTGTATAAAAGCAGAAAAATGTGTTTTCTATAAAATAGGGATGGTGCAAAAGAGGAGCAATTTTCATTACATTTGTTGAACTACAACAGAAAACAAAGGAAACAAAATGGCTTAAGTGATTACTTTTCTTCTACCTGATAATAACAAAAAAAGACAAAAGAAAACAGGTTAATAACATTTGTGTTTTAGAACGGATTCCCAAGTACAATAAGTTAAACAATTATGAAATAAAATTGAGAATTTTTCTCTAAATGATTTCTTTATTGGAAATAAAATCGATTGAACATAAGAAAACAACAAATTAGGGGTTGAAAATAAAATGAAAAATCTCTCATAAAGAAACTATTGAATATATTTTTAAAATTCTCCTAAAAAAAATTCTTCTTGTATGAATGATAAAAAAGAACCACATTTTGCTAATAAGAGATGAAGAGTTGTTATATTTTTATCATTTTATTAATGAGAGATTTTTCATCTTATTCGGGGTTTTTTAAAATCTAAGAGGGTCTCAAAATGAAATACAAGTTTATTCTTTTTTTCTTCTTGTTGATTATTTGACAAGCAGACTTTTCTCAGAATTGTCTGGGTCAAATTACTAAAGATGCAGCATTAGCAGTGACACAATCATCATACACACAAAAATTAACCAGAACATTTACATTGAGTCTCAATGAAAATGGTCATAATTTATGTGAATATTTGAAACAAAAAGATGAGTGGGAGTTTTCTGAATTCATTTTTTTATAGGAACAAAAGCTAATGACTGCCAAAAAGGTTTTTTAGGCTGTGAATTGGCCTGGCATATAAGAAGCTTATTAAAACTAAATTTGTCAGCAGTTTTAGGGTAGAATAATGGAATTAGCAGTTTTAATTTAGAAAGCTCATCACAAAATAATCTGTTTATTTCGAAGACTCACAAAAGACAAAATCCTAAATAAATTACAAAACATTTATTGAAATTTGATTAAATCTGAATATGAAAATTGAACAAGAACCATAAAATTGGCCAAGACATAATCAGTAAGTAGAGTTAAAAACAGCAAATCAAGAATGGAAACAGTTGTTATGTTGACAACTCAGATTTGTATAGTATAATATGTACACATATTTATGTACACAGATATTTACACATACACTCTTACACATGAACAGATAACAAACTTTATATATATACATACAGATCTGTTGCTTAAACCCAATCCTAATCATAAAACACTGACATTCTAATAAAATTTTTAAAGACTCTAAAACTGAAGTATAGGCTCTTTCTAGTTAACTGGTAGTACAATGATTAGACATTAGGGAGCTTTCCTGGCAAACAAGTGCTATGGGTTCAATGGATTAAAAATATTTCTTTTTTTCCAATCACTTTACAAATCAACAAAGTTAGATAACGAGAAAAGATAAAATTTTTATAAATACCAGCCAGTGATAATTAAAATTAGTATTAATGACTTTGTCAAAATCAGCTTCTAATAACTAAACTATTATGCAAACTGCTTTCATCCAAATTTGTCAAATTGTTTTGTTTTATTATAATCAGAAGAATTCCAATTCTGTGTCTTTGAAAATGTACAAATTGCTGTCATCATTTGTTATCTCAGTTGGATTTAATTTTAATTTCATTTCTAAACAGCCATTTTATACAAAATAAGAAGGCATAATAAAATAGGAACCATTATATTTGACCATTAATTTTCTTTTCTTTTTTTTATGCATTGAACTATCCAAATCTTTTTTATTCAAAGATTTGTACCGTTTGTGAGTAAAAGCCATTTACTACCAAAACATTTGAAGAAATGATTTCTGGTATTGAGGTATTTTCTGTTAACTGCAAATTTTTTCCAAAATGGCAGTCAGGTGAAATAGGAACAATTGCAATTACAAGCAATTAATCCAACCTCAGCCTAAATCCAACATGGCTGAATAATATCACAATTGAGAAAGCAACAAAATGGCATTTTTTAAACATCCAGCAAAGATCAATATTTGAGCCATATTACTCTGCAGTTTGTTTTTTAAGCTTAATATTTATGAAGTATTAAACAAAACTAAAATTAAGAGACTAATTGATCTTGTCTCCTTGCTATAAATGAAAACAGTTATAATAAATAAAACTAATTTTCAATGCATACACTTATTTAAGCGTATTCTACCATAAAAGTTTATTTATCTACAGAGATAATTTACAAATTCATCTAATACAATAGTTCTAATATATATGTGTATACAAATCTATTGCCATTTCAAATAAAACTGAGTCACTTCCAAAAATAGATGACTAACATTCCATATACCATTGAATAATTATGAATTTTCAAAGCTGTTTATTTAATAAATTTTAAGATCTAGAGATTTATATAATAATATATAGTCTTTAGATGTGTACATGAAGTGTGGTTTGAAGTAAAAGTCAGTAAAAAAAATAATTCTTTTAATGCATCCAGATATTTGGTTCATTCATATAAGTTATATAAAAAAAATATATTGAGACTGGAGCTGTATTTACCGAGGCAGAAATGAACAAGGAATAAAATATAAATTTTCTTCAAAACAATTTCCACCGACTTTCAATATTTCAGTGAATTTCCTATTGGTCAAAGTAACTCTGAAAATTTTCTTTTGATATAAAGTGAAGATGTGCAATTTTTTTATTGTTGTCTGCATCCTCAAATTTAAGTGAATTGAAATGAATTTTCAGTTTAGGAAACAAGAAAAAAAATTGCATGAAGCTAATGTTGATGAGTATGGGAGGAGAGTTGTAACATTTTACAATTTTGTGTTTTGCCAAAAACTGCTGTCAAAAAAAATTTTCAGACAGATAATCAAAACGTATTTTTTTATCATCAGGATTTTATTAAATGAGTTACTCAGCAGTGCCTACATCTTCATTTAAATTTAAGATTTTAAAAAGTTGAAAATCTAAGCAAGTAGTTTTGATTATACCTCTTATTTTGTTAAACTTTGATTACTAATCAGACAGTTTCTAAGAATCACCATTATTGCTTTATAAGTAATCGCACATCATTGACTATTGATTCAAAGGATTCAACATTGATAGCATAAACATTGCTAATAGCTTTTAAGCAAATTCCATATTTTCTCTCTTTTTTTTTAATCATTCAAATTAGATTGTTATACCTCACATGTCAGAATCATTGCAGTGTCATTAGTAACTGACAATGTAAAGGAAAAGGATCTCCAAACACATTGCCATTTCTTTGCTTCTTTCGTTTCTTCTTATCATCTCCATGAAAAAAACAAAAACAATAAGCATTGCAGTCCATAGCTACTGGCAGTTGCCAACCAGTGGCAAATTGCCATCCAGACAATCACTGGAAATTTGAGCAAGACTATGAAAGAAATCATCAGTCTTGTTCCTTAAAAATCCATGGAACATTAGTAACCTATATTTTGGCTATTGGTTATAGAACAGTAATTAAAAGGCCAATAATGTAAATCTGTCATTCCAAGGTTTGTAACCCAAATAATATTAAAGAGTCATAATCAATAAAAAAATATTTACTTATTTCTTCATTAAGATTCACTCTAACCCAAATTAGCAAAGTGTTACAATGCTATGTCAATGAGAAGTGTTAAATAAATAGAAAGAATTATTGGAGAATAGGGAATGAGCAAAAATAAGAATATGAATGTATAAAAAGAGAGACAGAGGATGAGTGAAAATGGGAATATGAACATAAAGACAGAGAATGACATAAGCATCAAATAATCATTGACTTTGAACTTAAAGTGTTCAAGGTCAAGGTCAACTCTCATGGAAGTGTTTGTTCCTCATTTCAGCTGTTTCTGCAAAGGGAAAACAAGCACATAAAAACAGTGCCAGGACATGTTCTAAATCATTTTAAATTCATTCTTTATTTTTATTTTGCATTTAGAACCAAAACACAAGATAAACGTTACATAATCATAGCAAAAAATCAACATGTTAAAGATATCTGCCAATTTTGATTTATTGTCAAAAATGCATGGAAATGCTTAAATTTCCCATGTGAAAGTGTCATTATATATGAAACTTCCATGTATTTTGGATTGTAACTCATGATGTGAACATAATAAAACTACATGTGATCATTGAGAATCAGTGAAGAGGTTATGACCATATAGTTTAAATTTTGCTTTAGTTCCATAGATGCCAGCAGGCACAAGTGAATCATAAGAGATTGAGCAGACAATTCAAAATACTGGGAGGTTGGTCAAATAATATAATGAATCCAACATCCTACAAAGCCACTCCATAAAGTAAACAAAAAATATACCAGTAAAAAAGTTATTTGATTTGAGTTTTAAAAAATGTAATTGAAAATGCACCACACTTGAAGAATGACCTCAATTGCTCTCTGTCTATGTCTCTGTCTGTCTCTCTCTCTCACTCTCTCACACACACACACACACACACACACACACACACACACACACACACACACACACACACACACACACACACATTAAAGTAAATTCAAATTAGAATAGCTATTGTTCATTAAAAATTAACATATGATAAATTCAGTAAAAAATAGAAGTGTACAATGTCCAAAAAGTGTAGAGCAAATAAAATATTATCAAAAAGTGAAAAGTAAAAATAGATTAATGACTTACAATGTCTGATCATCAGGTGATATTCAAGAAAAGGTGATATTCAGTAATATTGCCTAGAAATGTTTTCATGACTCTATAATTATTTTTCTTCACTGATTCCTTTATAGGATACTTTTGCAGTTTTAATAGCAGGTTGACAATTTATGGAATGGAGGTGTCAGTCCTATGGTCAGTCAGCTTTTATTATCTGGGGCTGAGATTCCTGTCTTGTTCTCTTTGAGTAATCTTCTCTTAGTTGGACTGTTTCATATAGCAAAAGACTTCCAATTGCCCTTTTTATCGATACCCAAAAGGAAATGTGGATTAATGCAATTCTTAAGAGCATTAGTGAACAATATTATTGTTTCTGTAGTGGACGGAAATGGTTTTCAGCAAGAATTTTGTTCAGCAATTCCATTTTCCACCTCCCTCTCTCATGTCTCTGTATACACATAATTTTTAAGCAACTACAAAACCTGATAACTGAGATTTGACATATAAGCAGGTATGTCATTCAAAACATCAATTGATTCAACATTTTTTCTTTGTCAAGCTGTACCCTAAAGTTCAACCACCATATCCACATCAACAACAGAGTCACATACAGCAACACTATTTTTTCTGATAAATAAACATAATTTTCTGTTTGTGTATCTCTAAATCAGTGAAAGTATTTTTTATTTACCTTACTAAAACCATTTCTTATAAAGTTTTTGATTTTTTTTAAAAACATGATTTCAGGCTGAAATATTTCCAATATTGAATTGGAAAGAAATCTTAATATTCAAGAAAAATTTCAACTCCTTCACTAAGACAAAAAGAATGTTAACATCCTATCTTGGCTTACGGGACGAGCAATTACCTCCCCCTGGAGGAAGGGGGAGCTGTGAGGAGAAGAAGGAGGAAAAAAGGGGGTTGACCACTTTTTAGAGGGATCTCTTCGAGACAAGTCGCACGTGTCAACTCTAAAATAAAATATATATTTATCCTATTCTTGCCTGGACCTTATTTATCTTAATTAACAAAGAAGATACCCTATTTTCATTTCTTTTTTTGAGACGCAAGTTAAGAGCAATAAGAAGATACCTTGGGTTTTTAAAGTTTTTAAAGACATACATTTAAGGTCAAAAAAGCCATCCTAGTTTTTTGAGGTACAGGTTAAGGTTCAAAAGAAGATACCCAATATCTTGATTTTTTTAGTGGTACAAGTTAAGGGCTAAAAAAAGATACCCAAAGTTTGGATTTTTTTTATAGGCACATGTTATCAGCAAGAAGAAGATACCTTATGTTTTGATAGTTTTGAGTGGTACAGGTTAAGGGTCGTAAGAAGATACCCTATGTTTTGATATTCTTAGTGGTACAGGTTAAGAGCTAGAAGAAAATGCCCTATGTTTTGATATATTTTAAGGACACATGCTATCATTTAGAAGAAAATACCCTACATTTTGATATTTTAATGATACAGAAAATACCCAATGTTTTGATATTCTTAGGTTATGGGCTAGAAGAAGATAACCTTTATTTTGATTTTTTTACAAAAATCAAAACATGAGGTGTCTTCTTTTAGCCCTTAACCTATGTATTAAGGGCTCAAAGAAGATACCTCATGCTTTAATTTTTTTTTATAGACACAGATAATAGGCTAGAAGAAGATACTCTGTGTTTTGACAGTTTTTAGAGTTACAGGTTATATGCTAGAAAATGGGAAATTTGATCTTCATTGATAATAGAATTTTTAAGAGAATCAAAGAGAGCTCTGATAAAAATATATATTAGTGTTTATTCTTTTCCAGAGTGGACCTGATAGCATTGACAATGAAGGGGTACTCCACATTCCCCAAAGCTCCAGCATTACTGGAGCCTCACTATCAGATTGTTTCATGCTATATCTAGGACACTCATTGGATCTTACCCCTCTGTAAAGATTCTACAGTCCCATTCAACTATGCAGGCAGTAGTCAGAATTAATTTTAGCAGTTCAACATAAAAACATTGTTTCATTACTTGTTCACTTAATGAATTTGTCACTATCTTTAAGGATAAGTAATATGCAAAATATAATGATTTGTGTTTTGAGGCTGCCTTAGATGATAACGAAATACAAAATAATAAAGAGAAATGGAAAAATGTTTGCATAATGCACATAGAGAAATAAATGTTTGACAAGAAAAAACTAACATTTGTCCAAGGTGCATTCATTGCTGCAGTCTGGTCATTTTAAACATTTCTTAAAGAAAAATGTTCTGATGATTTGATTTTATATATTGCTTTGGAATTTTAGTCTTTTTGAGGAATGCCACCACTTCACATTCTGCAAATAACAATATTCAGAAAGAATATGTTTATAACAGTTAATCTTTCAATTTTAGAAAAATCTTTCATATCCAAATGACATAAAGAAATTCATAATAAAATGAAAAATTTGGGTTTATCAAGTAAACTATGATTATTGTAACTTTTCTTTATTCAACACCTTCAGTAAATACAATCTGCTTAGTAAGTTCCTATAAATCCTATAAACATCAGCGAATAAAGAAAAATGTCATTAGTTATTTGATAAAGTTATCATAATAATTGGTTTCTTTTGTAGATTTTGTGTAAATCTTTTGTATTCAATTTCCATGATATCTAATCAACTGATTTCCTCAAAATATTATTCCAGATATTCCAGTGATATAAATACTTCTTGAACTTTATTTTCATTCTCAGTGCCAGTCTGCCAACTCAAAACTTACAATCTCTTTGCGAAATCCTTTTACTGCCTGGTCAGATCAGAAAAATCTCTGACACAACCGGGATAGAATTTCATGGTAGTTGATTTCACTTCAGGCAATGAATCAGACAGATTATCAATCACCTTTTCTCATTTTTGTAGTCAAGCGAAAATTCCTTTCTCTTAACCAGACCAACCACTTAAAAGATACTTTAGAAATCAAGAATTATCAATGTTTCAGTGTTCAGTTGACCAATCAGGTAAAAGGCAGTAAATCAAAAAGTGTCTGCAATTCAAACTCCTACAAACAAAAGCTCCTTAATTAAAATACTAGATCAGATTTTTTTAAAACTATTTTTTCTTTGAGATAAATCTAATTCCTTGGTGATTTTTGGTCAGTGTTCAGACTGTAATAGACTTTTAGCGGTTTGTGGGAATTAGTTATTTTCCCGAACACTATATATTTTAGGCACTAGAAATGAATTACGAGACTTTTCTTTAACAACACACAACAGCGAAAGTTTTTATTTGCAGCTTTGAAGAGGTTTGTTCTTGGTGCTGCAAGACTCGTGGTGTTTAGGCTTGCTGGATGTTTGAGACGAAATGGCTTAGCGGGATGCTGGAAATGGCAGCGTGTCGTTGGGCGTGTGAGGGAAGTATTCAAAGTCACAGTGTAGTTGGTGTCGAGAGCGGAGTGGCGCTCGGATCGACATAGTAAATTTTTGTGGTGCTTGTGGAAGGCATGCTGAACGTATCTAATTCATATTCAACTGGGATTCCTTGGTCTAAAATATATTAGACGCAAAGAATCCATAAATTAGAAGGTTCCCCCGCTGAGTGTCCATGTTGCTGCTGCTAGGGTTAAAGCCACAGTGAGTTGTCCACACTGGGTGGCTTGTTTAGCTAAAAAGCATCGCTAAGCAGGGGCGACCAGAGGCACGTCCGTTCTGGTCGCTGTCTCAAGCCGAAGAGAGTGTGTTTGGCCGCTCACCTGTTTTGCTAGCCGGAAATGAAGGTCCGGGCTGAATAGGATATGTCATCCTGATTGGGTGAAATTCAGTGTTGAATTAAATAGCGCGCCAAAACAAAATACGAGATTTTCCTCTTCTCTACAGACTGTAAAACAGTCAAATGAATGCAGAAGAAACAGAAATTTAAAATATCTTTCCAGTAATATAATATGATTATTCAAATTTATGAGGAAATAAGTGTAGGACACCCAGTAAAAATTAAACTCAATAAAGTACTAATAATTAGTTAATATGTTAACCACTATTCTATAAGTTAACCATGAATTAACTTGTGTATACACTTTAAAATTGTGTGTTCATTTATTTCCAAAGTTATCTCCCCTGGAACTATATGGTGTATAACAGACACAAAATAAATATACAAATACATGTTGCATTTTTTTTTAGAATATAATAGATTGATTAATAATTGTTTAATAGTTATTAATGGATAATTATTAATCCAGCTTAATTTAAGGTGATGTTTCTGAGGATTTATTTGAGAATGATAATTAAAAAATTCAAAGAAAAAGACTTTTTACAATAGTAAACTAACTGATTTTACTTTAATAATTTAAATTCAAGATTAAGCAATAAAAAGAATTAAACGCTACAAAGTAGAAATAATTTAGTCATAAGAATCAAATTCATGAAAGATTTTATTTTACTCTAATTCCCCAATAATAACTCACGAACAACTTGACCTATGTGTGCTAAATTTTCAGTGACATCATGAAGCACAATTTCAGCATATTAGTTTTTAAAAATTTCCAAACTGTCAAGTTTTTAGTTTTAGCTTAAGGTTTAATTTACAATGCATCAATCAGGTTAACTAAACTAAATCTTTTTGTTTAATTGTATAAAGACATCCAGATGAAAATTTTCAAGCCAGAAATCATTTATAACTTCTTTTCTATGACTTTCTTCCAATGACTATTTTTTTCTAACCTGAAAAAGAAGACTTAAAAAATCATGCTACTATGTTCACATTAGTCATATGAACAATACACACCAAGGAGATATAAATGTTAACCTTTCAAAAATATTTATTAATTCAGTAAGAAAACAATTTCTGTAATAAAAAACAGGATAGATAGATTTATGATTAGTTTAAATAACTTAAAATCTTGTCTATTGGGTGATTTTCAGCTCCTGTGGAAGGTGCTGTAGCAAAAGGGTTAAATGTTAACAAGTAACAAGACAAAAAATCTTGACATGAAAATCAAACTATAAAATATATTAATTTCAAAAAATATTTTGATATCTAAATTTATCAAATATCTAGAAGATGTAAATGCAGCATACTGTTCAATTGAAAGGTTTCTTTTTGGGGTATGAATGTCAGAAAAATGAATAAATGAATAAATAGATAAATAACTTTATTATCTTTGCATGAAACTTAAATTTCAATTTTCACTCATAAAATTTTTTGCTAAGAGATTCCATCTTTGTAAGGTAAAGAAAATATTTAATTTACAATTATAAAATAGTAAGAATTATAAAATACTTTTCTCCAACTGCTATGGGCATAATATACATTTGAATTTGTAAGAAATATCAGTAATGTTTTAACTGACATTGGTATAGATAAGTGCAGCTATATACAGCAATATATCTTCAATGAAGCTGTAGTATAGATCATAATAAATAAAGATATGACCTTAATAAGCTACTTTTAACTAAGATACAAGCATAAATGAAGGTGATCATCAAACAAATGAAACATCCAATGACTTATTTATGAACCCTCCCAGCAATTAATAACTTTATAATTATGCACATTGTAATGTTACACATTATGATCTAAGGTTATGATAAAATTAGAAAACAGGTTTAATTAATGAAGATGTAATGGGATAAGATCATGAAAAGGTTAAATTAATAATTCTTATATGTAGCATATAATTATCATAATGTAATGCTCTTCCCTTGAAATATTGTGTGCTGGCAACTCTTTGAAAACATATTAAGTCATTGTTGAGTTTCAGATGTAATGGATGAATGATGTGTATCTCATCAGATGACAACTTTTCTGAAGTTGGTGACCTTTTCATGATACATTATTGCCTATGCATTTACCCAAACTGAGGAGGCATTCAATGGCATCATTGATATCATCATGGGAAATGATCTCAGCAACCCCAGTTCAAAACCTGGACAAGGCTGTTTGCATTTCACATAGAGCTAATATCCTTGGGAAAGGTATGAATCTATCTATTCTCTCTCCAGCTATAGATAAATAGTAGGGCAGACTGTGCTTTTAAACTTTTGTATTGCAACTGGTCAAGAAGAAGGAAAACTCTGAATTCAAACCTGTTAAACTCTGCTTAAAAAATTGATCTTGTTTCACATCCTGCTTGTGAGGAGGGGTTGATAAATGTATATATATACCCAGCCCCTCCACCATGACCAGTAACACATAGTTGATTTTTATGCAAAGTACAGCTAGTATGAATCCAGAATTTTCTTCCTTAAGAGGACTGGTTGCTATATGCTAAAGGGTCAAGTCTACCCTACTATTTACACATAGCTGGAAGGAAAAGAAATTAATTATGTTTTTACACATGACACATTAAGAGAACAGAATAAATAGTTTATTTAGATATAGTTCCTTATGCAATATTTTACACTTTAATTATTTCAGAAATTTCTCACTATTAAATTTATTATGAAAAAGTCAGGAAGAAAAAAACAAGTGGCCAAATAGGGGCATTACTGTACAACAGAAGAGAAATCAAAACATTTTAAAAATACATTTGAGAGGAATATTCAATTCTAAATTGAATAATCTGGCTAATTAATTACAACTGACTCTATTTGTCTATAATTGTAAGATATAATTAAAATCTAATTATTCGAATCTATAATTTGAAATAAATACCAAGCTTTATCTTTAACTGATTTCATTTTTCTTATGGGAAGATTCTATGTTTGCTTTTCTATAAAAATTATAGATTAAATAAATACAAAATTCAGTTTGTAAAATTAGAAAAATTAACTGCTGCCTTTATGAAAACATAATTTTGTCTGCCCACAATTCAAATAAATAAGTAAAGAATTGGTTAACCCTAAAAATATGGAAAAAGAACAAATGATTCTTATATGTATAGAGACATACAGATAGACATACAATTAGTGTAGATATACGAGTAAATATATTTATCAATTAAACATTAAAATCTTTTAAAATAAATCTCTTCTCTTTCACTTAGATTCTTTAGTAAAATCAATCATTTGTGAATATTTGTATTAAGGATATATCTTCATATTTTTGTGGAATTTGGAATTCTTGGAAAAAAACTATCAAATATTCTTTATACCTTCTTAGCTAAACAGTTTTGCTTCATATTTTTTGTAAGACAAAAGATTTGATACTCACAAAATTACAGAAAATGTCTGTCCCATAATTTACTCAAGTTAAATCCACATCTTTATAACATTATCAAAAGGTTTCAGTAAATTATGAAATAATCAATTAATATATATAAAACTGTCTATGAAGCAACTGAAAAGTAGTTGTATCAGCAGAAGGACAACCTGTAGCAAAATTAAAAATCCAAAGAGGTAACTTCTTGGGAGATTCACCCTCACCACTACTATTTGTTACAGCAAAGATGCCACTGAATTTTACTAAGAAATGCAAAAGAGGTTACAAATTTACAAAGTCACAGAAAAAGATAAACCAACATATATATATATATATATATATATATATATAAGAGTTTAAATTTCCTTTGCTTGTGCTGGTTTCCTTGTGGTTGAGTGGTAGAATCTTGGATTGGCGTTATAGTCAGCCAGGTCTCGATCCCAGCTTCAGGAATCTAGCCTGTCTAGCCACACTGATGAGTTCTGATAGAACAAAACAGTCTGTCTGTGGATGACAATATATATATATATATATATATATATGGTGTTTTATCTTTTTCTGTGACTTTGTAAATTTGTAACCTCTTTTGTATTTCTTAGGAATATATATATATATATATATATATATCTCAATCATATCAAGATATATTTGCCTAAAATTAAAAAGAATTAGAATCCCTATAACAAACTACAAGAATCTTTAGCAAATATATAGGAATAGAATTTGGGATTGAAAAATGTGCAATGCTTATAATGAAAAAAGGAAAATGAGAAACAACTGAAGAAATAGAAATAGAAAACTTCTTGAAACCAAACTTAGCAGTAGAAATCTCATCATAGAATAAATACTTGGGCTGTCTACTTTGTATGATACTCTTTATATTTCTTAAACTAGACAAGGGAGAAACTCAGAAATATGGATAATAAAACAAAGAAATTGATGATGATGATGATGATGCACAAAGACTTACAGCCAAGAGATGACATTGATATGTGATGAGAAAAGAAGAAGGAAGAGGATTCATAAACATTGACGACTACAAGGATGGAGCAATAGAAAGTCTATATAAAAGCAAGAGAAAAGATAGATTGATTGCCAGTTACAGTAATTTCAGGAAAACAACAATAAAAAAATCTAAAAAAACAAAAATAGGAAGAAAAACAACAATATGGATAATTCAAGTGACAAACAAAGGATATTACATATGAGATGACCTGCACATGGTCGCAAAATAGGAACTTAAAGAGAGAAACTAAATCTCTAATAATAGCTACACAAAATACTTCCATAAGGAATAATTATGACAAAGCAAAAATTGACAATATGCATGAGAATAGCAAGTGAAGGGTATATGGTGATAACGATGAAACAATTAATCACATAAGTGAATGCAGAAAACTGATATAAAAAGAATACAGGAGTAGGAATGACTGAGTGGGAAAGGCAAATTACTAGGAATTGTGCAAGAAACTGAAATTTGACCACACTAACAAATGGTATGAGCACAAACCTGAAACTGTTCTCAAAAATTACATGCATAAAATTCATTGTGACTTTGAAATACAAATGAATGACCAAATCCAGGCCAGAAGACCAAACCAAGTTTTAATTAGCAGGAGACCACCTAGTGAAAATGAAAGAAGGTAGAAAAATGGACCAATACCTGAACCTTACTGGAGAGCTGAAAAAGCTATGAAACATGAAGGTGACTGTGATACCAATTGTAATAGGAGCCTCTGGAACACTCCTGTCATGTGGTCTACCACTGAAAAGAGAGAAATAAGGAATTTCTACTATCCCTCCGTGTTTGAATTAGCAGGCTGCCAAAGAATGACCGTTAAGAGAGGAATAGGAATTTAGGTCAATTCCTCGTGGCGGAAGTAAAAAATCCAGGTCAGAATGAAAGCCAACAGATGTTTGCACTCCGTGACTGGGTGAAAGAGATAGTAGTCCTAAAGAATCGCCTGACAGGGGAAGGAAGAAGATAGAGGCGAAATGATTGGCCAGAACCCTAAGGCCGAAGTGGCACCTTCTTTCGTCAGCGGAAATAGGGGTAAAGAATATCAGTTTTGAAGAGAGATGTCATTGTGAACAGATGGGGCGAATCTCGGGCCAAGACTCTGGGTGAAGAAGCAGAAAGAATCTTGGACAAGAAGGACCTATGCCTTCAAGCCAGAGCTATATATATATATATAAAATTCCGCCAGCCCGTAAAAGAGACAATACTCACTGAAGGAACCCGTCAAAAAGATAAGTAAACATTAAGACTGTTTCTCCCAACACCCTTCTTAAGCATTGCAATTACTCTCTCTCTCTCTCACTTTAAAGAAAGAAGAAAGAAAAGGAAGAAAGACATATTTATGTATTATCTGCTGATAATATAGCCAACACATTGAATATGTGTCCGCGTGTGTATTAAAAAGATTGTTATATTTTAATGTCCCCACGTGTTGAAGTTTGTTCATTGTGTTGTCTATTGTCAAGTTGTCTGTTTCATGTTTGTTTTCAGCTTCTTTTGCCTTATGTTATTCTCGCCTAAATTGTCCTATTCTTTCCTTTAAAAATATTATACGGGAAACCGAAATTGTCGACTACTATAGTTAATATTATTATATCAAAGCCTTGAGGCTCATACCTTCCTTTATCCTAGGGGTCGGAAGAGCTAGTGGCCTGGTGTGTGTGTGTGTAATGTGAAATTTGGAAACCCCCTGCCAGCGGCGGTCAGTCTAGCCCCAAAGTAACCCCCACATAATATGCCAGTTCCTATGTGCCCGAGAAAGGACTCTGAAAAAGGACTTATTCTACGAGGGATCAAGTGCCAGACCGCCCCGTCTTCACACGTGCAAAAAATAAACTCCCTGTTTGGTGATAACAATATTTAAATGCACTAGTTCCCATACACTCTTAAATGGTTACTCATCCGGGGATCTTTTTATTTTAATTTGCCGTCACACTCCCTAAGAACCTAAAAAGATATTAGATGAAGAGGAGCTCAGAGGAAGAATTCAAGCAATCTAGACAACGGCACAATAAAAATCAGTAAGGATACTAAGAAGAGTCTTGGAGACCTGAAGAGGCTTGCTATTACTCAGACACCAGTAAAAATCTATCAATTAGAGTTGGTGTAAAGAAACTCACAGAGAGTAAAAATAATAATAATGATAATATAGAACTCAATACTTAAGTCCTTATTTGACAAAAATGCTTGAAAAACTATTTAATCATTACAATTAAATATAATATATGCTGAAGAAAAGTATTAATGCAAGGTCAAAATTTTTTCAAAAAATGCATCTTTTTAGCAAGTAATTTCTACAACACATGGCAGTTACAAAAAATATGAACATATAGCAGTTGAAAAGTACACCCACTTGTACATATTTATGCAATTTTATTTTTGTTGACAAAAGGATTGCAATTATTTTTAGTCACAGAGATTCAGTACAGTAGAGTTTGGTAATAGATAATACTGAATAATATCCATTTTGATTGTATAATATCCCCAAGAAATAATAAGATTCTGGTATCTTTGGTTAAGAGGAAAATTAACATTTTATAAAAAAAAATACTTCATTACTTATTTATTGACAATAACATAGCTTAAACTCCCATGTCTATGAATTATCTTGATAAAAAATTTGAAAGTTAAATCCTCTGAATCTTGGGTCTTGATAAAATCACAGAATTCATTGAGGTAACACATATCCTGTAGACATTTGATCTTCTAAGCCAATGTAGGTTAACGATGCCTATAATATGAATGAATCTGCAATGATTTGTACAAAGATATCATTGAGTTCTTGATTATTAAATATCCTTATATATTAGTAAAAACAAAATTTACAAAATATAGAGAAAGCAACTCATAAAAATGATAATTAGAATCAGTCATCTTGAATTTAGAATTAAGTTTTCCATAATTTATGAAAATATGATAAAACTTTGGTTCCCAGATGGACCAAAGCAAAATGATTGGATCCAAGAAATGAAATGAAATATTTTAAGATTCTGAGGAAATTGGAGACCCTGGCTAAATTTATAAAATCACAATCATTCTTCATTGATTGCAAAAACTTGTACATCTTCCTAACTCAAACAATCTCTTACTTTTGTAATTCTTCAGTTTATTGAAGAAGCCAATAATGAAATAATGGCTCATTAAATCTTAAATGAAAACCAGAGTAAAAGATTTTGTGAGGATTTTATCTTTAATGTAATCAATGGATTTTATTTCTTTCAAGAACAGGTCCCATTTCCAACTTATTTGAATTTTCTTTAAAGGTTTAATTTTTATAAATTTGATGAAGACCCAATGTTTGTACCCAGTAGTGTTTCTCATTTGTATAAATTTTATTCAGTGATTTTTTAAGATCTTTTATCATGAGATCAGAACAGGTATTATAATGCAAACATGGTTAATGCATTAACATACAAAAATCAAATCATTATAATAAACATTTGTTTTCTGTAATTTCAAATTGTAAAACTGTGATCTTCTTTTTAGTTAGAAACACGGCACAAAACTTTCAAGCTTAAATTTAACGTAAACTAAATTCCAAATCTGATTTAAAATCTTTCAGTACATTATACAACCAAGATTTAGACATTGAAATCTTATGTAATTTATTATTCAACAAGTAGAAATAAAGAAATCTTCATTATATGAAAGTTTGACAATTTGGTAGGTAATAAGTTTCCAGACTTTTTTTGTATGGGCACTTTTATTGATAGTACACACATGAAACTCTAGTCCACTTTGAAGTAATCTCCTCCGGCTGCAATGCACTTGTTGTACCATTCCAACAACTTCTGGAAGGCCCCATCGAAGTCCTCTTGTGTGAGCATGTCAATGACCTTCGTCACAGCCTCTTTCATCTCCCAATTGTCCCATAACGACAGCCTCTGAGCTTAGGGAATAAGCAAAAGTCACAGGGAGCAAGGTCTGGACTATAGGAAGGGTGAGGAACTGTCTTGATACCCATCTTGGTCAAATAGTCTGTGACAAGGCTGGAGTTGTGGAC
Source organism: Sepioteuthis lessoniana (assembly GCA_963585895.1). Lineage (NCBI taxonomy): Eukaryota > Metazoa > Mollusca > Cephalopoda > Myopsida > Loliginidae > Sepioteuthis > Sepioteuthis lessoniana. The sequence continues at coordinate 22,988,017 of OY757924.1, forward strand.
TGGTGCATTGTCCTGGTGGAAATGCCATTGAGCTGATTTGAAGAGTGCTGGCCTCTTTCCAAGGAATCTCTTCCTGAACTCCCTTAAAACCTCAATATAGTAACTCTAACCCTAACCCTTTGGCCAATCAACTGTGGTGTGTTGACTTCCTTACTCCTCCCACACCTCTCATCATCCCTCACAGACTGCCTGCCTTCCTTGAATCTCTTATGCCACTCTAAAATTGATGCTCGATTCATGCAAGCTGCTCCAAAAGCAGTCTGAAGCATTCCATACGTTTCTGTGGCATCTTTTCCAAGTTTAAAACACAATTTTATTGCATATCGTTCTTCTAAAGTGTCCTCACGTCCAGATTGCATTTTTGAAATTCACCAGCTGTGATAATCAGGCTTTAAGGTGTATTCCAATTGCTGCTGTAGCTGTTCATTTGAAGCTAAAATCCTAAAAATTGGTCAGTCATCTCATAAGATGTATAGCAATAACATACTGAATTTTCAAGAGTCTTCAACAATTTTGAATGCCTATACGAAAAAAGTCTGGAAACTTATTGAATGCACCATGTACATAATTATGATTATAACCTCAAGTCAAACACAAGAAAATGTAGTAACAGTCATAAATAAGTACAACCCTAACAATTTTTAATAAAAAAAATTTATTTTCTACTAAACTAAAAACACCAGGATTTAAAAGAAATTTCTATTGAACATTATACAATAAAATGATTATTCAGTATTATCTATTAAGAAACTCGAAGGCATTGAAACCAAAAATAGAAATGCATATATATATATATATATATATATATATATATATATATTATAACAGTGTTGGTTGTCACTAAATCACTTTGTAAGTTTGTAGCAAACCAAATGCAATATTATATGGAGAGTGCTCAATATCTAGGATAGAGCTATTATATAATAATAATAATAATAATAATAATAATAATAATAAATATATATATATATATATATATATATATATATATATATATTTAATGCTACGGAATTTAGAGTAAATTCCATGGCATTAAATATATATATATATATATATATATATATATATATATATATATATATATAAGGAGTTATTTCCATGGTCACAAAATGATTAATTTATAGAACAAATTTTTCAAGCTCATTATGTTTTAATTTTTACTTTACATAATTATTATTCATTGTGACAACAATTTTTTGCCTAAAAATTTATCCTCTTTATTTGTCAGTATCAATTGTCATTTAGAGTTCATAAATGGACAAAGGCATTTTCAAATTCTTTTTATGACAACTTTGTGTTGGCCTCGGCCATTCTTACCAGCAAACTCTACTATCTCATTTCTCTTTCTTGTAGATCTTTTTCAACTTGTCATGTCTTGTGCAACATTCTACAGACCATTTACACTGAATGTTATCTCTTCCAGCTATTTGCCCTGCTCTAATCTGACTTTCTTTTTTTTCTTTAACAACTTTGCCAAAAATTAGGCCTTGAAATCTGATCTATAGATTACTCTATACACTAGGAAATGTGATAAGTCAAAATGTGATAAATAAAAATGTGATAAAAATGATAATGTGATAACTAAAGATGTCCAGCTGGGACTGTAATCACTTATCATGAACAAAGTTGTTTGAAAATTTACATTTTAGAAGGAAACATTTCTAGTTTTCTTTAAAAATATCATCTTGGTGCCTTGGACCAGAAATGGAAACGAGTTTTAGTAATTAAGCTGTATTAAAGATTTATGCTTGGGTGGGGATCACAAAGGCAGGTCCATCAAACTTACATAAGTAATTTCTTTTATTACTATAGCCAATTTCAGACCGTATAACCTACATTTGTCATGGTAATCACACACACACACACACACACACACACACACACACACACACACACACACACACACACACACACACACACACACACACTTAATTCAATTCATTTCATTCAAATGAATAAAGCTTTAATTTATGATTTGCAGTCGGCCAACCAGAATACTGAACCACTTTTACTGAATAGTATATTATAAGTTTATATATATTATCATTTTGATTATAAGAAACAAATAAAAAATGCTCACCTAATTATAATAAATTAAACAAGTCAATTTTTATTGATAGAGATTTGGCAAAGGATAGTTAATAACAAATGCTTCCATTAATAGAGACTGAACATACAAAAAAAAAAACAAAGAAAAAAAAAGAAAATGAAAATAAGATGCAAGGAACATCCCACTCAATTTCTATCATTGATTTGAATGCCAAAATATTTTGATTATCGTACACTCTGCACATTTGTCTTGCTTTTTCATTATGGGATTTCAGAGAAACTTTCTGTAGCTTAAAAAAATGTATCTGAATTTCTTGTTGAAAAATAGAAAAAAAAAGTCAAATTGAGAAGAGAGACGAAGAAAGGGAGAAGATTTTGTTGTTGTTGTTGTTGTTGTTGTTGTTATAATGGAACCAAAATAATGGAACTTTGATTGGATTCTAAAAGAGAAGACAATAAATTAACTTCACAGTGTTACTTAGTAGTCATTGGAAATGGAAGAAAGAAAATATTAAAAGAAATTGATTGACCTAAAATAAAGAGAATACTGACTATGTAATTCCCTTAAGAACAATCAGACAGGATAATTTGTCAGAAGCTTTGCAAGGTCGGGGGTGGGGAGGATCAGAAAAATAAATATAAAAAAGAAAAATAGGAACCTACAACTATTTAGGGTTTTTTTAATTTTTATTTTTATCTGATTGAAGGTATGCATCTAAAGTAATTTTTTTCAAATTCTTATTTTAATATATAAAAGGGAAGAAGCAAACAATGGAGGAATTAAAATGGTAATTTTTTCTCGTTCATTTGAATCCTTTGATATTTACATCCTTTTTCTGGTGATAGAATAAAAGTGTCGTGATCAGTTGAATTACAGCAATTTTACTGACATCTGACGGTACATAATAGGATGATAGCTGTGTTGCTGTCACTGAGTACCTGGTGACCATGTGGAGAGCTGTAGATGTGTAACCTGGTAGGGTGACTTAGGAGGGAAAATAAAATGTCACACAGCTGCACAGGAAATCTACTGTAGGCATCTCATGATAAAGGCCAATTGATGAGTGCAGTATTGTTTGATAGGAGTGACAGAGAAGATATAGAGACTTGTAAAGTAGGTATGTTGTTCCAAGCCTGGAAAGAGCTGTAATTGGTGGAGACGGACCATGTGATAAAGAGAAGATACAGAGACAGATAGACGTTTCTGAGAACTCGTTGCATGTGAATATGAATTCTAGTCAGGTAGAATTTACCATTGGCATAGATTTTTCCTCCTTTTACGTAATTGCTTGAATATCCAGAATCGTAAAGACAACCTGAAAAGACAAAACTTGTGTTCTTCTTTTCATCATGATGTAAAATCAACAATGTTAACACAACACTGAGATCCTGGTCAGGAACAAGTGACAGCAAACCAAAGTTGCCTGTTAATCTAATTATAGAACACTGGTTTGTGTACAAGAACTACTTTTTAGTATACAATGAAACTTACAAAATCAATAGGATGAATTCAAAAGGATAATTCAGCCAATTTTCCCACTTGTAGCTTGTAGATTTAATCCAGAGATTTTTCAGTCAAGTTGCAAAAATCTGTTTGTTGATTGATAAAAGCCAGTAGTCTTATAATTTATGTCAAATTTGTCCATAATTCATGACTCTTCATCAGTGTAAAAAAATTAGTGGTACCTATTGTTACGTGTGTGTATTCATTGGGATCGACAAAGGCATTTGCCCAACAATAATAATAAAGAAAAGATTTGAGATTCCTGAATTTGAATATAAATGATAAAAGAATGTGGGTGATGGGAACTCCTTCTCAAGACACCAGAGAATGTGAGGGAAAATAAATGATAAACACACTTGCAAAATTCCAGAAAACAACACCAGTCATAAATTTTTAACACAAACATTTATTTAACCAAAAATGAAAGGGGTGGAGTAGGAAAACAAAAAGAAAAGAAACAATGTTTAATTAGGGGAATGGGATCTAAACAAGATATGTTTGACCTATGAGCAAAGGATGTATTTATACAAAAATATGGGTTTTTGAAGAGAAGAGTAAGTTCACTTATGGTATATGAGAAGGTGGGGTTGAAGTAGAATTCAAAACAGAATTACGAGAGTTCAACACATACGTATATCTTCTCTGGAGGAAAAAATGGTGAGATAAATCAAAATCACTTGGAAAAATGGATGGTGTTCAAACGAATGCTATATCAATTCTTTGGGTATGGGAATGATACTAGATGGTCTTCCATCAGGGTTTGTGGAACTTGGATATTCATCTTCTTGGTTCAATCAAACTGTTTTTTTTTGGTTTTCCTTTTTATTCTCCAGTTCATCATGGAAGTTTTGTAATCATAATCTTGTTGCTTCGCCAACCAGCCATTAACTGAGTCAGGGACTTTGTTTTTGATCGGAAAAACTTTACTGTCAGTCATATGATTGAATTTGCATAAGCACAGAAAAGGTGTATGCACTATACAGTTGGGCTCAAGGTTAATGCCGGGGTGACATCATATTATTCTAGTGGTAGTGGTGGGGGGTCGGAAGTATAAAGAAATGTAGACTTTTGCTTGGATTTAATTTTTGACAAAAAAAAAATTTAAACACTTTTTCTCATAAACTGAAAGGTAAAAAAAAAGAATAGAGAAATACAAATGCATCTTCTTTGTAGCAATATCACCTAAACACACCAATGGGCTATGGACACACATGGTTGACACATAACAAAATCATTTATAGAACTCCTTATGTAACACTACCAATTAGCACACAAAGCAGTTCTCAACTTTGTGGCTGGTTCACAGATTGAGCTCTACACAACAGTCCTGACCACATATATGTGCAATACAATGACTTACCAATTCCAGTAAATGTAGTGTAAAGACTCCTCCTAAATTGTCAGATTCTGTTACAGCTCACACAATCCTCACGTACAGAACTCTTGCCATGTAACATATGCTGGTCAAGATAACTCTACTTGTCTATATTCAATGCAATATCTTATCTATATCTTCACATGCCAATCAAGCTCTCATTATGGCTCTGTCTGTAATCGGCCCAAGAAGAAAACACCTATTAACACCCCTAACGCTACCAAAAGGAACACTTGTCCAGCTAACAATTACAATGTGACCAAACGAAGTGTTACAAGCCATGCTCCAAGGCTGACCTTCCTTGCACAACAACATGATGCAACTAAGCCAAACTTCTTAGAGCCAAACTTCTTTTTTCTTTCTGCAACTATACAACCTTCAACAACAACCAAACTGAACAATTTGCCAGACTCTCTGACCATATAAATTACTTTTTATAGATTATAAATATATCTTTCCTTGTCTGTTAAATTTTATTTGTTTACCATTTATTTCTTTACTGCTACACCACAAACTGTGTGTGATGCAGTGTTTTCTTTGCAGGTCAGCAAATTACTTCTCTTCCACACTATCTCCTTCTATCCTCCTCTTCATTACCATATATGAACATAATATTCTTTTATGTCATTTTTTAAATAAATTTTTCAAAGTTTATTAAATGATAAAAATATGTATTATTTCAAGTTCTTGGCAAAAGTCAAAATTTAATAGAAAGTGTAACTCAGGATTGAGGAATCTGTGACCTTTAAATGTGACTTTCCATGGTTTTTTCCAAAGATCAAATAAAATGTTGCACCTTCATTTTAAAACCTAATATCCCAATGCTTTCTCCCAAAAAGCAATGTCAAAAAGTCAATAAAAGTTTCGTAAAGTTTTAAATTTTAAAAAGATATTATATATTAATTAAATTTGGAACAAATTATTATTCCTAAAAGTTTAAATTTTAGATTTTGTAGTAAACATACAAAAGATTTAGTGGATGCAGCCTAAGTAGTTGACAATGAATTTCAATGTGGCCTTTAAACAAGAATAGGTTCTCTACCAATTGTTTACGGACAATATGACGAATACCTTCTGAAAATTCAATATTCATTTTTAGTTATTTCTATGTTAACTGATCAAAACTACATATAAAAAAATATCAAAAAAATAACTTTGATTTAGGAAAAGAGAAACAAAAAATTCAAAAGCAAAGAAGACAAAAATATAAAAGCTAAAAAAAGGGCCTTATTTTCATTTTTAAAGATTCAAATTAAAAATAATTCCAGAAACAATAATAATTAATTTACTACTTTTTCAGTTAATTATAAAAACAACAACAACAAAAAAAAAGCTAAACATATATTATGAATATTATTTTCTAACAAGTTGAAGAATTAAAATTTAAAACAAACAATTAAAAAATGTTCTTTAACATCTTCCACTTCTTTTGTTCTTTGTTTGGTTTTTAATTTCAATTTTGTTTTTGTTGTTTCCATGTGCTTTGATTTTGTTTCTTTGTACATAGCAACATACAGGAAACGAAGTATCCTCTTCTGAGTAGAACAATGCTAAGAGTAGGAGGAATCAATTGGAAAGCAAACCTCATTTCCTGGTTCTTGTATAAAATTGTTGATAGTCACTTCAGAAAGATGTTCCATCAATTTCATGTCTCCCTTGTAAACAACACAGAAAAAAAAATCCATAAAAATCGAAAAGTAAAGGAAATCAGTTCAACAAGACAGACAATAAACCTGTTCTTCCAACTCTCAATAAATGCAGTAAAAATTGTGTCAATGGATAACTTGCTGTTACTAACAGACAACAGCTTACCTCTGATCTATAAACTTAGCATCAACAAAATAAACCATAGTCAGTGAAAGAATATTTAATCTGGTAATAATGCACCTAACCTGAGAACAGCTTCAACAGAAACCAGTTTTCAAATACCTATGTATTGAGAAACAGACTGGGAGCAGAAAACAGCCCAGACAAATACCTCTGATTGGTTTATTAATATAAACTATTATTCTGTCATGAACAGCAAGTCCATACAGCTGTGGTATTGTTCTTTATGAAGAGGGAAAATATATAATATATATTGCCAAGCTAGGCAGTGATTTTCAGGGCAAGTAGAATTCATTAACATAAGTAAATAATGAGATAAGAATAGTAATATATAGTATCCCTACATAAAACAGTATTACATTTTTTTTTCAAGACTTGTAACAAAAAAAAATTCTAATTCTCAATGGAAGGTAGTTATAATACACAAGCAAGTTGGAAAATTTGAATTAAAAGGCCTGGGCCAGGACAGTATTAATTTGATTATGTAGATAATAAGTTCTAATGTAAAATTATAAGCACAGGAGGCGCAATTAAAGTAACAGCTATCATCAGAGGAAATAGAATCAGGAAACAAAGTTCAAGGCCTTAATAGGACTGTTTGTATTTCACTTTATGCTAATTTTCTAGGAAAAAGCATGAATAAATATGTTCTCCCTCAGCTATGAGAAAATAGAAGGGCAGACTGGATTCTTTAGCCTTAATTAGGCAACCAGTCAAGGAGAAAGAAAACTCTGAATTTAAACCAACTTTATCCCCTTTAAAAATTAAGATTGTGTTACATTCTCCCCATGATGTAGAGGGGGAATAAATATATAAACAGACTCCCACAGTTAATGTAGAATGCAGTACATTCCTCAGTAGCACATAACGCGATTTATCTACAATCAAATATCAGAGCTAAAAATAATGAAAAAATCTATATTCGAAGGTGAACTGAAAAGTTCTTAGGCTGAAAAGTTCATATGATGATATCATATCTACTGTCGATGATCTTTTTAACCAATGGGATCCAGCCACTGTAACGCCAATGTCGATTACCAGAGAGACAATACTGAAAAATTGTAACCCCACAAAAAGGATTCATTGTAGTGAGTTTTTAAAAAATGGTCAAAATTAGAGAATGAAGGAATTTCTCATTCAATTGTAAATTGAATGATTATTTTGTGAAGTCTGCATTCATGAATGTCTAAATATAATTTTTTCATCAATGATCCAAGATGACTTTAAAATACTAATTTGAACCCCTTTGTAAATAGAAGTATCAACATCATCATGGACCACAGCTACATTTGGAAATCTTGGGCTATCTAGCATCTAATAAAATTAACCCTTTCAATAAAGCTGTGTAAAGAGTTAAATACACAAAAATCTTAGATAGGTTTTCTGTAGGGGTTTATAAATGTGTGTATCAGAAAGAAATAAAAAGTGTGCCTATATATAAGGTGCTGCTCAAAAGTATTTGATCAAACAGATGATTTGCTTCTAATCACTTGGTTTTGAGAATTGAAAATGGGGGAAAAAGATTTTATGATAAATCAAATACTTCTAAGCAGTTCTGTCTCTCATAAAATTAATAAAAGGACCTTGTCATGAATAGTTGATCAAATACAAAATCTATTTTTATTAGCTATGATTTCAGAGACTTGAATTCTTAGAATTTTGAGTAAGGAAGAGATTTAAATTAACTTACTAGCTTGACAACTTTTTTAGATAGCAATGGGAATTTTCCTTTTCTATTTCCTTCATTGATTTGGAACACGATACTAGAAGCATAAAAACACCTTTTTTTTTAATTTTATAATATGATTTTATAAAAATATTTTCCAGAAAGTTAGAACTTAAAACCACTAAACTTAACAAAATGCTTACTTTTTCATCTGTTGATAGCAATAAAATTTAATTCCTGCATAATATTCCATTTTCTAACTCTCAAAACAAAGCAATCAGAAGTAAATTATCTGCTTATTCAAGTGCTTATGAACAATACATCAATATGTTGTAGAAAAGAAAAGGGGTTTGATGTAATGTTGAGTACATAGGTAAAAACAAACTTAGAGCTAAACAATGTTGATATCTACCTCCCTACTAAAGTAGAATGTAGATTAAGAAAAAAAATAAAACAAAGTAAAAATATGTATTCTTCATCTTCATCCAAGCACTAGAACATCTGCAAAAATGATTCTGTCAAAGAATAACCTTTCCAAAAATTAACATTTAACATTTAATGCCAAATGAATCAGCAATACCCAAAGTTAAATTGGAATATCATCTTCAAGTTATCCGATTAGACTTAGACAAATTTTAGCTTGCTTGAAGAAAAGGTAAAATGCAATGGCAGTTGCTTCAATAAGAAGTTGACAGAAATAAAAAAAAAATATAAGTTGCTTGAAAATAATTGTATCAAGAAGATATATATTTAGATCAAGAAAAAACTTTCATCTAACGATTAACAAATAAACATCTGTATGCCAAAATCTATATTTACAATAAATATCTATCTATCTATGGTTGTTTTTGGACTCTTTGCTTAATGGCATATCAACCCCCATGGGTTATTTAATCCCAAAGCCAGCATCATAGAAGAACTGTAGTGGTACTATTTAACACCTTGGGAAAGGTATAAACCTTCTGATCCCCCAAGGATAAGAGGATTTATACCTTTATTTGTACCATTATACCTTCTATACTATTATATATAAATATTAGAATTAGATAGATAGATAGATAGATAGATAGAATGATTTAATTTGGAATTTTAGAATAAATTTTGGAATGCTGATTGCATCATACAAATTTGAAACAGAATGTTATCAACTGAAGTAGAATAATTTAAAACTTTCTCATCTTTTTTTATTTCAGTTAATGACTCACTCACCCTGATGAAGCTTTAAAAACTGAAAAGTTTAACAAAGGCAAATGATTTAATAAATAAAATCATCCTCTGAAGACCTTGTGTTTTTCATCTCTGTACACTTTCATATATATAATATATATATATATATATATATATATATATATATACTCAACATATATATATATATATAGTGTGAAAACTGCACACTAGAATGAAGAGGAATGTCCAATGTAATCTCTGCTCTTAAATGATCTAGTATATACATATATATATATAGCAAAAGCTGCCACCAGACAGAGTAGCACCAGGAGTGGCAGTACCGCCTTGAGCTACCGAAACTGTGTTATCACCCTTGGTTGGTGGTTAATGAGGGCAGGGTATTGCACATGGTTTCACACATTGTATGATGAAAAAGAAAAAAAAAAAATATGCACATGCACACCAGTACACATACAGTCCCTTGAAAATACTCAGCTGAAAAAATCCACAGAAACAAACAAGCTGATCAAGTCATGGCTAATTTGAAACACTCTCCCTAAGCAGGTGTTCTTATTATAAAGAAACTGGTATAATATGTACAACCAAAGACACTTTGATCAAACAACATTCTTCAGGTTAATAGATAAGCTCAGCCAACAATGAATTTTACATTGCTTTTCATGTAGCATACCAACTATTCTGAATAAATTCTTTCAAAAACCTTTTTAATTTTTGCAGAATTTAAAAAAAAAACTTCTTAAAATTTTCTTAAAAAAACTCCCTTTTTTCCACCACCCACCAAACTTTTTTTTCCTGATGATAACCAAATTGAGAACCATAAAAAATGCATAAAAGTAATTTTAATATATTGTTGTTGTGGGTGTTAGCATGTTCAGTAGGCTTAAGTAGGTTTAAGAACAACATAAGGCGTGCGTGCTTTAGTGAAGGCATCTTTATTCTGAATGGGCAGAGTGTATGTATGCATTCCTATGCCAAGGGGTTGTAATCTTGTGCATAGAGAAATAGTCCATGTTATTACTACAGTAATATTCTTATTTGTCTTGTTACTTTTGTTCATCTTTATATATATATATATATATATATATATAATTGAAAATATCCTTTAACCCATTACTTCAAGTTTCAAAATTCTGATCATCATATTGGTTTCAACAATACATTACAAATAAAGTCTTCACTTATGTTGTTTATAGTGCTCTTGCATTTTGGAGGTACAAAAGTAAAGTCCTGTTGCCTAAATTTAGTCAGGCTCCATTTGACATAATAAATGTTTATTTCTATAGCAACTGGTAGATACCAATTTGAATTTTTTATTTCAGAGTTTTGAAATGGGACTCTGATTATGTTTAATTTTTCTTCCAAATATAGTCTATGATTTTTAGACTCCTCATTTTAAACATAGACTCCCTTTAATTTATCCCACTTCCAATAAGTTAACCATGCCAAGTTCATTTTCAGTTGTTGCATTGTATTGCTACACCACATTATTACTTCAGTATTTGGCTTCTAACAGACAATCATTTTTTTCTAAAATTACAGGTAGAATTAACGGTATTGGTTTGGGTGTTAATTATCCTGAGGCAATGTTTTTGTTTCATAAAGCATATTTTATCTATACAGTTGTAATTCTCATATCTTATTCCCATTAAATTCATTAGAAAAGTTCTTCTGTGAGATTAACTAGGTAACTATTGATTTGCCTCAGGCCTCATTCTTTACATTGCATAAATATAATCCACATTTATCATTGTATATTACTTCTGAATAAATGTTGGAACTTACAAAGCTTTGATTACAGATCGGAGATTATTTATTGTCGCATGTTACAAAATGGTTACCCATCTATATACCCAAAAGAATAATCACTACTTAACAACAATGATCTTGCAGGAACTGGTGTTCCAGCATAACTTGACCTTAAATAATTTATGTCAGGATAATTGCGTGAATGAAATTCATATGAAAATGTAACAATTATTATGAGGCATTATTTATTCTATTTTTTTATGCCTACCTAAATGTGTAGGAGAAAGGAAGTTTTCCAGTAATAAAGATGTACCTATATGTTTATATATATATATATATATATATATATATATATATATATATATATATATATATATATATATATGTGAATATGTAAATTGTACAGCCAAATATATAGCTATTATGTGTCATCTTTTTTTCTTGCAGACAATACACGGCTGAAATCATTAATTATTTATTATTTTCGTTAATTTTGTATTTAATTCGTATATAATTTTCTTCCTTGTTATCCTGTACATCTAGCCTCACCCATATTTCATTTTTTCTATTTCCTTTCCTTTTGAATGTAAAAGTAGGAGGGGAAAATCAAAGCTGACACTCATGAATCTGACTACTTAGTGTCACTACTTATTGTTCCCTTTCGTTTAGCTTAAAACACAGACAGAACTAAAACCTTCTATTTATCTCTTTTGGTCTGTCCAGACTTGCTAATGTTTCTTTATAAATATCATTCTGTGTGTATTCATCATTGCCTTTTTATATTCATCAGTTTAAGTTTATTTTCATCCACTTATACACATATTGGTATATTATTTTGTTTCACACTGCATACAAAGGCAAACACTTATATTTTAACTAAAATGAACATTGAAATGTTATTTTTATATGTGTTAGAAAAAACAACATATTTACTTACAGATTTATTTATATCTGCATAAAAGGTAATGTTGAAACTGGCAAATGACATGTTGGAAAATGTCCTCTAAACAAATCAATTTTCCAATATTGATCTATCTCATAATTAAAGCACAAAGAAATAAGTTTCACAACACTCCATCAAACTATTTGTACTCATATAAACATTTAATAAACCGGCCAAAATGTACATAAATCTGCATGCATATAAATGGATATGTGTATTAGGTGTACATACAACCATATATATATATATATATATATATATATATATATATATATATATATATATATGTGTGTGTGTGTGTGTGTGTGTGTGTGTGTGTGTGTGTGTGTGTGTGTGTGTGTGTGTAAGATGCATTCAAAGAATATTGAGACTGAAAGAGTATTGGCTAAGATAGAAATGAACAATAAATGAAAAATTTTCTTCCAAACGGTCCCCTTGGCAATTAACATGCCTATTCCTGTGAGTTTTCTACAGGCTGAAGCCCCTATAAAACTCACCTTTTGCTATATCATGAAGCTGTGCAGTCATAATTCTTTTAATATCTTCCATATTCTTAAATTTTCTGAAGGTTAAGATGATGTTGAAGATGATGAACATTTTCAATGCCCAGAAGCACATTGAGAAATGATACAACATGTTTTAAAAATTCCAAGAAATCAGTTGAAATGATCAACAATTGAACATCAGAATGATTTTAAAATTGTCTTCATCAATAAACTGTTAGACAAAATTTGTATGAAAATCTAAATGTGATCAAAGTTTGTATAAAATTTCTTCTAGAGTTTTTTTCTACTGATCAAAAAGGAAATTGCAAACAAATTTGGGAGGAAAATTTCAAACAAAATAAAACCAAGACAAATTTTTAGAAAGTCACATGATCACACAGGTAAATCCAAGTTTCCTGCATAATCCCATGAAGAGAAACTTGGATCTGTCGGTTGAGATCATGAGACAATTGATTTTTGAACAGACAATTGAAGTTAAAAGGGGATTGAAACATTCAGGAGTTTTTGTTTATGCTTGCGTATCGATAAATAGGTTGATATAAACAAATATAGACTGGATAGGCTATTCTTGTGTCACACTAGGCAAAACTTAGTAAATATTCAAATTGTTACACTCTAGAGACATGAATATGTTTTGGATAGCTTTCAGAGGAGGTGTTTTTGATTTTCCATACATTTTTCAATCTGTTATCTGTATCTTTGTTATTTTTTATATAAAATTTCAACTGATATAATTTTAAACTTTTCACAAGAGTATTTTTCTTGAAAAGCTCTTTCTAAATTTTCTCTTTCTTTTTTTCTCTTTTTTTTTTCTTTTTATTCCCTCAATAAGAATATGATAATCACAATCCTAAAAGAAAAAAACTATGTACTAAACAATGATGCATGTTCAGAATAACCTACCCTTTAATTTGTGTTAATTCTGTGGTAATGTATATATATATATATGTGTGTGTGTGTGTGTGTGTGTGTGTGTGTGTGTGTGTGTGTGTGTGATATTTACATTTACGAAACAGAAAAAAAGTAAGTTTCAGTCATTTACTTCTCTTTTTTCTGAACAGCTTGAGTTAAATCTCAAATTTATAAATTTGTTATTGGCTATAACTCAACATTTTCTTAGTGATTAAAGGAGAGAAAGATTAAAGAAATATGTTTGATGGCTGAATTATTGTTAGTTGAAAATGTACTTTTGTTTGGTTTGGTTTGGTTTGGTTTGGTTTTATGACATATCATCCATTGTAGGTTATTTAATGCCAAATCCCTTTTTATACATATAAATAGTTCTATTTCAAACAATTCAGTTTAGTATAAGTACAGCTTTTTATAAACACACAGTTAAATATCAAAACAGTTCTATTTCTTTCTAGCATTAGTACACAGTTTAGTTTTATTTGATCCATAGATAGGACCCTATCAGGTGCTAACACTTGGGGCCAGAGTGGACCTGATAGTGATGGCAATGAAGGGGTACTCCGCATTCCCCAAAGTTCCAGCATCACTGGAACCTTACCATCGAATAGTTTAGTGTCATATCCAAGACACTCATTGGAGGCATCTTACTCTGCAGCCGAGATGTAGTTGGAGTATTCTACAGCCCCAGCTGACAGGGCCAATGTAATTTGGAACTTAACAATTTACTAAGAAAAATGAAACAAATAACAGAAACTTACTTTTATCTGTATGGTGAATGTAAGTTTTGCATTCATATACAATTTTTTTTGTACATGACCACAGAACTAATGTCTGTGAGCGTATTTAATTGTATATATGTTTATATATATATATATGTATATATCAGTGGCGACTCTAGCCTATTTTTGCTACTCGTGCCCTCCCCCCTGCCCTCTGTCAACTTCAGTTCCCAAACCGTGTTCCATGGACCCAAAGTAAGTCATCATAGTTGCTATTGCGTGATTCTCCATTGTATAGCACAGATTGACAAACGTACCTTGCATGGTGTTTTTTTTGTTAACAATCAAGATACTATATAATTTGTAGTCTTGTAGTCAGTAGATAAGATAATTTTTTTCCTTTCAAAAGTATAGAAGAAAAGAGAAGATGTTCATTACTATGACGAGAAAAATATGTTTATTAGAATAAAGAAACTGATGACAATATACACAGACACAGCTAGTAGTTTCAATTTCGCTTAAAATAAAGATTATTTGTTGAAAATGTATTCAAATAAACAAATTTTAGTTACAGAATGTAATATATGCAACATTCATTAAAGAAATAGAGATCTGTTAGTGAAAAAACGAATTAAAACACGCCATTTGACCAACATTTACCATAGCAAGGATGATGATGTCGGTGACGGCTATAATCTGCTATCCACCCCCCCCTCTCTCTCTCTCAGTCCCTCTCCCTCTTCCCAAGACAGTTGTCAGTTGTGCTAATTTTTTTGAGCTCGGTATTCTGGTTGCTTTTTCTATTGGCTACAGCCAAAAGCAAGATTTCGCTAACATTACTGTTATTATAAGGGTCTAGTGCCTGGCACGGATTACGCGTGTTCAACATTATAGCCGATTTTATGGGATGTTCAATGGATCTGACGGTGGCCGGACAAAGACCATCCATTCAAAACAGCATCGTTGTATTATTCCCAGATATATTTATGAACTTTTGGCTACTTAGTTATCGAAACTTGAATAGATACGTAATTTAATTGAGATTAGACTAAGTATGTTTGTTTGAAATTAATGGATGATTTTTAATCCATTTTGAATAATATTGACCGAGTTATTGGTTGAGCCGGGCACAAGTAGCACTAGTCCCATCTCCGCCCCTGGTATAAATATATATATATATATATATTGTATATAGGTGTGTATATATATTCAATTGTAAGAATAAATATCATCATCATCAAGTCATATTGACAGTATAGAGTTCCCTGACTCTCTCTTGCCATCCATCTCTATCATCCATCACACCTGGTAGGTCTTCTCAGTTGCATTCTGTTTCAGCACAGAGTTGATATATATATATCTTTGCTGGTTGGTCATATGTATAAATCCAGAAGAGAATGTCGCTTATAAGTTCGTTCTTATTTTTATGGCACTGCATGCTTAGTTTGCTTTCTTAGATGGGTTGAAAAATTTGTGGTAGGTGGGTGTACAACTGCGGTTTTGTGGGGTGTTGCTTCCAGGATTTATTCAAAACAGCACACAGCATTCCTGTCTAGTACCCATCTAACTTTTTTCTCTATGTTTAGTTTGTATTCATGTGGTAAATCCATATTGTTGTATAGAAAAAGCTACAGCTTGAAAGAAATCTTATTGAATTTTATTAGATAGATCAGATTTCTTTACGGTCAATAACCTGTCAATAACGTTCCATGACATCTGTAGGCCTCTGCTGACATCACTTTCAGTAGACAAGATGCTGTTGCTGATCTACTAATTTTAGAGGCTTACTGCTTAGAATGGAGATGACTAATCTTTGTTTAAAACACATGTACATCGTTTTATTTGCATTCACATAGAGGCTAATGCCCCCCACTGCTTTTGCAAGGCTATGCAGTAGGGATTCTGCTCGACCAAAGTGCAAGATCATCTGTGTAGTCTGTGTCTGTCATACTTTTTGTGGGATACTGTCTGTTTCTCGCTTTTTTTAATGTGAAACCATTTTCTTATATTAAACCTATTGATGTTTGATGTACATAGTCTAGACCGATATATATATATATATATAACTTACAGATATATATATATATATATATATATTTATTGAGAGAGAGAGAGAGACAGAAGGATAGAGAGAGAGAGATAAAGAGAGAGAGAGAGAGAGAGAAAGAAAGAGAGAGAGAAAAGAGAAAGAGTATGAGAGGGAAAATAGAGAAAAAGGGATAAATTCAGCAGTAATCATTAATGATATAGATTGAACATTATGCAGAGACAATTTCAGATCAAAATACAGCTACTATTCTTTAGACTTACTGATGCACACTTATATATATATATATATATATATATATATATATATGTTTGTTTGTGTGTGTCTGCTGGGAAATGGGTTAAGTGTAACAGGCATATATATTTATATATATATATATATATATAGAATTGTAGATACATAACATATGACATAAACATGGCACATAAATACATTAAAAGAACTGAAATGCTCAGTTTTATTTTTGTTTTTTATTTGGGAAAGATATATGTATGTATGTATGTACACACACACACACACACACACACACACACACACACACACACACATATATATATATATATATAGACACACACACACACAAATACAAACACACACACACACACACACACACACACACACACACACATATATATATATATATATATATTTGCTTTGGATTATTTTATTGCTTATTTTTTGTATCTTTTTCCCTCCAAGTAAAATATTGTTTGATCTTATGAGAGAAAATATCACTAGAAGTGTTGAAAACATCTGCCTCCATTTTCAGACTGGGTTTTGTTATTCTTGTTTTTGTTTTAGTTGTTGTAGTTATTGTTGTCACTGTTGATATATGTTTTTCACCTTTCCAAGAAGAATACCTTATGTTATTTTATATTTATTTATTGTTATTTCTACACCTTTTGTTATTGTGTTTTTCTTTGATTCCCATCCCATGTCCAAAGAAATGAGTTGGTTGCTGGCTTGGTAAGAGTTCAAGATCCGTTGCATCCTATTTTGAAGGATTTTGGCAATCATGATTCTGCACAGGTGCTCTTGCTTTCAGTTGCAATATTTGCTTTGGCCATTGCAGATCAACACGTTTGACAGCAGATAGTATTTTTCTAAAAGTCACAGATATGTATAATTTCCTTTTTATAGGTAAAATACAAAGCCCTCTTGGCAATCATATACAACTGAAAAATTCTCAGCCTAACCAAAAAAGGAATGACTATATTTTCTTTTTTTGAATTTTTATTGAAATTAATAAGAAAGGTTAAAGAGTGTTTAGAAACTATGTGCTTTATGTGTTGAATTGTGGGATGAATAAGTGAAACTGTGTACATAGATCATTCCCATTTTTGGTTGGTTTGAGAACTTTTCAGCATCTACCAATCCATCCATCCTCAAAGACATTAATTAGGTATAATTACACATAGGGGATGAAAGTCACTTTAAACAATATACATGTAATTAATCAAAGTGAGGTGAAGATCTCCGCAACAGAATAATAAGTTTTGTCAACTGACTTTATCCATTTCTTCATCTTTTTTTATTGGACCAATAAACTGACCAACTGCATTTGTGAGTATTAATAAACACCTTCTAGAAGTTGATGTTTATGCTTTCTGGTTCCCATATTGTAATACAAATTGAAATTAAACAATTTTATAAAACTTGATCTTTTGAGTTTGAAAAAAGTCACAGGAAAAAATCATAACTTTGATTTTTAGCCATTAAAATTTCAGGTTTGGTTTAATTTGGTTTCTTTGTTTAATGGCATATCAACCTTCAAGAGTTATCAAATGCCAAAGCCATCTTTGTACAAGAACAGTAGTGATACTATTTAACCCATAGCTGGTGGGGAATAAAAGGGAGTCATACCTTTCTAAAGGTTATTTTAGAAATTGGGTAAATAAAAGGATAGAGGTTGTGTTTAGCGAACCTGAAAGATAGTTTCACATTATTCATATTGCAAATTAAACCCCTGTTTAGCAAATTACAGAAATTTTTAAAATTTCCGAAATTTTATATACCAAAAACAACATCCGTGGTTTCATTAATAAGCCCAGAAAATTTGGTGCCCATTTCTCTGTCTTTGTGTTATTTCATGATAAATGGATAAAAAAGACACTTTTAAAATCACTGCGAGAATATTTTCATTCTTTACAAGATGACCCATGAACCTGTTATATTGCCATTGTAATAATGATTCATTATGAAAGATTCTATCAGTATTTCATAGTTATCTTTATTATATCAAGAATTAGGATAGCAAGAAACTGATGAATCCAAAAATGTGAATATGTATCAGTCCAAAAGTAAATATACCTCTTATTGTTATTTTATCTTTAATCATAAAATTTCAATGTTGTAGATTTTGGTAATAAATAATAACTAATAATAACTGTTTTGAGTGTATAATGTTCTACTAGGATTAATAAAATACATGTATGTTTGATTTTGAAGAAAATTAATTAAAAAAAAAAGTCAAAAGTTTTGCAGTATTTTGGTATGGACTAGTTTGCCGCACGTATATCATGTGACCAAAGTAGTTGAAGCTGTGGAAGGTACTCACTGTGGTTGGTAGTATTGTGGTAGGTGGTGCACTGATATATTGTGCATTGCTTCATATGAAATTGGAAAATCACACAGATAAATGTGCAACATAGTCTACTTTGGGAACTTATGCTTTGTGAGTTCAAAGTTGGCCTTCATGCTGTGCAAAAAACCAGAAATATTTGTTTTACAAAAGGTGAAGGCTTTGTTGATTACAGTAGAGTAAGTAGATGGCTCAAGAAATTTTGCTCAGGTTGCAAGACCTTTGATGATCAGACAAAGTCAGATAGGTTTAAAACAAAGGATTCTAAGACCATCCTCCAATCCGTAGAGCCAAATCTGGCAAGTAGCACTCAGAGGGTATCAGGAGAGCTCAGTATCTTACAGACTTGTGTGGTTCATCACCTTCACAACCTTAGGGCCAAAAGCATCTAGAACTGCCAAATTGTGCTTCACATTACCAAAATATTGTAAAATTTTTGACTCACTGCAGTATATAAAACTATTTAGAATGTGTTATATATTGACCCTCGACCAAGCCATCAATCAAGAGATGCACCTGTGTAAATAAGGGGAAGAACAGCGGAAGCAAGTGGGCGTGAGACAATAATATAACCAGATACCCGGGGCAGTTGGAGTCAGTAGGGGACAAGATGCCAAAGTGAGAGCCAGCGGCAGACAGAGGGCTTTGGGCCCTCAGTGACCCACGGTTGAGCAACCCAGCCAAGATGAGAAAGAAGTACTGCTGGGTCAATATAGCACTCTGTCCCCGTCTCCAGCTCATCTCTCACACACTACAACCATCACCCTTTCGAGAATAAAGTGGGAGAGATTACATTTTTATAAAGAAGTGTGTTCGTTTTTTCATTGAAGTTCATATATTATGTTTGATTATGTTCCACACGTAAGTGTATATTTGTAAATGTACACGTGCAGTTGTATTATGAGTATACATAAATGTACTTATCTATGAGCAATACTGTACACATTCATACATGCACAACATATATATGTGTATATATATATATATATATTTCAACTATAAAGTAAAACATTTATGTGTATGTCTATATATATATGCATATATACATATAAACAGACACACACATGCTCACACACACACACACACACACACACACACACACACACACACACACACACAAGATAAGTATTTTAATAATCTGTAGATAGATGATATAGATAGATGTAAAGTATAAGAGTCACAAGATTCTTTGGAAATGAATGAAAATCAGAACAAAAAATATTAACAAAATCAACTTCACTTTCTTGTTCATTAATCATGATATTGGTTGTAAGTATTGTTTTTAGAATTAGTTTCATCTTTTGTTTTAAAAGTATCTAAAGTAGAAAGTTATATCTGCATTGATATACACAGATAAATAATGAAAAAATATTATGTAAACATTTAAACAGAAAACAAAAGCAAAAATTCTGTATTTCACTATTTTTAGAATATCTATAACAATCTCTTCATAATTTCATGAATATATTAAAAAGATACAAAAAATAAATTTCCTAAAAAAAAAAAAAAAAAAATACTGAACATAAGATATATGAAATAAGAAAGAATAAAAATGACAGCCACAAAATTTTGAATAATAAAAAATAAAAAAAATTGTCAAAAGTGACAAACTTAGGTTTAAAAATGACATTTGAGTGTTATAGAAGTGTCATAAAACTATCTCAGAATTGTCATTTCAAATGCAAAATCATTGATAAGTGTGTGTGTGTTTATGTGTATGTGTGTTTATGTGTGTGTGTGTGTGTGTGTGTGGCTGCTTAAACTTTAGTTTATATGAACTCAAAATTATTTTGAAATCATCCCTGGAACACCTCTATGTATGATATATGACCGGGTTTTTTTTTAAAAAAGACAAGATCATCTTTTTAACACTTTATTGTCAAACCCCTTAAAAAACACAAATTGCCGAAAAATACTTATAACAAATATATTTTAATTTTAGATGATGAAAGTAATTTCCATTAATCTAGATGCATTTCATTTCCTTTTCAATCTCACAGAATTTATCATCCAGACAAAACACTCTCAAATTGTCATGAAGTGTAGATTGAGCAAATTTCCCTTTACACATTTGTAAGATTTATATGTGAAATAAGTTATTACATATAATACATATTCATCCTCAAAAAACAATATAAGTGGCACAATATAAAGTGTTGTATAGCAGAGAAAAACAACAATGCTGATGTTTAAAAATATAATCTGTTTCTTTTCTTTTCTTTTTATTGTCCAAAATGTATGCATAAGGAGAGTGAGTGAGAATCGGAGATGGCTGAGATGCATACACACTGGAGTGATGGTGCAGTACTTCTGTGAACATCTCTACTTTTCTATTTCATTCTGTTTTCATGAGACTGGCACAGGGCAACATTATGGCATTGAATCATCTTAGTTTCTCATTACTTCTCATTCATCTTAAGCTTTTCTCTACCTCTCAACCCTGAGCTCTTTGGCAACATGACATCTAGTAGCCATCTTCAGCTCATCTTCTCTCTTCCTGGTCTCTGCTGGTCTCTTGTTTCTGCTGATTATATGATAATACTGGACACTTATACAAATTCTCGTGGTCACACCTTCTGTTTATATGTTGCATGTAAATACTCTTCTGTCTGACATGCCACCAATTCAATTTATGTGGCACTTCTGCTAGGGAACAACCTGCATCCTGTTCACTTTAGGAAACATGTTCCCTTCCTGTTATGCCACCCATGCAAATTATGTGGAATGTCAATTGAGGATAGCACACAACACAATCATTTTGGCTGCTAAATTCTGTTGTCTCTGAGTATCGTGTTGTCATGCAAATAAAAATTGACATGCACATAAATGCCTAACCTTTTATCCCTTGCATTGCATATTTGATGAAATGAAATGCCATCTATCTGCAAAATGATGAGATTATTTATATTTTTGCCAATAATTGTGTTTAGGAGAAGAATGTAATATCAGTTTCTCCTCCATCGAGTATTTATATAAAATTCAAAAATTATAAAAATAAAAACAAAATTTTTAACTATAAATTATCATTTCATTGTTATTCTAACATGTTTCTGTATTTTCAAAGTATTAAATTTTGTATCAAAGATTTTGTAATAATAATACAAAAAAAACAGAACAAATATTGAAATAAGATTTATCCTATTTTGTAGTTATTGTATTAATATTAATCTTCAATTCAAATGCTGTCAATTTTGAAGCCTAAAACAAAGATTTTTTAATATATCAAAACTTGGTCTCACTACTAACTAATGATAATTTCCATTATTACTGTAACGCGAGTCAAACTTTTTAAAAGTGTTTATTATAATGTAAATTCTCATTACTTTGTAGTGAGTCCAGGTTAAGTAACTCTGGAGATATAACTTCATATTTCATTTAAACACTACTTTATTCATTCCATCAAAAATAATATCTAAATAATTTGACAATTACATTGTATTGATAAAATATAAAAAAACTTATGTTCTATGCATTTTCTAGATTATATTCAATACTTTCTGAATATGAAACTAAAAGCAAAAGCTGAAAAATTGAAATCTTTTTTAATTATCAAGTTTTATTAACAAAGTTTACTATGACACAAATTTCTATCATAAAGAGAGAGAGAATTTTAGAGAAAATAGCAAAAAAGTATTGATACTGACAGAAAATAAAACTGAAATATCCTGAAAGATGATATCAATTTAGGCCTGGATATTGCGTGTAGAAGATCTGATTATAATTAATACACCCCTTATTTTGGAACCTGTGTATGTATTGATCAGTGTATTTGATCAGTTGTTATAATCCAGCTACATAACCTTTACATTCAATCTTTCATAAATTAAAAAAAAATTAGTGTTTAAACTTTATTTTTATCAGTACATATATATATATAGTATATATGTGTGTGTGGGGGGGCTTATTGAACACACACACACACACACACACACACACACACATACACACACACACACACACACACACACACACACACACACACACACACACACACACACAAGGGAGGCTTTAAATCCTTTTGAATGCATATTTATTCCTCATTTCTCCTTAAAATTTCTTTCTCACTCTCTCTTTCTCAATCCCCTTCATTGTTTTTATCTCTCTCTACACTACATATCTATTTGGTACTTAAATGACACACTGATCAGTAGATTCGATTCATAATTCAAATGCCTTATAGTTCTATTTATTCTTTTGCTTCAATGACTTACTGCAATATTAAACCCTTTGAGTCTGGTTTAAACTAAATTATCCACGTGCACAAAAAGTTGATTGGTGTTTATTAAGAATTATAACATTATTTCTTGACAACCTCACCTCCAGCTGCATTAACACTCAGAGCGACTTACTTTTAACAATTGAATAAATCCAATGCAACTGAATCTTCTTTAAATAAGTCACTGCTCACTACTTGAATATGTAGAGTGTGGGAAGATACTGAAAAGCTCTTAGATCAACCAAGAAGGCAATGTCTTGTTTCTTTTATTTTGGGAAGAGTTAAAAAAAATTGAGGATTCATGTGCCAGATGAATATGTAGAATAGTATGTAAATTTTATAGATCCAAGTTATTCCCTTTTAGGTTGTGCCAAGAACTTTTCAGTATGCCATCATATATACAAAATGAAAGAAAATGTTGCTGTTACCCTGACAGACTTAACAAAGCTGATTTCATGGAATTTTGAAGCTGAATTCTTTGTTATTTGGCCTCAAAAATAGAAGCCATTTTCATCTAAAAGAAAGGGTAGCTGAGAGTGGATAATAAGAGTAATTTGCTACAAGCCAAGCTTATTCAATAAACACTGTTATCAAATATAACCAGAGACACTCTATGTATTAAAAGGTTTTATTTGGTGGCATGACCAGGACAATATAATATCTTTTATTTATATCTAGAAATAAACTTATAGATATTGGGCCAACCTCTCATCCTCATTGGTCTATGTGTCTATCTTTATTTTTTATCTACTTTTATGTGTCTACATGTGTCATGTTACACATTAGATTATTCTTTATCTCCACAAGTGGCCCCTCACATTTCTGGGTAGATTTTTAGACTTACCTCTGAAAGATGACTTCCAGTCACATTCCCTTATTGAGTAAAAGGACCTGGGCTTTGCTGCTTTCAGCTACTATTTTAATTCTTCCTGATAATTCTGATATTTCAACCATCATCAGTAAGAAATACTTGCTTTTCTCCTCTTGAAGCACAGGACTATGGTAATCATTTGACATTTTGTAGGATTTCCATTTAGTTGACTTTATTTATTAAAATCACTTTTTAGTATGTGTAAGCCTTAATTTTCCTTCTCTTGTTGACTCAGCACGAGAATGTAATTTCTATTCTTCCCTTCCAGGTGTTGTTATTGCTTTGAATAACTCCCTTTTATTAAAGAACTGTCTGTTACTCTGCATTTATTTAGCCCATGGTGCCTTAAGTTATAGTAAATTTCCAGTTTCTACCAACATTTCAAACATTGTTCCATACACATTTGCTTGTATCGTATTCCTTTTCATTTTTACTCTTTCCTGGCCGTTAATGATTGCTGAAGGATGTTTTTCTCTCACAGTCAAAGACAACACACACATTCTCCTGAAATGGATGCATGTCACTGGAGATGGTACAATGTGTCTATGGGTTTATCAGAAGCTGGATCAATGAGTGGATAGC
Source organism: Sepioteuthis lessoniana (assembly GCA_963585895.1). Lineage (NCBI taxonomy): Eukaryota > Metazoa > Mollusca > Cephalopoda > Myopsida > Loliginidae > Sepioteuthis > Sepioteuthis lessoniana. The sequence goes on from OY757924.1 coordinate 23,012,749, forward strand.
TTGTTGGGAAGTTATAAGTGGAATAATTTTGATCTGTCATTTTATTATAGTTTCAGTCTATGTGATTAATATTTAAGACTAGATAACTCCAAATATGATTAAAACACTCCTGGATGTGAAAGGAGTTCATGCGCCAAGTTTCATCAAAATTGGCCCATTAGCCTTAGAGTCCATTGGTAACACAAACAAATGAAGCAAATAATGTATATTCAAGCCGAATAACCAGGCATTGAAAATATAATATACTAAAGAAAATCTAATTAAACAAAAATTAATTCTATTTGCTTCCTGTGTGAATGAGTCAGTTTCTTTGAGAATGGGATTGCTCCTGCAGATGCCAGTTTTATTTGCTTTCTGAATGAATTATGCATTCCTGATCAAGTTTAAGCTTAAATGTTCCAACTTTACAGGGAGTAAGTAGGAGGAGGCCTCTATTACATCTCTCCCTTAGCATATGCCTTTAAAACACTCCAGAGGTCAGTGTTAACTTCAATCAATATTGGCCTATGAACCATACAGGTAGACTGCATCCTCTAGGGATAATTTTCCTCCCAGAGTTCTAATCATACATTTCTGGATAAATTTGACCTTTCTGGTCAATTTTAGAATGTTCTGGGCTCTATTGCCCAGTTCCAACCACAAATAACAAAATACTCCTTGGGATCAAAGGAGTTCACATGTCAAGTTTCATCAAGGTTGGCTCTTGAGGATAGGAAACCATAAGTATGAAACATACAAGCAAGCAAAAGTAGTGAATCATATATATATATATATATATATATATATATGATTCACATAGGTTTTCTTCTTCTTACCCTTGGGTTTTCCTGATTTTTATTTAGCTAATATCATCTCAAACAACAATGTTCCTTTTCAATGAGTGGTTGATACTTTAAATGATGATTTCTTCATTCATAAATTTCTAATTAAACTGTGTGAACTATTTTGCCGAAAGAAAAAGTCCAGTCACATGACCTAGGAGAGAGGGAGAGAGAGGGAGAGAGAGAGAGAGAGAGAGAGAAATACAGAGAGGCATTTGTTTTTAGAATTGTACCCAATGCCCTTTCATCTTTCCCTTTTTTCTTTTCCTCTTTTCACACATGTTCACTAAGTGGGTAAATAATTATCAAATTTCCAGGTTTTCAAAGATTCAATCTTACTTTGATAGTAAGGCAAAGATTTTTTTACAAATATATACATGTGAAAACATTGTCCCTAGTCACATGGAAGCAGCAATAGAGTGCATACCAATGAAACCAAGAACCAAGAAGGGTAAAATGAATTAAAGGAATATATTTTTATCACTGTCACTCAACAGGAAATTAAAACTGAATTTTAATTTTTGTCATATTTTTTAAAAAATCTTTAAAAAATAAAATTATAAAAATATTTCAAAGCTCTCACAAATTAAGGCTACATCTTTTTAAATATTTAAATGTAGACAAAAAATCCTAAAATAATAGAATATTGTTAGATTCTTTTATCATTGCATATATATATATATATATATAATATAAATGTATATATCCCTTTTTTTGTCTATTTGTTGGTTTTTCATCATTTGTCATGCTACAATTTTATGACTCAAATGTTCGACCAAATGATATGTGGCGAAATCCATTAACCTTGTGTTGTGTTGTTTGAATATTGGATAAAATTTGCTTAAAAATACTAAAAGCATCTTTTTTAATGTTTATGATCATCTGAATTATTTATTCATTTTTTTTTGGCAAATTATATTGATACATGAAAGTCATTTAAAGCAATATAAAGTGAATTTAACATTTTCTCTGAATTTACATAAAACTTTATAGATATTTCAAATTTATAATCACTTCATTAACATTATTTTTTACAAATAGTTGATATCATCGAAGAAAAAGCAATAAATGTTTTTGATGTAATAGATTTTGTTTCTCCTATTTTTGCAGTTAACCCCCACAGTAATTTCTAAGCTACATGTGCAAATCCAACTTTGTTAATTGCAATCCTGTTTAAATTGAGATACATTTTATTTGACTTCACCAAATTGGTAAGCAGTTTAAATGCTTGGGAAACCAATCCAAATTTTAATGAAGGTGTCAGAAGCTCAGAAATTTTAAGTCAATGCAACAGCCCTAAAAATTGAAGCAAATCTCACTTTGTTTTGGCAACAGTAAACAGATTTTGTCTTGTTTTTCTCTGGGCAACCTTCAACTGTGCTGTGAATCTTTCAATAGACCAATAAACTTTTCCAAGTGTTAATAAGTTTTGTCTTTGAAACAAATAAATCAAAGTTCAAAATTCTAATTTAGTCTAAAACAAAAAACAAACAGTTTAATATTATCAAAAATCATGAAGATTATAAATAAAATCATATCAGTAGTAATAATGAGAATATTGTTAGTGATGATGATAATGATGATGATGAGGATGAAAAGAAATGAATAAATTAAAAACTGTTAATTATCAGGATGACATTGCACAATAATAAAAAGAAGAGAAACATTAACATTATAATTATGTAGAAATGACTGTATAATTATGTAGAAATGTTTGTATATACCACAAACAAAGCTGATATTTAGTTGTACACCAAATAATGTCTCATTTTTCAAAATGAAAATAAAAACCCATAGAAACATTTCTATTTGTCAGGAAGATTAGCTCTATAATTGATAATAATAAAAGTCAGTTTTTTAATTTCCTGTTAAAAAACAAAAATCTAAAATTCTTGGCAAAAAAATCAGTGCTGAATTAGATTGAATGGATCTTTTCTATACTTGTAAAATCTTTGTTATAATGAAAATGCTCCAGTGATGCACGTGAAGCCATTTAGAACAACATAAATTAAATGCCTGTCACTGGAGGTTTTCCTAAATACTAATGGAAAATGGGAAAATGAATTAATTAGACAAAATAAAAACAGTTAAAATAAGAAAATTTCCTAAAGTCAGAGGGAATTTCTTACCTATGATTGTATTCTGTTTTACAATACGTGATATGCATAGCCAGTTTAGCAACCATGGTTCTCTCTCTCTCTCTCTCTCTCTCTCCTCTTTATAGTCTTTATGTTTCAAACCTTGTCACTCTATCAGCTTTAGCAACAAGTCTTAACACTTCTCACAACCAGAATCTTTCAACCTTGACTGCATAAATAGCAAATATCTGGTAAAGTGTCAGTAAATCATGTGGTGTCAGAATTATTTTCTTTTACCTGATTATTGCAGTAAACTTTTGATTCTTATAGATTTATTGATCTCACTGTAGAACAAATAAATGAATAAGATAATACTATTTTAAAAGACAATGAAGTCCAACTTGCTTGATGTGAATCAGGAGAGTAAAAAGGATGTGATAAGTTTCTTCTGGGCTTATTTTTCTGAATTGTGTAATGCATTGTGAGTTAAACCATCTCAGTAGAAATCTTTTTATCAGAATAACAGTTCAATCATTTAAATTGTTCATAATAAATATCAGCCATTATGGTTTTGCCTCATTCTAAGAGATTGTAATCAACAAAATTTTCTATATTTCATCTTATGTGGATCAAGATCTAGTTTCAAAGTCAGAGTAGAATTTTATTGATTGATAGATGTCACCTTTTGCATTTGCTATTGTCACTTAATAAGTTTAATTTAATTTAACACAAAACTATAAGTATGATGCACTAAACTCCCTCACAATGGTTCACTTGCTCACCATTAAACCATGCAAAACACTCCCCTTTGCATTTTATTGTTGACATGAATTATCTTTTTATAAATTTCTCATATCAATTCAATGGAATGCTAAATTGTTGAATGTAATATTGTTGTCCTCTTTTAAAATGAAGAAATAGGGGTTTACGAACTTCAATTAGATTACTTTGGGAGTTAAAAGGAATAATATTCTTATAAGTTGAAAGAATGTAAATATCATTTATCATAAAAAAATTCAGTGAGATTTGAAGAAATAAACAAAGGTATACTTTTATGTTTGTTTATCAAATAATAACACCAGAATAGCTACAATATTGCAAATTATATGAAATTTGATTCTTTAAAAACAAAATAGTTTCACCAATGACTTCTGAGGAGCTCCTAAAAATGCTAGGACACCAATTCTCAATATATATATATATAAGACAAGTTCTCAGTACATTACTAAAGATCTGATATCTAGTGAAAAAAGCTAAAAAGGTATAAATACATAAAATTACATATAAACAAGAATTATATACACTTTTCCTATTTCCTTATGAATTGGAGATGGAATTATTAAAACTATTAAAGAAGTTTGCAGATTAAACCGAAAGTTTAAAGAAAATCTGAAAATTGATACAAATCTACTTTTTACAACAAACTGTATTACATCATACAATGCAACTGTTTGAAAAGTTTCTAAAAATACACCTTTGAAAATATTTCCAACTTTTCTCAAAGTATTTGTGAATGGTAAAAACTGAAGTCTTCAGCTTTAGAACTGATTCTCGGATATACAGATCAGCTTTAATATTTGCTTCCATTATTCAAAATTCCAGAACAATACTAAATAGAGAGACTAAAACCTTCTTTTTAGCATTTTATCAAATCCCCTATAGCATGTTTGGTTATTCACTGAAGCAAAAGACACAAGCATAAATACTCCTCATAGCCTCTGCTGCATAACTGCACTTAAATAATTCATACAGTAGACATTCACTGGAATGACAATCATTCAAATTCTTATAAGCTTGGAGTGAAATATTGCCACTGGGTGAAATTAATGTAACAATTAGTTAGTACAATAGTTGGTTCTAATATTGAAGCTTTCAGATATATGTTTACTTTCTCAATAATGCAAAAGATAAAATATTATATTACTAGCAGAGTTCTTATAATAAATGAGATTATTTATGGATCACCACTTCAAATTGTTTATAGGTTCAAGATGGTGACATCAGTCATGTTGGTGAGTTGATTATGCCAGGCCATCAGTTGGTAATGTACAGGTTAGACCAGGTTATGTGACCTGTATATATATATATATATATATATATATATATGTGTGTGTGTGTGTGTGTGTGTGTGTGTGTGTGTGTGTATGTGTGTGTGTGTGTGTGTGTGTGTGACACATAAACTGCATATATAAAGTCAGACTATTATTTTATATATTAGTACATTCATTGAATATTTGAAATTCATAAGAATACATATATATATATATATTACCTAATCCCTCTCACATTCTCTTGATATACATATATACATACACACACACACACACACACACACACACACATATACATATACATATATATATATATATATATATATATATATATATATATATATATATTATACCAGTGAATATAGTTATTACAAAAATCATTATGTATAATAATGTTTTCACATAATTATTTAGAATAACAAATAAAAGTTTATATAAAAAGAAAACCCAAAATTGAGAAACTCATCTAAAATATGATTTTACATCTTTACAAAACAAAACAGATTGACAAGGGAATATTGAAAAGTTCTTGATCACCAAATTGACTTTGTTTATTTTTAAAATTTTCATTAAATTATTTTTTTTTTTTTTTGGAAAGGTTAAAAAGAAAACGATTTTCTAAATGATATGTGCAAGTGTGTTTAACTGTGGGTTGAATATAAGAAAAAGTTGATTGATTGAATTGGGCCTCTCTAAAAGCTCATTTAAGAATAAACACTACAGCAACACACCAGTATAAATAATAAACACTTACAAAGTAGTAATGTACATGCAAAGGTCACATCACTTTTGCAATATACACACCTCTGATGATGGCCCAAGACCAGGTCACTTATCAAACTTTAGCCCTACTAGAACACATATCAACCAACAAATCACATAAGACCACAACTTTCTTAGTATTATTTGATAACTCTAAGATCACAACATTAATATATCATAGAATACAAATTGCAAAACAAAAAATGACTTCAAATACCAGAGGGTATTTTAATAAGGACAAAAAACAAAATATCTTTAACCTGAGAGGGCCATTTTAAAATGCTTTTAATGTATGTGCAATAACCTATACTACATCCAACATAAAGTCACTGTCACATGACTCAGAACAATTGTTTTTTAAGCATAAAACCTGGCTGTATAATTTAAGCTGTTCAAACATGATATAATTTGCTCAATTTTTGAATTTCAAACACAATGGCATGACCCATATGTTTCTGGTAATGATTAATGATAAACTATATTTAATCACCAAAAAATTGTTGTATAATATGAAAGAAACAATTTTAATAGTTTGTGTTAAAAGAGATAAGATTTCTCTATTACTTTGATATTGAGCTCTTTTAGTTTTGATATTCTACTGATCAGTTAATTTAATTCAATTTTTAATTGACACTATTGTATCTTTCATATATATATATATATATATATATATATATATATATATATATATATATATATATGAAGCTCATCTATACGTATATGTATCATGCAACAACAGTTCTTTCATGTTGACTATTAATATTAATTAATGCTCAACATATGAGACAAACACTTGTAGACAGTACAAACATACAACAACATAAATTATAAAAAGACTACAAATACTAGAAGTCATAATTATGAAAACAAAATAATCTACTTGAAATAAAATAGCATTCAACCTAAAAAGCAGTCTACTAAATATATTTGATAATTAATAAATATGTGAACTTAGATATATATGTATATCATCATGAACAGTTTAGATAAATTTTAATAATTGCTGCATCATATACATGTGAAAAAATTCAAATGCTTAGCATAAATGTTATTGAAAAATACCAAATACACCAAAATTTCTCTGAATTGATAACTAATAGCTTTTTAATGGTAGATGTTGGAAAGTGCCCTGGGAGAAAATTTTGGACAATTTTTCATGCAAGATTAAACCTATGATACAGTATTATCCATAAGTGCATTCCTCAAAATTTTTTATGAAAAGTTAATTCTTTTTTAAGCAAAGATAAGCAGGATTTTATCACTTTTAGTGAAACATTATACAACTGAAATGGATTTTATTAGGTAATATTTGATACCAAATTCTACAACATGGAAACTCTAAAATCAGATGTATGAATATGTAGCAGTTCAAAAATAAGTTTACTTCTTATATATTTATGGAATTTTATTTTTGGTCAAAGAGTTTTAATGCTACAGAACTTAATAATGTATAACACCTAATGATATCTTTTTCAACTGTATAATGTTCCACTGGAAATAATAACATTCTTTGATTTAGAATAAATTATATTTTTATAATAAATTATTTGCTGTGTAATTATTTATGGGTGTTACTGCATATAGTCTGGTACAAAGATAAAAAATCAGTAAAACATACTAAAAAAACGTGTTTGTCGTCTTGAATGAAATGAGTCTTTATGAATATAACTCTCAATGTTTAACGATAAACACAAGAATTTTAAATGGTGATTTTTAAGGGAAGTACTTTATTTCTACTTTGAAGATTAGTACAACATAACCTTCCTATTCTTGAAGTAGATTAAATAACATTAGTAAATCCTCTCTCTGTATGCATTATTCTCTCTCTCTCTCTCTCTCTCTCTCTCTCTCTCTCTCTCTCTCTCTCTCTCTCTATCCACACATTCACACACTCATATGCATACATATATAAGCATATATAAAGACACACATATGTATGTTCATGAATGTCTTTACATACATACACACATACACAATGCATGCATGTATAAACGAATATGTGTATGAATAATGCACATTCACCCTGCTTATATATATAAACACACATATATACACAGAGAAGTGACTCTTGCTGGTTGTATTTACATCTCCCCTAATACAAAATTTAATACAAACTCTGTCATTTAAAATGGACACTATTTATATCATTATATATACAATACTATATTGCTTCTTCAATATGAGTTTCTATGAAGAATGCTTGAGGCAATTTTTTGGAACAAAAGATGATGTCATCAACTATCTAAGCTTAATAGAATCATTGAGTCCAGAAGATAAATTCTGAGTGACTGAGATAATTAACCCTTGTGATTCTCACTTAAGAATAAACGCTCCAATCATTAAATTTATGTCTTTTGGACCAAATTCTTATTTCTCATCCTGAACAGCTAATCATTTAATGAAAAGTATTTCCTTCCCTACATACAAATATCAAAGTAAAAGACTCAATGATGCCAACAATGATAGAGATTCATATTTAGGAAAAATTATCCATTTCTGAGATGGGAAATTATTATTATTACACAATAATTTATTCATACTAATATCCTCATCTTGTTTGTTATAGTCCCAAATTTTCTTTGGAAATATTGATTCAGAAACACCAAATATCAGGTTCATGGCTTTGAAGTTCCAGTACAAAATCAATAAATGTTATTTGGTGGTTGTTAGTTCAAGAGTTATAAAGACTGAAGCTGTATTTACTACGACAGAAGTGAACAATAAATCTAATGTTAATTTTTTTCAAAACATTCTCTTTGGAATTCAATACTCTTGCTTCAGCAAGTTTTCCATTGATTGAAGCACCTTTGAAACTTCACTTTTGATATGGTGTAAGGCTAAACTCTTAAATATAACGTGTGTACATTGGGGAGTCAGTTCCATGAATAGAAAAATACGTACATCCATTTTCAAAAGTGTGCTAGTCAATGTCTTAGAACCAACTAACTCAAAGTTAGAATCTAACTTCTGACTTGTAGAATTTTAGTCATCTGACTTTACAATCCTCCAATGACAGCCAAGCTTTCAACTGTCCCTAAAGGTCAGTATCTTGTCAAATAAACTGAATTGACTCTCTGTGGTATTTTCTCACCAACTTAATGGCCATAACTTAATTTAAATGCCACACTACCCATCAATAGATTGCACTAATTCATTGAATAATCATACTGTTGTATTTCTTTTAATGTCCTCCACATCCTCAAATTTTACTGCTGATATGAATTTTCAGTTAAGAAAAATTGGCACAGAATTTGGTCTATTGAATATGGAGAGTTCAGGAGTCTAGTCAAATATTGTTGTTCAGAAAATATTGAGATTGGCTTTATAATTTTTTTTTATATTGGCACTGACTTGACTGTACAATACTCTAGACATATAGACATCATCACTTGATTATATAAGTTGCTCAGTTGTGCACACATCTTCATTTAAATTTTGGATTTTGAATTTTGAAATTTAAAAAAATCTGAAGATTCAGATTTTATATTTTTTCTTCACAGCTTCTAAAAGATGTAAGTAGGACATTTTAAAGATGGTACCATATGTTTGTAAATTCTTAAATGCTTTCTATTTGTAATATGAAAATTTAATTATAATTTCTGTCTTAATTTCTGTGATGAAGAATTAACATTATTCAGGCAAATATTCTCATTTTGGTTATTATAGTCACAATGTTTCTTTAACAAACATTAATTAGGAAAGAACTGATATTCGTTTTAAGACTCCAAAATTACTTGGTGGATAAAAGTATTAGGTCTGTGTACATGCTCACTCAAATCATAATAATTTCTCGAGGGAAATGATTGTGAAAGGCTAATTATTGAATACTTTTTCTAATTTATTTATTTGGGATTACTTTTAAGTTCCATATGTAAGGTCTAACTTGATTGTATAATTAATGGCAACTGGAAGTGGCATTTAAACAACTATTTCATAGATTATACAATATTCTAATATTATCATATTTACCAAAATAGAAATAAAAAAAACTGTTATAAATTAAACCAGTGATCAAGTTATACTTGTGGAAATCTCTTAAGAGAAATAAATACAGACAATAACACATTTTTTCAGTAAAAAAGAAATTTTGAAAAATTTAAAAAGTTTAATTAAGACAAAAAGAAAGAAAAGAGAATGACCTCTAAGATCAATATGTTGTTAAGCTGGCAAATACATGTCATTTATTGTTCTGAATTGATATGTTAGTCAATTCCACATAATAATGCTGACTTTTCATTCAAACTTGCATGAATGATTGGTTGATGGTCATCAACACAATGTTACTCATAGGGACTTAATGGCTACACACCTTGTTGGCTCTTTTATTATACTTCTGGCTGACAATGAACATCAGTAAGCAAACGGAAATATATCGCCAACTGTACACCTTACAATGACAACTCAATTCCGTCAATAGATTGGATAATAATGAAACTCCATCAATCTGTTCTCTAAGGTCTTCACCAGGAAATAAATCCTTGTAAAAATCTTCTTTTGAGTTCAAGATAAAAGAATTCTTAAAGAAGAAGATTGTTGAGAAGGAAAAGGAAAAGATAAAATGAAAGAAAAATGCAACAGTTTTTCATGATTTTATTTTATTTTTTTATATTGCTATTAATGATAGGCACAGAGGGTTTTCTTTAAAGCTTTGAGATCCTAAAAACATGAAAATACAACTGATAAACTTGGTTTTCTTGTTATAAAAACTAAAAGAGAAGATTCACCGGAGTTATTGTCCAGGCTTGATTGATACGGGAGAATTTCATCATCGACTAAATAAGGAATTTACAATGAAATAGAAATATCTAAAAAATTACAAGATATGAAGAAGCAGAAGTTTTATAGAATTTAACTTCAGAGAAAGAAGACAAAATTGCAGAGTAGAAAATCATGACTGAAAATAAGATATATGTTTTACTTTTTGTTCATCAAGTTTGATTTACATCAATGAGTCGTCAAAACTTATGTTAATGACTAATTGGTGCAAATGTGTTGGAAATGATTTGTAAAGTTAGAAAAGCTGATTTTGAATTTAAGGACAAAAAATACACAAGAAGAATCAAGAACTTGAAAATTAGTGAAATTTTGAAGATGCAACACAAAGGATGTGAACTTGGCAGAAAGTTGTCAGCAAATAAGATTTAAAAAAAAAATTGAGGATATTTGAAAGGATAAACCGAGAACCAAAAGTGAATTTAAAAGAAAAGAATGGAATTATCACTATAAATGAAATAGTAAAAGGTTTAGGAATAATTTTTCAGTTTTATTAATGATTTTATTTTCATATAAAAATAAGATATTGATGAACTTGTGCAGGAAGGCAAGACTTTAGATGAAAAGGGATTTTGATGATGATTTCATATGGTTTTGTCAGATGAACAGGTCAGAGAAAATTACATGTTTGGTGTAGTCATACTGGTCTATACGTGATGAAGTTCTGAAAACCTCTTTTTCATCATTTATTAGAAAGCACCGATAAAACATAATAAAGATTTCCTTGAAGATTTCATTCATCATAGAATTAATTATCCAAACATTTTTTCATTGATCATGTAGATGCAGAACAATCAACTACAGATCTAGGTTAAAAATTACCAACCAAAAATTGCCTCAATCAATTACTGCAGATCACAGCTGTAATTAATTGAATAACCAGAGATGAAATTGCATAAATAATTTTGAAAATAAAAAACATTTATTAGATATTGAAAAAGAATTTTCAAATTTTCAATTGCACTCATTTTTAAACAGGTTTATCCCATAAAGCCAATGCCAAAATGAGGCAACCAAAGTCATTCTCTTAGAAAAACAGCTTGAATCCTATTGCAGTCATTTACATGTAAAAATCTAGTTAAACCTTAAACATTTATACTCAATAAATTCTGGTAACAATATTTTATGAGTTGACTAAAAGTTAAGTTTATTACATTAGCATAAGATTTGATTTTTCTTGTGTTTGTAACTAAATAATTCCTTTACATTCAAATAATCAATTCCACATGATAATGCTGACTTTTCATTCAAACTTGCATGAATGATTGGTTGATGGTCATCAACACAATGTTACTCATAGGGACTTAATGGCTACACACCTTGTTGGCTCTTTTATTATACTTCTGGCTGACAATGAACATCAGTAAGCAGACAGAAATATATCGCCAACTGTACACCTTACAATGACAACTCAATTCCGTCAATAGATTGGATAATAATGAAACCCCATCAATCTGTTCTCTAAGGTCTTCACCAGGAAATAAATCCTTGTAAAGTCTTTGTCAATATTCAAGACAGAAGAATTCTGAAAGGTTGTTGAGTAGGAAAAAGGAAAAGATAAAATGAGAGAAAAAATTTTTGTCAGTTACTGTCACAAACTGGCTTTGTGTTGGTATGCATAAAACAAAAAGATACAGGATCTCAGAGTAAGAAGAGCAAAAAATTGAAGTATACTCAAAATTTAAAAAGAGATTTAAACACATGTTTGAGTCAAAGTAGAGGAAGAGAGCAAAACTGAAAAAAAGTAGTGACACAAGGGGTAAAGTAAAAGTGAAATTAGAAATGGGATAAAAATGTTTTAAATGGATAAAATGAAAGTAAAAGTGAAAGAAGATAAACAGAAATATTTTAAAAGGAAAAAATGAAAGTGAAAATTATGAGTAGAAAATAAGACAAACAAAAATGAAGATAAATTGGAAAAGGACATTAGAAAGAAAACAAAGGTACAGATTAAGATGGTTGTATAAGTTAAAGTTGATATAAGAATGAAATGAAATTAAAAAAGATTATAAATCAATATATATATATATATATATATATATATATATATACACTGAGCAACCATCTACTTTTATATATATATATATATATATATATATATATATATATATATTGCTCAATATATATATATATATACATTGCTTAAGGGGTTTGAAAGTGAAAGAGCAAATCTGTATCTTTTGTTGTATTTTTTAACTTTCCAAGATAGAAGATCAATGACCTACATCAACAAAAGAGATTCAGTGGCTAAATATAATAGTGTCCCAGGCTTGTTAACCCAAGGAGCTTCAATATTTCACCTTTCAGGCATTATTGATGGCCAAAAAGAAAATAGCATAAAACTGCAAGCTGTCTACTCATAATATTCTTCCTCAAGAGATTTGAATGTCTTTTGAGAGGCATTTATTATTTCTCTTTTAAAAACTGAAGAAAATACATCACACATAATTCTCTCTGAACTGAACTAAGAAGCTTTGACATAATCAATGATGCTGTTGCGCTTATATAGTATATAACAATAATCTGCCTCTCCACCCCAGAAAATTACTTCCCGCAAGTATAATGTAACAGTATGCTAATATCATCATTGCCACGACAATTACGATTGTCATCCTCTTTGGTTTTTTCATTACAATGGAATGATAATAATGATAACTATGAAATATATAACAATAAATTATAAAAAATAGTAATAATCATGTGTGGTGATAAAGGAAAGAACTATATAACCTCCCTTACTTTTTGGGAATGAATTGCTTCCCTTTGTTTAGATGACTGGCAGGTGGCCATTCTACTGTCAAGACCAGTTCTTAGTTGAATAAAACTTTTTTAAGCTTATCTGACTAAAACTTCTTCAATTTATCGCAAGTTCTAAACTATTATTCGACTCATTATCTATTACATCATGGTTTGGGAATAAGATGTTGTTTAAATTTCAAAATATGTTTAACTCTTTCCAGACTGAATTTATTTCGTAAATTCTACCAAATTTAAGATAACTCAAATCTAAATTCAGTTTGTGACCAATCTACACAAGTGAAACTCCACATTTATATTTTGGTTGGATTAAGTCCACATTATCTGGTAGTCATTAGCCTCCAGTGAGAATCAAACTTGTTCTCAGTGGTTTGCCAGATAATCTTACAAACCATTACAATTATGTGAAAGCTATATTCTTCGTGCATTTTTTTTCCAAAAATATTCAATTTTGATCCTTTCCATCAAAACTTGATGCAATAAAACTGTTTGTCACGATGTCAAAATTTGATCATCTTTCAAAATATTCTAATGATCTGTGCAAGTTGCATTGTAGCTCATTATATTTGCTGATTATTTGCTGATATCAGATCATTTTAACCCTTTTAACTTTGAATTTATTTTAAAATTTACTAGTTTTAAGTTTAAATTCAATCTGTGAGCTATTTGCCCAAGTTAATCTCTTCTATACAATTTATATTCTCATAGGGTTACTTTCAGACAATTTGATAGTGGAATTTTTACTTTTGAATATCTGGTATTGATTATTTCATATTCAAACTGATCACCAGTTTGCTCCCTGTATATATCATCATCAACAGTACATATATTGGCTTACTGCCAATGTTGTCAAAGTCCTAATCATCATTTGAACTAAATTCATCTATTTCTCTAACTTTAAACTTCTCATCAGGGTCAAGAATGGCCTGCAAGGCTTCCTGGACATTCATAAGTCTATGGCTGGTTATTATGGTATTGAAATTTGGTCATCTATTGATTAAAGATCACAAAATAAATTGCTAATTTCAAAGTCTGCCATTGCTATACAGAAGTAACTTTATTCTGCAGGTTGATTTAATAGTGTATATTCTTCTACAGCCAACTGGTGTTACGAGATTTGCTTGTAAATAAAAGCATTTGTCTAATTGACGAGATCAGGCTGGTCTATTTGAAAACATATTTAACCAGATGGTCTGTAAATTCTTCATTTTTTTATCATGTACTGTTAAAACATTAAGACTTACATCTACAAAAAGAACAAAGAACATCAATCATAACTCTTAAGGAAAAGCAATATATGTATATATGTGTGTGTGTGTGTATGTGTGTGTGTGTGCCTGTGTATGTGCGCATGTTATATGTGTGCAGTTATATTTTGTGCGTAACAATTTCCCAAGAGTGCACATGTACTACACTTTGGTCATTGATAAAAGTGTCAAGGAGCACATAGATACTACCCTCTTATCCTAGGTAGAAGATTGGTAAGATATCATCATGTCATGCTGTGAGCACAGATTTCACTAAGTTTCCCTCTCCATTTCTCTATATCATCCAGTGCATTCAGCAGGTCCCCTAGACTACATCCCGTGTCGGCACAGAGTTGTTATCGATAGGTTCTAGCCAAATGTCCAACACCTGCTCATCCGTGTAAAAGAATTCAACAGAGAACGTTACTCATGAGCTAATCCTTACTTCTCCAGCAGTGTCCTACATGTCTTGTTCATCTGATTTGAACAGTTTTAGAGATGGGTGGTAGCTAACTGTTCAGATGCTGTTTTGTGGGATGTTGCTTCCAGGTTTGTTCAATATAGCTTGTAGAATTCTTGTGTTATATACTCATCTACATCATCACAACGACACAATAATAAAGACAGACGCAATGATAAAGACAAGTGGAAGACTTCTTTAACAATATTTACCTCTCACTTTATGGCAAGGGTTTGAAAGGGTTGTGTGGGTTTTTACTGTGAGAGGGAGCTGGAGTCTGAACATAAACTGTAATATTTTGACCCCACTGTTATGACCGTCACGTTGTGTCTTTCTTGTTCTCTTGATGCTCAACCGGAGGCCTAGGGGCTTTCTTTATTGCCTCTTATCAGCATCTTCTCCGGACCTCAGCTCATCAGGGCACCAGGCCCCTTTGGCCTGGTGTGGCTTTCCCTACCACATCTCTTCACTTCACTGGAACTCGAACTCTCTGGGCGGAACTCAACTGAATTATATAATCGTTCGACGCCCACTCGATCTTTGAAATCGAATGTTTAATCGTCATCAAGCGGAAATAACTGTCATACAGTTCAGAGGTCACTCTCTTCCGGTGCATCACTCTGTAGTGTACCATGGGAATTTTTTTTGCTCGTCCCATTTCATCAGCCAATTTCCGCCCATGCAATTTCCTCTCATAACTGCCATTAGAATGTATCACTTCCTTCCGGTGCATCACCTTGAATGGCATTTTGGCCGGGTCAAAAGGTCAAAACATAACACTTGGGCAATTGCCATGAAGCTTTTTCTCCATGTGCTTGGTCAGCATACATGTGGTGCCTCCATATAGTACTATGGACATGACTGCATTTTATTTTATTGGATTGGTCTGACTTCCATATGACTGATAGCCTATTGATAGCTGACCATGCCTTTGCTAGTTGTGTATTGATGTCCTTTTTTAGTAGATGGGATGGTGCTTCCAAGGTAGGAGAATTTGTCCACGAGTTTCAAGGAGCAACTTATTAGGGTGGAGATGTCTCTTGTTTAACTTTGATTAAAGCACATGTGCTTTGTTTTGTCTGCATTGACATGGAGGCCAATGTTACCTGCTGCTTTCTCCAAGCTATGCAGCAGGGATTCAGCCTGGGTGGGTATATTTACCAGCAGTTCTATGTTATCAGCGAAGTTCGTGTCTGTAATAGTTTGTGTGGGGTATCATCTGCTTCTTGTCTTTTTCAGTGTAAAGCCATTTTCTTTCATTAAATCTATCAACATTTGAAGCACGTAGTCTAAGTAGATTATGAAGGGGTACGTGGCTAAAGCATCACCTTAAAGAACACCTGTGACAATGTCAAAGAAGTTTGTGTCTCAATCAGGTGAGTGAACTTTTATTTCTGTGTTTTTAATGAGTAGAGTAGACCAGGTTTCAATCCCAGGTCGAGTCATACCAAAGACTCAAAAAATGGTACTTGATGCTGCCTTGCTTGACACTCCGCATTATAAGGTACAGATCAAAGGTAAAGTGGAGAAATCCAGGAAAAGGAGTAGTGCTCTTCCTTAGATTTCTGTGTTGTAGCTATTCAAAAGGGAGCCTTTTGGTCACCCTCAACTAAGGTCATCAACTTTACTTATTATGGCTGTGATGGTTTCTTGGGGAGACCATAGACTAGAAGTATTTGCTCCATCTTTCCTCTGTTGTATGGAGACAAATACCTTGGAGAAATCTACAAATAAGAGTGTCACCTCAAGGTTTTTTGCTCATACCCCTTCTAGAATTCTTTTGCACATACCCCTTCTAGAATTTTCTCAAAAGCAGGTTCGATGCCGTTGAGTAGCTGAGCATTGTAAATCATAGCTGCTATGGAAGTAAGGGTTTTATCATGGTAATTCTGAGCAATTCTGAGGTCACCTTTCATGGGGAAAGGGAGCATCCAGCTTTTTGTCCATCTGTCTATTGTGTTCTGATCTTATATTGTGTTACAGTATCAGAGAATATCGAATTTTCTTATTCTCCATACATCTGGTAGTATTTCATCAAGACCAGCAGCTTACCTGTTTTTAATTTTTGATGGTACTACATCAAGTTCTTCTTGCATAAACTGTCCTAGATCGATGTCTAGTTGATCATTAATGATTTTCATGATAGGTTCATCTGTAACTTTGGAGATTTTCCATGAAGATTCTTGAAATATTCTTTCCACAATTGTATCCATTTTTCTTGGCTAGCAGCTTAAAGTTTAGCCCTGAAGGTGTTATTCTACCATGCAATCCAAGATTGTCGATCTTCAACCAAGTTTCTAATCTTATTGATCTGGTCTTGAATGTATTTTGTTTGTTCTTTTAAGTATGTGTTAGTTTAGTTTGTGCCTTGTAAGATTCTAAGCGTTAGGATTAATTGGGTTCCTTTCATTACATAGGGATGCCATTTTCACGTTGTCACATTTTTTTCTTCACCACTAAAGTCTCACATGGAACTCTATTTCTTGCTCTTAGTTTGGTTGGTATTCATTTGCTGCGGCCGCCTCAATGTGAGCATTGACAAAATTCTCATATTAGTCATTCAGAGTAAGTGTTCCTGATATTTTCTCTAGTGCATTGTTTTTGTTCTTAGTGTTTTTGTATATTTATAGCTCATATCCATCGAGTGCAGTTTTGGTTGTTCACATTGTATTCCTGCTAAGGCTTAATTGTATCTTTGGTGTGATAATTTGGTGGTTGGAGGACATACCATCAAAAGAGGAATATGCCACACAGTTCAAAGTGCTATAAA
This sequence comes from Sepioteuthis lessoniana, assembly GCA_963585895.1. Taxonomy (NCBI): domain Eukaryota; kingdom Metazoa; phylum Mollusca; class Cephalopoda; order Myopsida; family Loliginidae; genus Sepioteuthis; species Sepioteuthis lessoniana. The sequence continues at coordinate 23,030,468 of OY757924.1, forward strand.
TCCGTTTCTTTTTCATGTAGTCTATCTGTTCTTTAGCATTATTTGTGTAAGTGTAGGTCCATAGTTTTCCCTCTCATTCTGAAATTTAGTATTAAGGTATGTTTGTCCATTTTCTAGAGAGAAATCCATTAGGTGCTCCTCATTCCTATTTGATGAGTTGTGTAAGCTGAATTTGTTGTTTTAGTTTTTACCTATTTGAGCATTCATATTTCCACCGATGATTAGAATGTTGTGTTTAGGGATGCTACAAACAAGGGAAAATAGCTTGTTATGAAGGTGTCTAGATTCTTTTCATCGCTAGTATTGGCAGGGCTGTAGCAGGAGATGATTGTTGTGCTGGGGTTGCCATGAAACATAGCTACCATCATTCTCAGTTGTATTTTCTCAATGCTGTTAAGAGATTTGAGGGTGCATGGACTGTGAAGCATTCCCTTGCCCCCTATAATGGTGTTGACAGAATTTCTCCGTGCAGAAGCTGAGACAAAGATCCATCCATTACTAGTATCATGGTATTTTATTTCTACTTCACTAAGATAGGATCTATATTTTTGTACACATACTATATGTATTTTAGGCACTACCACAAATGCAGTCTGCTCCATTAGTTAGTTAGCCTATTCTATTTAAAGTCATAACATAGGATGTTGCTATATGTAATGAGCTTTTATACAAGTGAGTTTTGTTTCTGTTTCAGTTTATGTTCTGTAGCTGATTTTTCAGACACTGGGGCCAGAGCTCTAACCTCAGCAGAATGTGACCCTTTTTTCACCTGTGTAAAAGACAATGTGGTGTGGACATAAAGTTTGAGTGAGAGTCATGGTAATCTTTTGATGGCAGTATGTTTACCTCATCAATAGACGCCACCTTTAAAGGAGTAGCAGTAGTTTCCGGACTAAACTATTTGATCCTGGTTGTGGATCTATGGGTTTGCCCGACCAGCATCAGGTGAATCGCACCATTGACCTAACGTTGGGTTTATCTACTGTGCTTCACATCCACCATGCTACTTCCAATGGCTTCCAAAGTTTAATTTGTGGGTTAAATAAAAAAAAAATTTCTGCCCCTACTTCTTTTCCTTCATTTTTTTTCTCCTTCCTTCCCTCTCTCCTTGCTGTACATCCCTTAAGTTTTAACTTAAAGTCCAGCTATCTACTTTTGTAGTTCTTTTCTGGTCCTACAGACTACTTCTTGTCTTTGATACCTGACTTGTATATAGTGTATTTATTTCAAAGTTGGTCAGGTGCATTTGTTGAGGATTTGGGATATGTGTAGCTGGCATTTAATCAGTAAAGGGGCAATCTCTAAATCTCTAAATTAGAAAGTGGTAGTGTTTAAAATATTATAGAAACAGAAACACCTTTGAGGTGCAGAGGGCATTTCCCTAATGCAAGCATATTTAATCTTACAATATTTTAAAGTTATATTAAGGACAAGTACTGATAGCCTAAAACATCTGGGTAAACTTTATTTTACCAGGTACATGATGCATTCAATACATTTCCAGACTATTTTTGTACAGGCATTTGAAATTGTCGTAGACTCTTGAAAATTCACTATGTTATTGCTATACATCTTATGAGATGACTGGACAATTTTTATGATTTCAAGTTCAAATGAACTGCAACAGCAGGAATTGGAATACACTCTTCTAAAGCCTGATTATCACAGCTGGTGAATTTCAAAAATGCAATCTGGATGTGAGGACACTTTAGAAGAACCATATGCAATAAAATTGTGCTTTAAACTTGAAAAAAATGCCACAGACACGTATGGAATGCTTCAGACTGCTTTTAGAGCATCTTGCATGAATCGAGCATCAGTTTTGGAGTGGCATAAGAGATTCAAGGAAGGCAGAGACTCTGTGAGGGAGGATGAGAGGTGTGGGAGGAGTAAGGAAGTCAATACACCAGAGTTGATTGGCCAAAAGGTTAGGGTTAGGGTTACTATGTTGAGGTTTTAAAGGAGTTCAAGAAGAGATTCTGTCAGAAGAAGCCAGCACTCTTCAAATTGGGTCAGTGGCATTTCCATCAGGACAATGCACCAGTCAACAAATTCATCCTTGTCACAGACTATTTGATCAAGATGGGCATCAAGACAGCTCCTCACCCTCCCTATAGTCCAGGTGTTGGTCCCTGTGACTTTTGGTTATTCCCTAAGCTCAGAGGTTGTCGCTATGAGACAAGTGAGGAGATGTAAGAGACTGTGATGAAGGTCATTGACATGCTGACACAAGAGGACTTCCATGGGGCCTTCCAGAAGTTGTTGAAAGGGTACAACAAGTGCATTGCAACCGGAGGAGATTACTTTGAAGGGGACTAGAGTTTCATATGTGTACTATCAATAAAAGTGCCCATACGAAAAAAGTCTGGAAACTTATTTAATAATCGTCGTACTTTGTACATGTTAGAAACAAGTGCTGGTAGTCTATGACATCTGCGTAAACTTTATCCTAACAGGTAAGTTTTATATAAAGTTTGAATGATATTTTTAAGAATTTATTTGCAGTGAGGGTAGAAGATCTGATACACTTCAATATACAAAAATCTTTCTTTTTTTATTTTGTAAGTATTAATAAAATAGTTGCATCAACTTTTCTTCACATTATTCCTTCAAGTAAAGAATAGCATCAGGTAATAAATATATGAAAAGATTTTAGAACAATGACAAAAAATGTGGATTCAGCTACCAGGTATCAGGACATAATGACTGTGTATATTAAAAATTGCAGAAAAAACATTCTCTTTAAAAAAAACAAGACAAAAATCAAATGAGATTCTGATTCAAGGTATAGATTTATTAATCCATAGAGACAATCTATGATTCTGACTGCCATAGCTATTAATATCTGATGCTATTCTGCTTGAAGTTGCATGGACTTGTATCTCAAGGGCTCAAAAACATTCCAGATTCAGAATCAGGTTGCCATTAATGTTCATGTACTTGAACACACCTATCTCTGTGATTCTTGATTATTTAAAGATAAATCAACTGACTTTGATTATTTCTTAAAGTAGATATATTTTACTGGAAAAATCTGATTCTAGTTAATGAAGCAAATTTGCAAGAGAAGAAAAAGTAAAAAAATTAAAAATACAAAGACAAAAAAAGAAAAAAGAAAAAAGAAAGAAAACACTTTTTCAATTGATTAAGATCAACTGATTGATGAAGGATGCTATGTTCTAATGATATTTAAAATATCTTTATAGACAATTAAAAAAAGATTCAAGAAAATAGAAAAGTTTTAAAATAAAATAACAAAGAAAAACATAGACAGTAGATTCCCATTATCACAGCACCCTTAGAGATTCAAAAAACCCATCATAATGAAATCTACCATTATAATGAGTATATTTTATATAAAGTGTACTAATAATTATTTCAAGCTGAACATTAATTGATAAGAATTTTTTTTTCAAAAGTTTCTATTTAAATTTCTGTTTTAGTTTAGACAGCATCATTTTAAGGGTTTACTAATTATAGTTTTTAAGATAATCTACACATATCTTCATGTACTGTTGCAGTAAACTTATCTCTAACAACAATCTAAATAGAAGATAAAAACAAATTTGACTTTAGAACACGTATGAGTCATTAAATTGTGCTTTTAAAGCATTATAATAAGAGTTTACTATATAAATAAAGCTAATATATTAGAAAAAATAAATCAAAATTGATATTTAATGAGAAAAATTAGATTTACTGGAAATGAACAAAAATGAGATCCTTCAGGGGATAAATGCCTTAAGAGAGAAATGAAGAAAGAGAACAAAAATATCTTAAGAGACTGCTTCAACAAATGAAATTTATATGAGTTCAAATATTTCCAGGCAAAACTAAATTATTGGAAGATAAAATGAAAGGTAAGAATATCAGAATAAAAAAATTTCAAAAGAATTATAAAATAGGTGAACAGTATAAAAAATTCTTCAAAAAGGAAATAAAAATTTCTTAGGAGAGAAAATGAAAAATGTGTCAACAATGCAAGATGTCTTTAATCATAAACAGGAATCAAGTGAAAAAGAAAATTCCTCTAAAAAGAATTGAAGCGAGAAAATGTTAATAAATTTGAACATGAGTTAAATAAGTAGAAATGTAAAATAAAATGTGTAGCCTTAAAAAATCATTTATCAACAAAATTCAAGTCCCAAGATTTTAGAAATGATTGAACTTCTTTTTGAGACTCTTAAGCATAATAAAAGTAAAGTAAAGTTGGCGACCATAGTCGAGGGTAACCCGAAGGCTCCCTTTTCGATAGCTACTACACCAATGTGTAGGGGAGGGCGCTACTCCTTCCCTGGATTGCTCTACTTTACCCTTGATCCGTACCTTATAATGCTGAGTGTTAAGCAAGGAGGCATCAAGTACCATTTTTTGAGTCTTTGGTATGACTCGACCTGGGATTGAACCCAGGTCTCCCGGGCCATTGGCGAACACTCTAACCCCTAGGCCAATCACAAAATATATATAGACCCCTAGATCAAATACAAATCTTGTTTACTTATTTTTCAAACCATTAATTGCTTTTAGTGTTACAAAACCTTTCATGATTGTCATGACGCAAAAAAAAAAGGTTACGTTGCTTCGTGTATTGGTGGTATAAGCGGCCATTTTAAAAGTTATATCTACGTCTGAGTCTGTAATATGGTCATTGCTTATGCATATTCATAAGTTGTTGTGTTCTGGGGAGACCAGGGAAGAAGCGAGCAAAATGATCATGAGATTCGGTTGGTTTGTAGAGAAAAGACTTTAGTAAAAAAGAGTTACGAAATGAACGTCGTCTATGAAAGAATCAGATTTCGTCTACTATTGTCAGTTAGAGGATTCAAGAAACAAATCTTGCAGTATTGTTACCATATTAGTTGTCTTGGCTACAAACTCAAAACTCTGGCTAAATCGGCAAAATTTGGCTCTGTTCGCAGCAAGAATCTATCCATATCTAATATTAATGCTTTCATTACATTTGTATGCAAAAGAAAAAAATAGCTTACAAAAACACCACATCATTGTAAGAACGATACATCAAAATGTACTAACTTAGAGAATAAAGGAATTTAAATTGGGTAAAGCACGACTGTTCCAAATGTTGCGTGACTCTGTGGACCCTCTGGTGAAAAGTGCACAACCTGCCATAATAACAGGTCGAAAATGGAACGCGAAACATGCAGTGGAGACGGCAGAATCTTCCCTCAAAATGAAAGAAGTAATCGGTTCTGTGGCAACTGGGAGAGCCGGATTTGGTCTTCACCCACAAAGGTGGTGGTCGAAAGAGACCTCAAAGAATAAACGAAGAATGGTTTCGGAAGAGATTCATGATTTTGAGGAAAGCAAACGTCTTGCCATAGCTGTGGCACAACCCAAACAAGGTGCATGGACTAGGTGGAAAAATACCAAGGACAGGACTATCACATGGAGCGACATCAAGCAAATGAAGCCTAGATAATTAGGTTTCCTCATTAAGGCAATTTACGACATATTACCTACACCAGTAAATTAGGTTTCCTCATTAAGGCAGTTTACAACATATTACCTACAACAGTAAATTTAAAACTCTGGGGGTTAAGTACATCTAAACTTTGCAAAGCATGTGTAGCAGCCACAGATCTATTTCCTTTCGCGAATCAATGCCCCTGTTAAGAGAATCGGTCACTCACTGACCAATCAACTGGCAGAGCGCATTGATTCCTTCTCCCTCTCAGGAACTATTTTTCTGGTCCCTTTTCTGTAGAACGGACAACGTCAGAGAGAGTCTGGAGCTAGCAGGAGGAACATATCTCTCACACATGACTGCACTGATTCCACTTGGAACACTTCGCTTACTGCTAGCTTTAAACACGCTTCCTACGAACCAAGGACCAGCATACAGACCAGCGACGCAAAGAGACACTTTCTCACTCTCACTCCTTCACGCCTGCTACTGAAATAAACCTTACTTTGTTGTGTTGTTAAAAGAAGTTTTGTTATTCATTTGTGTTGCCTAAAAAATATAGTGTTAGGGAAATTAACTATTTCCCTTAACAACTATACATGTGAGAAGATTACTAACCTCAAACACGTCCTAACTGGATGTCAGTATTCCCTAAGAAGCTACACGTGGAGACATAATGAAATCTTAGGGATTATTGGTGAGATCGCAAAAATGTGTTGTGAAACTGCAAATGAAATTCCATGTATAAAGACAAATATACAATTTGTTAAAGAAGGAAACGTTTCGAAAACTCCACATAGAAATAATAGGCCCAAACCAACATTGTTTGATGGTTGCACGGACTGGCGCGTTATTGCTGACGTAGACCGACTACTCGCTTTTCCAACAGAAATAACATCAACTCGGCAGCATCCAGATCTCGTCATTTGGTTAGTTAATTCAAAAAAAGTTATCATTGCAGAATTAACGATTCCTTTCGAGACCAACATCGACTAGGCGCATAAGCGGAAATTGGAAAAGTACGAAGACCTACGTGAACAGTGTACTGAGAATGACTGGTCAACAGACATATTTCCTCTTGAGATTGGATGTCGAGGTTTTTTTTTCGAACGCAACCTCTACATTTTTAACCAAAATCGGACTTACACCAGTTTACGGCAGTTTTTGTATATAAAGATTTTTTGTATTTATTTCATACATCGTTTTTTAATCATTCAAATTATTGATATCGTGTCAATAACTAATAAGAATCTTTTACTCCCTCGCCCTGTCTCCAGGGCTGTAGAATAAGCTGACTGTATCTCTGCATAGGGGTAAAACCCCTATGTCAATGAGTAGCCTGGATTTGACACTAAACTACATCTAATGGTGAGGCTGCAATCCGGGAGCTTTGAGGAATGTGGAGTACCACTTCATTACTATTACTCCCAGACCCACTTTAACCTTTTAGGGTCCCATCCATGAATCAAATAGAAATATTTAATCTATACTGGAAAACGAATTGGACCATGCATTTCTTGCGGCATGATCATCTGACATCCTCCCTATTGTGTTTGCTGGGTCTCAGCAGATTGAGTCAAAATGCATGAGTCCAAGATGGTTCCACAAAGAAGAACAAGGTGAAAACAAAAAAATTAGTAAATGTTGTTTAAAGAAAGGAGGAAGATTGTGTGACATTTCACAAAAAAAATCCCCTGTAAAAAGAAAACTGCTATATCTTCAGACTTGTGTGACACCACTTTGTAACGGTTTTTCGAGTTCTCCCATTGGCTAGCAAAAAACTATGGCTGAAGGATAGAGTTTCGGTCTCTGTATCAGTTCTGGTCTTCTCCACCTATCTGCATGTCTCTCTGTCTCCATTCTCTCGTCTCTGCCATCTCTTCCATATCTGTTCTCACAGCTCATTTCTGTATTTGTAGTCCCATCTATCTATCCTTCTAAGTCTCTTCTCTTTCTCTCTATTCTTCTGCATCTATCTTTTATGCCTTCTTGTAGCAGACTGACTCTACCTTATATCCAGGGCGAACATTCCCATTTCCAGATTTTTGACCACCTACAAGTTGAACATAAAAATACTGGCAGACCACATGTCTCCAGGGACATTAAATGGTGCAACAATAAAATTTTCCAAGTCACAGCCTACTTTTATCTAACCTTTTGTGCTTTATCCTACACAAATATGTCTTGGCTCTAATATGAACACACATATACACACATACACATTTACATACCCATGGCCAACACCCACATGCACACATACATGCACACATACATGCACACTCTTGTAGAGCTAAGTCCATATAATAGCATCACACTTATACTTAAAACCATTTAACGGTGTGCAAAAAAATGAGCTCTGGCTAGTTGAAAAATTATAACCAACAATCTATTTGTTTTCAAATCATATATATTCAATATATATGTATAAAGAAAATTTGGCATTGAATAATCTACAAGGTTTGACCTGCCAACCAACTATTTTTCATTCTTTCCAAAATAGAAGAAATAATATTATCATAAATTGAGAGGAACACAACAGGTTTTTGTTATCTAGTAATACATAATAATTGGCTTTCATAATTCATTTATTAGTTCAAAAAACTATATTATACATGTAAGCAGCACACATCAAATATAAATCTAATTTACTTCGATTTTAAAATCATTAATTCATTGTGTAACAACATTACAAAAACTTTCATAATTCTCTTTTGAAGTATTCACATCAGGTACGAGGAGTAGATAATCTGTCAAAATATTCTACAAAGCAACAACACCATTGCAAAAAAAACAAACCAAACACACAGACACAGGAAAAGAAAATACAAATAGATTTCAGAGGGAATATTTTCATTGTTTTCTGTTATAATTTTGATTTTCAAGGGGAAAAAATCAATTCCTAACCAAAAAATTTTGATATACTAGTCAAATTTCTTATAATGAAAAGGGAAGTGTCTAATTCACTTGAGACAGAGGGGAGTTCAGCCAGTGAATTAGTCACAACCCTTTTGACAGGCTGAACTCCCTATTGTCCCAAGTGAATTAAGCTCTACCATCATCATTAGGGACAATGGGTAGTTCAGCCAGTGATGATAGTAGAGGTTAATTCACTTGGGACAATAGGGAGTTCAGCCACTCAAAACGGTTGTGACTAATTCACCCTTGGACATGGGAAGAATTCAACTAGTAAAGAGAATAATGCCAAATTCCTTTTGGAACAAAGTGAGTTCAGCCACATTCCTTTCAACAGAACAATATTTCATTTTGACATCAAACTAAGATTAGATTAAAAATATATCACTGTTTATAACTGTTCTAAAGAATATATGCAAAATGTTAATGGAAAAATAAAAGTTCTAAAAAATAAAATTGTCATAAAGAAATACTTCTCAACAAGAATAAATCAACAGAAACAATGCTTGTGTGAAAAAACATGTATAAATCAAACAAATATTTAAATAAACATAATTAATTCAAAATCATATAAGGAAAATACTGATGATTATATAAACCTACCTTCATTTTATTCATTTCATATATATATATATATATATATATATATATGAAATGAATAAAATGAAGGTTTATATATATATATATATATATATATATATATATATATATATGAAATAAATAGAATGAAGATTTTAAGATATATATATATATATATATATATATATATATATATAAAATTAAAACAGAACAAGGCAAATAACAGAAAAGAAACTTTATCATAAAATAAAAATAAAGAAAATTGAAACAAAAAGAAATTATTTTTAGTCCAAGGTAAAAATAGGGCAAGTCTTTCTAACATGTAAATTTATCGATCAACTGGTTCCCAAAGAAGAAAAGATGGTCATCCATAAAACCACTTTTAAAGATATTAGAAGACATTTGCTGATAGAAAGTGTAATTGTCAAAGGAATTTTGAAGCATTGAAATTATAAGGTCCACACCATCCAAATTACTAAATGACAAGCTCAAATTTTCAAATGATCTTTACTTATTGTAGACTCAATATATTGAATCTACAAAAAGTAAAGATCTACTTTTTTTCATCTCACTTCCATTTTAAAGTAAATGAATCTATTTTCTATGTCATAGTGACATGTGCAAATATCAATATAACATATTGTTCCCATATTGCAGAAATAACATTCTTTAAAACATTTCTCATATTAAATTTCTATTTTTATATGATGCAAATTTGAAATAAAAAATGCAAAACAATTAATTTTTATATTAACACCAAAATCAATACTTGAAATTTTTCAGATCTTTATACCAATATTCATTTTTCAGTAAAACAGTCAGGTGGAAAAGGCAGAGAATTAGGTAAAATTTTCAAATGAGGAAATACAAGTCAAAATGTATAGATTTGCTTTGGTTAATCTCGCACACAGGTTATTAACATTACCTGTTGTTGTGATTAACCATTTAAGCTGATTTCTTATTGCTTAACTTTGATAATCTGGCAGGAACCAATGCTTTCAGTTGGATTAGACAATAAGCTTAGCTTTGGTGTGGGATACCTAGTGAGAATCAAACTCATTACTCAGTAGTAATTGATCTAGCTTGCTAACTCTTACATCAATGTGCTGACTGATGCTATATGGATGATAAAACAAGAACCGATAGTTTAATAACACAAGATCCAATCTTGTAAAGGAAATATATGATATGTTTTTGGAGATATTTACAAAGTTTAGCAAAGTCCAACCACATAAAAACATAGAGAATGGAGAAGAAGGCTCACCTGCCTTGAAAATCAGCATTGAAAATCCTGGCTTTTTATTTGAACAGAAACACCAATACTAGCATCAGTAAGAAATATGAAACTACTTCAATCTCTGAGCAAGCAAATTTGATTCTTGTAATAGGATTATTAATGAATTTGAATATTTGAATCATCTTATTATATAATTTCCATATATGGTAGTATATTGCCAGTCTGATCAGACTCCTAACATAACCTAAAAGTTATATGGATTGGTTTATATAAAATAGGTTAACAGAACTAAGAAAAAATAGAAAAGATAACAGCAATGAAGAATAGACTAAAATTGGCTTAAAGAAACGCTGCTATTTGAAAAGTGAGTTAGTGAAAGAGATTACGCCTGAAAGAAAGAAAGAAAGAAAGCATTACAGAGTGAGTGAATGTATGAGTGAGTTAAGAAAGTGGGATTTTGCGGGGGTGGTGGAGAATAGTTTAAAGTTATATAAAGTAAAACAAATAGAAATGTAAAAAAATTACAGAAACAAAGATAGAGAGAAAGTAAAATAAGAGAGAAGTAAATAAATAAATAGAAATAAATTTTTCTCTGAATTGGAAATTATATAAGATTAAATTATAATTCAAAAATAAGAAAAGAATATTTGTATACAGTTATCAAGTTAATTTTTGAAAAAAAATCGATAGAAATAATTCAAGGATCTTTTACTGGGACCACAGGTCCTTATAGAGGCTTTTTGCAGGAACTAGTCTAAAATCCTATCTATTGGGCATATTTTCAACTAGTTTTATTTAATTTTTAAATCATGTCTATTGCTAGTGTTACACCTTAAATGTTTATGGTGTTATTTTACCAAGATATAAATGTTGGCAAAATTTAAAACTATCATAGTTTTAGTCTGGAGATATTGAAATCCATTTTTGTGATAGTAGTGGTGGTGGGTAATTAAATGTCTTTGATATTACCAGCACAATGTTTTGACCAATCCATTTTACTGCCTTCTTCAGATGTAATGTCTCTTTCTTTCCTTTTTTTTCTTTTGGGCAGTATAAACACAAAAAAAGAAAAATGGTAATAAACATTTTTTTTCAATCTATCAAAGTAGTAATATCAGTTTACTATGATTTGAAGTAAAAAGACTGAAACATTTATGACTTTTCTGGAAGTAAAAGACAATGTTTGTTTGTCTAATTGAGTTCAACTGTAAAACAAAAAAATGATAAAAAACGTGAAAGTCAGTGTTATATACTGGTAAGCTGCACTGCATGTTTTTCTTGAAGAAATGAATGAATAAAACTGATTTCCTTGGTCACTTCAATTGACCAGTTTTCAACCTTACCTGATAATGATGGTATCCAGAATATCAGATCAAAATGGCCACTTTAGTTACTTACCTAAAAAAAGAAATTAAAAAATAGACAAAAATGAGTGTTTCAAAAATTATATTCAAGTTAATCAATATATTATTGTAATTTCCTCTTTGTGTGTAATTCAGAGAAATATTACGAATAAACTTGAAAATTATTTTTAATAAGACTGACCAAATTCTAAACATTGAATGGAAATGGTCACTTCTTATACATATCTAAAAAAATGAAATAGACAAAATAGTATTGTAAGAAGGATGAAGAGAATTTCTGGCTTTTTTTCACTAATTATTCCATTTATTTGCATAAGTATAAAGTGTGATTTAAAATTATCAAAACTGAAGCTTTAAATTTTTTTGGTTTGAATGTTTTTGACTGATGCCTTGATGAAGTTTACATGAGTCAATGCTGACATGAAAAAATTATAAAGTCAGTCTCTATACTTTTTGAATGAAAAGTTTTTGGCAAAACACAGGATTATGCAAGTGCAACATCCTCAATACACATAAGACTCTTCTTCTAGCTCCATAGTCAACTACCTGAAAATTTGCCTAAAGTATAAGATTTGAGAATATTGAAGACATTTAAAGAAATACAATGACACAGCTTCAAACTGTACCAAAAAGAGGAGTTTCAGAAATGCTTTGAACAATGGAAAACTCACTGGAATGAAAGTGTGATGAATAGTAAGGAGACTATTTTAAAGAAAATTACTGTTTCATTCATTGTTCATTTCTGCATTGGTAAATACAGTTTCACTCCTGATACTTTCTGAACACACTTTGTATTTTATACACTAAACGTAGCAACTATTTTGGACAATTGTTGTAGAATATAAAAATTAATATAAGAATTCAATTCATTATAATTTCCTCTCAGTCTCTATTCATATGCAGCAGACTTATCATTAGGTCAATGAAAGGATTATTTTTCATGAAATTTGACATAAAATTATGAAAACATTTTTCCAATTAGCAGTTAATAGTTTTGAAATTGGGACTGAAATTGACCATATATCAAACCAAATTGAAAACAAGATTCAAATCATTTGCTTCTTTTCTGCAAGAATTGATCACTTCAAAAAGATAAGGAAAAAGATTTTACAGGCTCAAAAAATGAGTGTGTTCCTTCCATTAATTTCTTTTTTTTTCTTTATCAATTGCCTATATTTTCTGTCCAGTGATTTGATTATGGTAAATTGTATAGATAAAAAAAAATTAACAATGAAAAGTTAATGGTGATATGAAAGCTATTTCAACCTGGGCAATACATTTTAGACATGCAAACTTATCATAATTCAAACAATCTATAATCTATTTAATAGGAAGAATGAAACCATCAGTCTATTGTGTTCATTAAATACATTTGATAGAACATTGATCTTACTGAACTTCAGCAGCCATTATTGATTACATTAACATTTAGTGTCTTCTCTCCTCCACCAAGAGAAAAAAATGGCAAGTAATACAATTTCATCAATCTGATTTTACATATTTCATTTACAGTAAATAGAGAATCAATTCTTAGAAGAGGAAGTTAGCTGACCAGTTTGTTATCTGAGTTCATAATCATGGCTCATTTAGAAGTAGAACTTGAGATGTTGACACTTATTCTTCAAAAATATTGATTGACATGAAAAGACTTGTGAATGATCAACTTTACACTCTTTCTTTATGTCAAAGTATTTTCTAATTTTTTCTTGACCTATACAGAACTGAAAAGCCTCGGAGCAACTGAAAATGCATGAAATATTCTCATTATGAAAATATGATCATTTCCTTTTGTCAAATATTTATTTACCAAATGTCAGAGCTCGAGTGATGGGAATGATTGCTTGTTCAGCCATGGAGTCTTCATTTTGAAATTTTTTATTCTTTATCCGAAATTTTTAAATTTCCAAAAGTTCTAATAAAAACTATTATAAATTTTTGACATAAAGCCATAGAGATTACATGTAAGATTCACCATAGTAAGGAAAGTAAAATATCTAAGTTTTTGTATATTACAGTTTTAAGAATTAGAAGTTGCAATAGTACCCAGGAATGTTTGTGTTTATACCTTTCAGACATATATTGATAAGCAACAAGCAAAAATTTAAAACTTTTATCACTGGAGATATTCAGAACCAAAAATTTCAAATAATCACAAAAAATTAATATAAATTAATCAAGTAGTTTTGGAAATGTGAATGGAAACTTATCAAAGTTTTTCATTTTTCAAATTTGGCAAACATCAAAGAAGATGATTAAGTCCTGATTTGTATTCTTAAAAGAACAAGAACTCTTTATCCTTTATCTATGTATGTGCTAGTATATGCAAGTCATTCTACATTTATGTATCAATATATATGCGTTAAAACATAATTATATACAAATTTATAGATGTATACATAGAAATATACATTTTGCTCCCATAAGACAAGTTCAAACATAAACATTAAGCATAAAACATGTGTATCATACACTCACAGATACATCCATATATATATATATATATATATACACTGCATAGCTGAAGAATATATATATACATATATATAAATATATATGTATACATATATATATATATATATATGTAGAGAGAGAGAGAGAGAGAGAGAGAGAGAGAGATACACTCACCTACACACACACATATGTATAAAAATGGGTTGACATGTGTACAAGAACAAAGGTATTAGTCAGCTTAAGAGGATAGCTCTCAGAACTATTTAAGGTTGGGAATAAAGTGAAACAAGGTTGTATTCTTGCTCCCACACTGTTCTCAATTTTCTTTCTAGGGTCTTGTCTGATGCTTTCACTGATTCTACCTAAGGAGTATGGATACAGAGTAGACCAGATGAAAACCTTGTTCAATGCCAGTCAATTCTGGTTCACAAGCTCATGTTTTCTGGTTTGATAATGACTCTGCCTTTGTGGCACACATCTACCAAGATGTACAGGAAATAATCATCTGTTTCTTGAAATCTGCAGAGGCATTTGTGTTGAAAATTAACCTCAAGAAAGTAGAGGTTATGTACTAAACCCTTCCTGAATCTTAATACATCAGCCAAGACATACAGATAGAAGGCCAAGTATTAACTAAAGTAAACAAATTCAAATATCTAGGCTCCACAGTTGCAAAAAACAAACTCAATGCAAGACTAGATACATGAACTTCAGATGCTTCTAAGGCTTTTGGCAGGCTGATGATATGAGTCTGGCTCAACAAAGACCTCTCCATAAAAAGTAAATGTGCTGTGTATCACACCGTAATTCTCTCAACCCTCTTGCATGATATAGAAACTTAGATGGTATATAAAACAGATGTCCAAAAACTTCATGTCTATACAACGCATTACTTGTACAAAATATTAAATGTCAAATGGTGGCAGCATATCCCAAATAAATTCATTCACAAGAAATCTAAACTACCTGGCATCTATAATATACTTGGGCCGGCCACTTGAAAAGACTAGAGGACAGTAGAATGACAAAAGAGATCTTGGGTGTCATAAACATCCCTTAAGACAATTGGCAATAGCTGTCAAAAAATCAAAAACCTACAGGAAAAAAATCAGCAGGATGTCATGATTGGACGACTTGAAGCAGTACATGTATACCCCACAATATATATATATATATATATATAGTTTCTAAATTTAATATCATATTATTTAATGCCAAACCATCATTGTATAAGAAAAGTTCTGGTGTGATTTAACCCATAGCAAGGAGGATAAGGGAGGTGATACCAAATATATCTAGATCTATAGGTATCTATCTATCTATCTATCTCTGGATCATCATTTGGTTTCTGAATTAGCATTTCAAATGCAAATTTTCATGACAGAGAAATTCTCTCAGGAGAGAAGACTGATTCCTTCTAGTAGTGAGTATATTTATACAGTATGCATAAGTGATATATATATATATATATATATATATATATATATATATATATAATTTTTATACTTTGTATATATATATATATATATATATACCTGTATTTAAATATATACAAATATGTGAGTATATATATATATATATATATATATATATATATATATATATATATATATATATCAGTAAAAATCTTTTTTTGAAAGACAGGTTTCTTTTAGGATATATATATGTCCTAAAATAAACCAATTTTTCAAAAAAGGATTGTTAGTGAGATGTTTTATCATGGCCCTAACTGAAACATTGTGTAAGCAGTATTGATAGTGTTGTAAAAATTGGTGTAAAAAGGACTGTATTATGCCATGTTGGCTATATTATTATATTGAAATAAAGAAATCTGCTTCCATTTTGTGCGCAAAAGACATAAAAACACCAATTATTGAAACTATTTCTTGCATTATAACATATGACAAACAATGTGGAGATATTGTAAGATATGCTCGGGATTAGTGGTAATGATGCTTTAACTCTAAAACCCTAGAAGCACCATTTGATTAAAGCATCATTGGTGACACAGCTGTTTTTTAAAGTCATATGTGTATGTAACATAATTTATCATAAACATTTGTTAAAGTTTGGATGAAACAAGAGCAGACAAATGACCACATAACCACAACAACATTACAAAAAATAGAATATATTCCCACAACATGGAAAGAGAATAACATCATCACAATGAGTTTATTCACACCAATTGATTTTATAATTTTCTTCTAAATCAAATCCTTTGATATCAATTAAAAGTATTTTTTCTAAAACAAAAATAACAATAAATTTGCATCTCCAGTAAAAAAACTAAAAAAAAAAAAACATGCATTGATATAAGGGGTATAATTATATTTGGACAGAAAAATATTTATTTATAAGGTACTGCCTGAGAGTTTGGTAATAAATAATCCCAAATGATATCCATTTTGATTATATGATCATTTACTAGAAATTATAAAATCCTATTATCTTTGATTTAGAAAAAAATGTTGGCTATATGCTAATTTAGAGTGTTCGCCAATGGTCTGGGAGACTGGAGTTCAACCCCCGGTCGAGTCATATCAAAGACTCAAAAAATGGTACTTGATGCCGCCTAGCTCAACACTGCATTATAAGGCACAGATCTAGGGTAAGTAGAGAAATCCAAAGAATGGAGTGGCGTCCTCACCAACGACTCTGTTGTAGCCTTCAAAAGGGAGTCTTCGGTTCGACCTCGACTCCAGCCGATCAACTTAACACAAACACACACGCACACACACACACACACACACATATGTGTGTGTGTGTGTGTGTGTGTGTGTGTACGTATATCAAGAATATAGTTTGCTATATTTATGAATAAATTTTGATTAAAATCATTGATAGAGCAAATATTTAAGTTAGGATAGAAGAAAGATAGATTCCTGGTAACTGTTAGTTCTTAGCCTATCTGTTCGTTATATATATATATATATATATATATATATATATATATATATATATATATATGATATTCAACAATTCTTCCTTATAAAAAGCACCCAAGCTCATACACATGCATACAAACAAAAACGTGCGTTCGTGCTTACACACACATCAGCTCTTGACTCAAGAAAATAACTAATAAAGAACTATAAAACTTGGGGACTCTGTCCCAGAAAGAAGTAGTAATGATGATGTTAATGATATAGCTTCATATATTTAAAAGAAGAGAAGAAAAAGCGCACAAGTATAAATATATATCAGCTGGCAAACAAATAGCTTTCTTTCCTCTCAATTTCATTATTGGCAAAGGCAAGTGAAATTTGCCAAGGAATTGATGCAGAGGAAAACGACAAAAACTACGAAGAATGATTCTCAAAGAACAAAAGCCAGTAGGGAGCAGGTAAAAAGCATGTCAGTGTGAGACAGACAGACAGACAGACAGTGTTTATAGTTAGATGTGAAGTACATACGAAACCCAAGTACGAATCAATACAAACACAACATTGAAATGATGAAAACTTTTTTGCCTTTCTCTACCTAAAAAAGAGAGTCATTAAAAAAACAGTAACTGAAAATATTGTCAATGGATAATTGTTTAGACTTAGAATTAACACGGAAAAAAAACATGAAAAAAAAAGAAAAAGAAAAAATCTGAGAATTCAATAAAACCGATTATAAAAAAAACTATCATCGATATTCTAGTGAAATAGAATTCACACACACGCGCGTGCGCGCGCTTACATAGGCACATGTACACACATGCATGAACAGAAAAATAAATATCAGCCCTGTCGGCTGGGGCTGTAGAATATACCGACTGCATCACAGTAGAGAGATTAGATCCCCATCCAACGAGTGTCCTGTATAGAACACTTAACTGCATCTGACGGTTAGGGTCTAGTTTTAAAGCTTTGGAGAAAGTGGTGTACTCCTTTATTGCCATTTCTTCCAGCTTCACTCTGACCCGGAGTGGTAGGATCTGTTAGGGTCCCATCAATGGTCCAAATAAAAATATGTAATCATTTTTTCAACTTGTGACTATTTAACTGTGTGCAAACAAATATTCTCTTGTTCCTTTAAAAATTTGACCTACGAACTATTTATATATTATTTAAGTTTACTATCACTGCATTTACATAATTTGCCATTAAATAACCCACTAGGGTTGATATTCAACTAATAACTAAATATATGCGTATATATATTTATATATTTTCATTCATGTGATTATTATGATTATAGAATAATATTTATCATTGGGTATATACACGCACATTACGTCTCTCTTTCTCTCTCTCTCTCTCTATATATATATATATATGTATATATATATAGGGAGAGAGAAAGAGACAGGGAAGAGAGAAAAGAAAGAAAGAAAGAGAAAGAGAGAGAGAGAGGTGGTGGGGAGGAATGTCTTTTAACATAAGTTTTGAGACAGAAGTTTATATAAAAAGACAGAAAGGAACAATGAATTAAATGTTCATTTTCTTCTCCAAAACAGACACTCTTGTTCCAGAAAGTTTTCACTTTTAAAATTCTTCTTTTGATAAAGAATGAAGATGCTCTGTTGTATTCTTTAATGTCCTACACATTCTCAACTCTTTTATCCTTGAGATTTTTTTTCAGTTTAGGAAAGAAGAAAAATCTAACTATAAAGCTAAATGTGGTGGTGTTACATTGACAAAATCCTGAGTTTTGTTCAAATCAGCTTTTCAAAAAGTATGGAAACTGACTTCAAATTTAAAAAAAAAAAAATTAACACTAAAACATCAATCTGTCTAGACTGCAGCGATGGCATCATCATGTTCTTATACACATTCTATATACTAGCAAATCTCGTGGAAATTCCACGGCTAATGGCATATAACATTATCCAATTACTCGTGCTTTTGCAGTTTCTTCATCTTCAGTATCATCAAATTTTACCCTTATCCATTCCAATCTTTGCTCTATGTCCGCGAATTATTTTGATATGTGTGTTGAATGATTTACATCAGGTTCGATAACCCGAGTGGCTGTCTCCCTTGCACAGGGGTTCTGTTTTGTTAAATAAATCAGTTTATTTTCTACTTTAATGAACGTGTAATTTTTCCTTCGTATATTAGTGGGGATTAAATAAAAAATAAAAAATGCACTAACATGAAAAAATGAAACTAACACGAAATAAAATAACTAAATACAAAAATAACAATTTTCCAGGGGACCTCTGACAGGTACCGCAATCTGCGCATGCCTGAAAAAATGGGCTTCCTGGCGACAAAAAGAAACTCTTTCTCAGTTCCCTTGACATACCTCGACTGAGGGGGCGAGTCCTTTTTCTCTCGGTTGTCAGCTGGGGCACAGAGGCCTTAGCAACACATTGTGTTTCCTGCTTATAGAAGCGTCAGCTGAACATACCGACTGAGCACAGACACACATGGTGGATCTTCAAATTCATAATTTAGAAAAAATGATTCCTGAGACTCATCTAACGCCTTGACCGGAAGCACGTTTATTTCTACTGGTTCTGGAAAAAAGATACCCCATATACGGAACCGCCAAAATAAAAATTGAGTTTAAAGGTATCCCTGCTTTTTTTTCTTTCCATCATCAATTTCTTGCCCGCTTGAATAAACAAACAAAAAAGATAACAAGTCAATGGTGATAAGAAGAAAAGGGTCAGTTACCAACGTCATAATTTCTCAATATTATAGCACAACCAAAAAGCCTTCTTCTACCCAATATATTTTCACCTTATTTCAGCCTTATTTCACCACATGGTAAATTCAATAGAGTTTGGGCCCCGCAGAAAGGATAAAGAAAGTCAAAGTAACAGGTTGCTATTTGACCGAGATGAGACCAAATATCAAATTTGGGAAACAAAATTTCTTGGCACTTTGCGTACGTTAGGTTTAAAAGACGCAATTTTAGGTCAAATCTTGAATGGAGACGAAACAGATACAGAAAGGAATGAGGAAGCCTACGCCGTATAAATACAGTTCTTGGATGACAAAAGCCAGTCCCTTATCATGAGAGAAGCCTTGAACAATGGAAAAGAAGCTTGTGAAATTTTTTTTGAAGAAGGGCTCGTTCACTGAGAAAGGAGCAATGGTTTGCTATCCTAACAACAGAGTAGTGGGTTTTAAAGTTTGTTTTTTTTGGTACACACACCTGAGGGGTGGCAGAAAGGAACGGAGCTGTTCTTATTGGCATTGGCCGTAAAGGTGGGCTTTCTGCTGCTACTGTGGTGATGGAAGAATCAATGGTTCTTTTTTGGAAGTGGAAGAAGGAAGTAAAATTCCATTCTCTTTCCTCGATAGCCCATCGTAGGGTGAAGGTGTACCGGAGATAGCTCTTGGCAGAAGTTCTTTTTAATGGTCTAGCAGAGAAACACGTAGTTTCTGAGATATGCACGCCTGGATATTTTTTAGTTGAAACTCTTTATTATGGTCAAGATGAGAGATAAGTAATTCTTTGAAACCAGCTGACTAGAAGTTACTAATTTGTTAAGTAGCTATCTTGAGGACAAACAAACCGTTCAGGTCTAATGGACCTGTAGATTCCGAACAGAAAGAAATAAATAAAGAGTAAACTCTCACTGTAGACAACAACGAAAGAATAGAGTAAAGAAACGAAAGAAAAAAGAATAAGATGTCGACGACTAAATAAAAAACTTTTTTGCTTTTTCTTACTATGAGTAAAAAAAAAGGAAAGATAAAAGGGAACCGGTTTCATCCGCTTACAGAGAAGTAAGATATATGTAATTTCGGATTATATTATTATCAATGTTACTTTAATTTTGTGTTTTATAAATGAATGTAAGAGATATGTAATTTTTGCTTATGTTTTTAATTTGGTATAAGAACAGAAGCAACGTTAACAGTACTGAGAAATGCCGAGTGATCACAAAGTGATGGCCTAATAATTAACCTGGTTTTAAAAGAACTACCAAATTCGTTTAGTTCCTTTTTTATATATTTGACTCATAATAGAAAGGAACAAAGTTCTCGAAGTTTAAAACACAACTTCGAAGTTTAAAATTCTGTTACAACTTAAGTGACGATAATGTCATGAAATCGTCGAGTTCATTTTCAACAATAACAAAATAATTAACGTGTTTTACATGTAGTGGAAAGGGATACATGGCAAAAGTGTTCAAATCATTATAAAGAATATAGGCAATGATGTAACTAAGGTAAAAGTAAGCCATGCCGATATAAAAGGTGAGATATAATCAAGAAAGTAGCATAAGAAAATAGTTTATTTATTTTAAAAATAAATGACCACTCACAAAGGACCGTAGCACTGCATGTTATATTGGTCATATATGGAATCAAAAATGTGAAACATCTTGCCCTTGTGGGATAAAGTTAAGATTATCGATAGGGAAGAACATTGGAGAATAAAACGTCTTAAAGGAGCAGGGCACATGTTAGGCTACAGTTGATCAAACCAAGTATAGAGATGAATAAAATTTGGGAACCATTAATCAAAATGTCTTGATAAAAGAATTGCAATATGAGCTAAGGGGAAAATCATGCATCGTCATGAGTGTATTTCACAGGCTGTTGGAGATATTAAGTTTATAAGTCCCAAAAATTCAATCTGCATTATCCTGCAGGATACGTAGTGCAGTGTTCACTTTGAAAGTGCAACTGAGTGAAATCATCTTGAGGTCCTAGGTTCAATCTTACCTACAGGTAAAATAACAGATATACTCACTGCGTTTTAAAGTCTCGTACCCGGGAATGGTTTACAGAATCAGAGGGTTAAATAGAATTTAGAGTTGGCTCCCGAGTTTTAATAACAGAAAGGAAGCCCAACCTCTCAGAGATTAACATCTCTGTATCAACAGGTTTTTCCTATAAAAATTTGAAAAAAAAAACGAGATATTCGTTTGGCAAAATTGAAATTGTCCTTCATATTTAGTCTTATGCCCTGAAAATAAAAGGTTTCGAATGCATAGGCAACTGAACTTTGGTAGAAACTTGACAAATCAACAGACTCAGATTTACCCAACAAATGATGATGATGATGATGATAACAATGAAGACTTCTTCCAAAAGAACTATGTAGAAAACCATAAATCAGTTGTAACTCAAGACCCACAAATTTAGAAATCTGATTCAGAAGACAATACACAGACTGAAGAAGATAGCAAACTTCGGCATTACTTCAGAAAAGAAAGAAGAGCTCCTCAGTACTTAAACAATTATATAATCAATACTGAAGATGGCAATGACTGAGCTTTAATTGGTTATTGTTATAAAGCCAAATGTAAAAATTCAAGTAAAGTAGGTGACCGTAGTCGAGGGCGACCAGAAGGCTCCCTTTTTAATAGCTACTTCACCAAGGTGTAGGGGAGGGCGCTACTCCTTTCCCGGAATTGCTCCACTTTACCCTTGATACGTACCTTATATTGCTGAGTGTAAAGCAAGGAGGTATCAAGTACCATTTTAAAAGTCTTTGGTATGACAAGACCTGGGATTGAACCCAGGTCTCCCGAACCACTGGCGAACACTCTACCCACTAGATCAATACCACAAACTTATAAAGAAGCAATAAACTCCTCAAAGGCACATAGCTGGATTGAGACAATGCAAGAAGAAATAGAATCCCGAAAGGAAAATAATGTTTTTAATTGACCTATTAACTTGATGGCAAAAAGACCGTAAACAGTAAATGGATTTTATACCACAAAGGAAAACTCAAATAAACCAGTGAAAATACTTGGCGATAAACAAAGTGAAATCGAACTCACAAAAGATCCTGTAAATCGACGTTGGTACAAACATATCAAATATCATTTCGTCAGAGATGCAAAGAAGATTAAGGTTAGCTGTGAGTGTCAGCAATTGGAAGTGGAAAAATAATAAACAACGATTTAATCCCTTTACACAAAATTTAATAGTTTTGTTAGGGTAACCTGCAAGCAATACACTTATAAAATTCTTTGGGTCCCCTGTCCATTTATGGTGTGGTGAAAGTTCTCAGGCTTTCGTCGGTAAGAAAAGTGTGTGTGTACACGTATTTGGCCAATCAGTTCATGAAGCAAAGTAACGATGAACAGCTCATTCTGTGATGTTAACTCCTTGGCGGCTGCTGGTTAAAGAAAGAGAATTCCTTTTTTTCTCGCAGAAGGTCCGACTTTTGGTATCCTTCCGCCGGTGGATATGATTGATTTAGTTCAACCAATTTACTTCTGTGATGGAATTAGTCCGCCAGTGAAAAATACATCTAATCACGGCCATAGATATTCGTTGCACAAGAGAAAAAAAGAACTTGTTCATTGTCCGGCCACAGATATGATTGTAAAATTCACATTAAAATTCACATGACAAAACTCATGACCAAATTAAATCTAGAAAAGACCAAAAGACTCTTTTTACATAGTGCCCTCTTATGTCAGGCAATAAATAAAATACTATACTGAAAGCATGTGAAGGTGTTAAAAGATTTACATCAAGTTCGACAACTCAAGTCGTTGTTACCTGTTTTGTTCCACAAATCAGTTTATTTTCTCTTTTCCCCAGTAACAGACATATAATTTTTCCCTTGTCCATTTGGACTTTTTTTTATCCTTATTTCACGGCCTGGCTTACAATCTGCACAAATACTTTTTTTCTGGTTTTTTTTTTCCCTGTCTATAAAAAAAATAATATATCACAATTTTTTAGCCACTCCACTACTACCAGCCTTTTAATCTTACATTCAGAGCGAGAAAACCTGTCCCTCGCTGTTTTTCTTCTTTCTTTCTCTCTCTCTCTCTCTCTATATATATATATATATATATATATATATATATATATGTGTGTGTGTGTGTGTGTGTGTGTGTGTGTGTGTGTAATTAGCAAGTGAACAAGTTTTTAAAACTAGTATGATTTTTTCAAAAAAAGTTCTGAACGACGACGACCGGCAGAGCCAGGTAAAATTTAAAAGAAGCGAGGTTCACGCCCCCGACTTCCTTGGCTGCCGCATCACAATGAGTTTCATGCAGTTTTCTTGAGGGGAAGAAAACTACAATCTTCAGATGGGGTCAGCGAAACAGAATGAAGGAGGAGATAAATACTTCACAGATGCAAAATACCCTCCACAATATAGAAAAAAAAAGAAGTAGAATGGTGAGGGAAGGAGGGAAAAAATATATACATGCATATATTTTCTCTTTAACTTAAATCTTTCAACAATGCCACTAAAAATCCAGCATTTGTGCAACAAGTCCAAAACCCTGAGGGAAATCCAAGTTCACAAAACGATTCAGAAAATCCAAAATTTGTAACTTTTCAGTAAAGAAAAAAAAAATCGATATTGCAATGGCTAGTAAATTCTATTTGGAATAACATCATTCTGACATAACATGAAATGAACACGAGACGCTATGTAGCAATTTCAGACTCACCAGTCTTTAAAAAATGTTCAATAGCAAACGAACGGTGTCCACTAATCCAAGCTATGATCATAAGTAATCGTATCTAAAAAATGTTAAGACATCAAGAGATATAGCTATCATAGCCACTTGCCTAAGTTCATTTGTACTATACAGATGATAGATTGTGTTGTGTCCTTTAAAAGGATACAATCAGAAGTGCTACTTGAGTGGAAAGAAACAGTCAATACGTTCGTAGATGAAAGAAAGAGGGTTTTATTGCAAGAGAGATACCATAAGACTGACAAGGAATAGTGAACCACGTTACTAATCCCCGAAACGCAGACAATATTTGTCTCTGTCTCCTACCAGACAGGACATGAAACAAGGTAAAATGACACGAAGGTCAGATTATAGTGGGGATTAAGGATGGGAAAAGTCGGGCACAAGCCGAGGGTCGAGCCATGCTGGTCTATACTGGTCATCGGCCCAGTTTGTGTAATGTGGGTTTGATGAGCCTTGCTGGACATGGACCCAAACATGGGTTCAGGCATGAATGTTTGATTATAGCTTAAACTGGACAGTGAGGTCCAGTACTATACAAAGGTGAGAAAGGTGTCAATGATGCAGCTCGTCCACCCGAAGGTGGTCTAGCCTCAAGTGTGCCTTTGATGAACAATGCCCCGTCAGACACGAATACCAGATGGCCCGGCTAAAAAACCGTCTGGGAGCAAAGCCAACAGCAAATTAATGCCGTCAGCCTTAGCCCCGGAGCAAGGGCAGTTATTTGCTTCTACCTCCCACTAGACAGGACTTGACACAGAGTCAAATGATCCGAAGGTCAGATTATAGTGGGGGTTAGGGGAGGGGAAGGTCGAACTCGAGCCGAGACTCGAGCCCTGCTAGTCTATGCTGGTCATCGGCTCACAGAGTGCTAAGTGAGCCGATGAGCCAAACTGGACATGGGCCCAAACTTGGGTTCAAGCACGGATGCCTGATTATAGCTTAAACTGGACACCAAGGTCTATTAAAAGGTGACAAAGGTGTCAATGATGCAGTTCGCCCAACCGAAGCCTTTCGGCCTCAAGTCTGCCTTTGGTGGACAATGCCCCGTCCGACACAAATGGCAGAGAGTCCGATTAAAAAGCTGACTGGAGTCAAAGCCAACTGCAAATTAATGGCGTTGGCTTCATCACCGATTCGGCTTCATCATTGATTTTCATTATTTTTTAAAAAATTCTGACATTTTCTTTGGTGACAGTAGAGGTGAGAAAGTCGAGTATTGGGTATTGGGTATATCTCTTTCCTTTTCTTTATTTCCAATTTTATAGATATACAAATATCATTCTCTCCTCTCGTGTCACAAGCAATAAAGTGTTACGAGAATAGACTGAATGTAGTTAAAAGAGTTCTAAATGAAATGTAGCTGAATAGAATGACATATGATAAAAATTTTAATGCTTAAAGGAATTATAAATAAAACAAGAAAAACAAATCAAATAACAGGAGGTTGAATTGAAACAGACCTTGCATTGTATACCATAATTAAGAGGCAACAATAATTCTTGTTTCTGAAAATATATACTTCGTATTTGTTACTCGAAAGAGCCGAAATGCTGCAAGTGAGAAAGACAAAGAGAGAGAGTCGACGACGGCGACGGACTCGGATACAAGATTCTTATATTTGATATCATAATCTTCTTAACCCACGTTGCGATCCTTTATTTAGAGCACCACTTGGTACTTCTTTGATGGGGTTGATCAGTGCGTTTTCTCAATGTGGGGCCACTTGGCTCCCAGGGCCATGCAGCTTTTGCTCCGACTGCCCGCTTCTCCTGATTGACCATCTGTCCCCTGGGGGTTGAAACTGTGTCTTATATAATGTTTTCAACGCCCAAGCGTTTTCCCTCCGGTTCCCAACGTAGTTCGTTTCTGTTGTACTCTTGTTTACACAGGTGCATCCTGTTTACGAAATCTCAAACCGACGGGTACGTCAAAAGTCAATATGTAACAGTTGTCTTTTATGTAATTTTTTTGTTAATGAGAAATACTTTACAAAAGGTATGTTTTGAAAGCACTAATTCTGGTAAATGTACAGTGTACGTAAAGGTTTTAATATTCTTTTTACAAACTTACACGTGAGTCAGTTCTGAAATTTCTTAAAATTTATTTACTTTGGGAAATTTTGTGACAAACATTTTTGGTTCGGCAGGTTGAATCTGACCGCTTTACTCTGTGACAGATTAGTACTGGGGATATTGTCCATATATAATAGCTTTTGGTGGTAAAACAGGGAAAAGTTATTTCTTGACACGATTACACATGTGAGTCGTTTTCTTTTTTCTTGGTTAGGGGCCATTAAATATGATTAAAAGTATATGCTCTGACAATGATAACTTATTTCATCATATCAACAAATTGAAATTATATTTTCCAGCATATAACAACTACTAAAATTCTATCAAACATCAAATTTCCAAAGGCTTCACTGCGCAAGGAAATGAAAGCCTTATATCATCCAAAAAAATCGAGCAGTATCTCCTTGCATTCAATAATACCCTTCGTCGTTACCACAAATTAAGAATTGCTGGGAAATACTTAAAATCAAACCCAAATTAAAAGATATATTTCTAGAATCGAGTATACTTAAAAATCTTAGAGATATGATAAAAAGCAAAAAAAAAAAAAGAAAAAATATCCAAATATTATCTAAAATCTACGAAGAAAATTAAAACACATTAAGATATTTAGAATCTAAAAAAACGCACCATTTTATTTCGTAAATACTTTCATTCTCATCATTTCATATGAACAAGATTAAAATATTAAAACTTCTTTAAAAATCCATAACTTTTTGGGGAGGGAGTCCTTATGGTGTAATGACAAGACTGCTGCCTCGAAGTAAATAAGTTCGAACTCCAGTCGGGGTCTATTATGTTCACTTAAGGAAAGACATGAACCTCCTTATCCCCCAATCATGGATGAAATAGTATTACTGCTGTTCTTCTACAAGGATGGATTAGGCATTAAATAATCCACAAAGGTTGATATGTCATTAAACAAAGAAACCAAACCATTTACTTTTATAGGCTAATTATACTGAATGATATCGTCGAGATAAAAAAAAAAAATTCTCAAATTTGAGAATATTTTAAACAACCATGTGAATAGTTAAATCGTTAAAATGAATTTCAACTCTAATTCATACGTGAATGCCAATCCCCTGGAATTAATTAGTTTAACAGTCTTGACATAAATGTCCTATAATAATTATAGCAGCTCCTTGATGCTTTTTTCTGGTTGCAAATTAAAACACAAGTTTCGACTGATGTTTGACTGAAAGCTAGTTTTATTCTGCTTCAATACTGAAATAAAAAGGGTTGAAACAACAATCAATAGTTAATATTCTTACAATAAGAAGTCTTATAAAGTACAGAAATTTCACAGGAAAGTTAGAAAAAAAAATTTACCAGGGCGCCCTAACCAGTATCAAAGAACTAATAAGGTCCAATTCTTAATTCCCTCCAAATCTTACAACTGGTCGTAGCCTGGGTGGAAGTCACTTTGCATTCTGGGATTTCCAACAGATAGGGGTCCTTTACGTAATGGTTTAACTTACACTGTCTACGTTAATCCACTAGGAAGCGGGAAAGGATACATGTCTAAACTATGGCGCACTTAGGGCAACAGCAAAAATAATGATTCAAGACTGAAACCGTTTAGGATTTTAAAATGAATAAAATGTTTACCGATGTTTATTAGTCTATTCTTGAGTTGATACTCATAATAATTCAAAAACCGTGAAAGTTTTATTTTCCTTTTTATTCATTCACACACTTAAAAGAGATAAACATTAATTATTCTTTTTTATTAAAAATACACAAATCACGCTTTCACTTTAAATGTCTCAACAAATCTTAAGATTATGAATCCATTTCATTTATAAAACAGTTTCCTTTATGTTCTTTAATCAAATACAGATTACAAATTTATCCTTGACAGACATTTTGTTTTTTACTTGAAAAGAATCCATCTGCTTTTATGGCACATTGATTCCATTATAATGGACATTTAGTACCCAAACAATTTTTGCTTTTAATACAATTCAGTGACAATTTAATGAAATATCTTTTTTTTTATTGTTGTTAATTGTTTCATATTTTGTTTCTTTGTTATTAATCCAATTTTTTAATATCTGTAGAGATTAAATGATATTGTTCATTTTCAGCCAGCAGAGTTGAAAGTGGCAGTATGAAGTGATTAGAAAGTTAAAAGTGTATAAACCTATGCAACGGAAATTGCTTGTATCACGTGCAATTAAAAATGAATTCTCATAAGATTCCTCTTTCTTATCAATGAAAACGTATTAATGCTTACATGTTCTTGAATATGTTTGTTTGATTATTAACATGTAAGTAAAGTAAGTAAAGTTGGCAACCTTAGTCGAGGGTGACCCGAAGGCTCACTTTTCAATAGCTACTACACCGAGGTGTAAGGGAAGGTGCTACTCCATTCATTGGATTGCTCCACTTTACCTTATAATGCTGAGTGTTAAGCAAGGCGGCATCAAGTACCATTTTTTGAGTCTTTGGTATGACTCGACCAGGGATTGAACCCCGATCTCCCGGACCATTGGCGAACACTCTACTCATTAGGCCAATGGACCGGTTATTAATATGTAAAGGCATATCAAAACAGGAAAAGAATATGAATATAGAATGCTATTGTGCGGAAAATCTTTTGTAAGAAGTGTGTTGGTATTAAAATGTGTTGCAAAATTTAAAAAAAGAAAAAACCTTACTTACAAACCAGTAATTGTTTCTTCTTTATCTGAGTGGCTTGTGTAACTTCACAACCACTTCTAGTTCTTTTTAATTTATGTGTTGAAATTTTCTGCTCTGTAACATTGTTTATGTTGCTGTGTCGTCAGCAAATGAAATTTTCCATCACAAAACGGAAACTATTCCCAAAAATATCAATTCTGATTTGTTTCGGAGATATTTTCGAATTGCTGCATATTGCAATATTTTCGAATTGCTGCATATTGCATTATTTCTCTTGCCTGTTTAATGACTAGTTTCATGATACAACAGAAATTAAAGTGAAATATTCCCGCCAAAATCTTAAGTATTCGAAGTCAGTAGAGAAGCCACCAGCTTCACTATAAAAGCAGCAGTCATAGACGACATCGTCAGCTGGCCGATGCACTTCAGCCAGCCGTCGTACAACGGCGCGGATCTGGTCGGGTGTGACTTGTCTCTGGCGGCGGTTACTCGGTCGAAGTTGTCAGACGTGGACGCCGGGAAGGCCTAGTATTCGTTTCACGCGGCCGAGACTGACATACTACTAGAGCCTTTGGGGGCCATCCCCCAGGCTCTAACCTTCCTCGGAGGGGCTATGTTTATTGTCTGGCGCCTGAGGCGCCTATTTTTAAGAGACCCGGGACATGTTTGAGAATGCCGAGCGTGTCTGGGCTAGGGTCCTGTGCCACAAACTCCTTTTAAAAAGCCTTGTGTCATACTCGTACGGTTGTGTAGCTGGCCTGACTAAAGGCGAAATGATTAAAGTGGGTCGCCCACTTTGATAGTTCCTTTCACTGGTATGACCAACCGGGATTTCCTAGCGACGCTCAATGAACTCAGCAATCCAGATACTTAAAACTGCTCTTTTCAGGGCAAGAAAGTCTTTCTTGCCAATCTGCCTTAAAGGTCCAGTCTATTCTGATATTGCGACACCTGACGTAGCAGACAAGCCAACCTGATGTAGCGATACCCGTAATAACGGACTGGCCTGCCTAATGCATAACGCCTCTTAACTCAGATTGTATGGTTGTATTCCTTGGCCTACGAATCACAAGCCTAACACACTGAAGACACCAGTTCACGAGCGGTGGATACCGCTCGGACCACCAACGACTGCACCAGTTGAGCACCAACGCCGAGCAACTCAATTCGTACAGAGAAAGACTTGGCCTACGAATCGCAAGCCTTATACACTGACAAGTTGTGGACACCGCTCGAACCGACGACGACTTCATTAGCTCGCTCGCAGCTGAGGCCAACCAAACTTCGGGCTAGCTGCCAATTCAAACCCGAGATGTCGACTATCTTGCCTAAGCAACCCAACCCACGTGCCGTCTACAGATTACCTGGTCACATAGCTGCACCAGCAACCTTTTTAAGTATCACCCAGACTCACTGTCGTCAATAACTGTAAGACAGTCGAATCAACATTTTCCACATAAACCGAAATTTCCCTCAAACACTTTTCTTATTATTTCTTGCCAAATAAGAATTGTCTCCTTTTAACAATCCACTTTTGCTTTTGACTTTCCTTGCTGTTGTCATTCAATTTCCATCAAAACGTTTGTGGGATCGACATATTTATCGGCCCCACAACACTATGTTCAGCTATTTAGGATGTGTGTTTGTCTGTCTTGTTTGTCATTTTCATTATTTATTTTTTATTTATGACATTTCGTTTTACTTATAAAAATGTGAATTTTTTTCTACAAAAACATCACATTTTGTTTTTCTAAATTTAAAAACTTTGAAAATATCACTCTTTGTTTTTCTT
Source organism: Sepioteuthis lessoniana (assembly GCA_963585895.1). NCBI lineage: Eukaryota > Metazoa > Mollusca > Cephalopoda > Myopsida > Loliginidae > Sepioteuthis > Sepioteuthis lessoniana. The sequence continues at coordinate 23,061,304 of OY757924.1, forward strand.
TACAAATGTCACTTTTTCGATTGTTTTAAATAATCACTTTTTCTTTTTATTCTAGAATATCTCTCGATGGTATTCGTATTTTCTTAAATGTCACTTTTTGTTTTTCTTCAAAAACTATTTATCTTGTAAAATGTCATATTTTCTACTAAAATTTCTTTGTTTGCTCTTGTAAAATGTCACATTTTGTTTTATATTGAGAATAACTTGTTTTTCTTCAAAAATAGCATCATTTGATTTTCTTACAAAATGTCACTTTTTTCTTTTTTAAAATATCACTTATTCATTTAATTCAAATGTCACGTTTTCATTTTGTTTCAAAATATAATTTTTTCTAAATGGTCACTTCCTGGCATTGTTCTAAAATGTCGTGTTCTTTCCCTAAATTCTCACTGTTTTTGTTTTAAAAAAGTCATTTTTTCTTTTAAAATGTGAATTTTGTTTTTATTTTTGTTCTAAAATGTAACTATTTTCTTTTTTCCTAAAAATTGATATTTTTCTCAAATGTCACACTTTACTTTTCTTGAAAAATATCACTTTTTGTTCATCTTCTAAAATTTTACATTTAGTTTTTCTTATAAAAAGTCACATTTTTGTCTTAAAATATCACTTCTGTTATAAATTTTTTTTTTTTAAATACGTCACTTATTAGCTTTTTTAAGCGTCACTTTTTGTTCCTGTAAAAAGTCACTTTACTTTTATAAAAATATGTTTTTCATTTATTACATCATAGAGACAAATTACTTTGTCTGAATGACTGTTATTGCTCACTTATATCTTTCAGATGTTTATGATTCGAATTTATAAGTATCTGTCAATTTTCCTGCCTTTTAAAGTTTAAATAATCAATACATTACTTAAGAAATGAAAAAAAAAAATATGGAAAACTTGGGACATGACACTAAAGAAACAAGAATAGATATAACTTCACTCACCTGTTTTTTAAAACATAAATATTTTCTGATTGCAGGCATATTAAAATTAGAATGTATCAAAAGTATGTATGCTTTTCAATGTATTATATGCTTTTTTAAACTTACGTGCCGTTCTACGTATGCTATCCTTCAATACTACAAGCTGTTAATTTTCTGATGGTTACATTCTCATTTGAGTTTTAAACGATCATAACATTGGTCAACATGATTTTTGATGCCAAGAAAAAAAACTCACTTTTTAGCTTTTCATATAAATCCTTTACAGCCTTCATAGACCAAGAAGTAGAACCAGCAAAATAACATGGGGAATAAAAAGAGAGAAACCAAAAATGGAGTCTGATCAAAACAACCAAATAATCTGAAATCCCATAATGGGCTTGTTTTTTTTTATGCTTACCAACTTTATTTTGGGTATTGTGATTTTGTAATTACAATGTAATTAATTAACCTTTTCTGTAGAATTAACTAACCTATTACAAGTATAATACTGTAAAAATATATGTACATAAATTTGTGTTCATAAGAACAGATAATTAAATTCATTCATAGTTGTTTTAAAATGTTTACTGATCATTTGACACTAATTAGTTTTTTTCTTCTTCTCATTTATTTACAGCATAAAGATATCATGTAAAAACTAAAGTAAATTTTTAAAATTAATTTTTAGGTTAAGCCATAAAGTATTTCAAACCCCCTGACAGACACAAAAATGTGAATTAATCGTATCTTATTTATAGACAGTCATTTTGACAGATATTGAAAAATTTTATTTTTAATTTCTTAGTATATTGCAAGCAAGAAAAGTGACAGTTAACATTTACTGTCAAAGGTATACTCCACGAAATAAAAATAGGCCTATGGGGTTTCAGGTTACTTGGTTGTTGTTTTTATCTGACTCCATTTTGGGTTTCTCTCTTCTTACCACATATTATTTTTCTGGTTTCACTTCTTGGTCTATGAAGGCTGTAAAGGGTTGTTTATATGGAGAGAAGACAGGAAAAGAAAATAGGAGGCCAAGATATCTTTTATATTTTTACTTTATTTCTGGGTTCAACAACCATTCTGTGGGTGTGTAAATTATTCCTGAATCCAAATGAAATAGTTACGTCTCCCAGACAAGGTGTTAAAATGTGTTAGTCGTTTGTGGGCTGATATGTCCATTATTATGTGTTTGGAGTTGTAGTTGTTAAGTCCATTATATGGTGTCTTAGTGGTAATTTTGATGAAGTTCATTATTTGGTGTTTTTAGTCGTGGGTCGTTGGTAAAAGAAACGGCTGCTCCTGGTAGAAAGGTTAACAAGCTTGTCGCCAAAAGACGGACACGCTGGGCTTTCCACCATCAACAAGAAAGATTTTTAGTGTTGTCACTTCGCCGGTCACTGCAGAAAGAGAACGGGTTTCTTTCTTTTACCAAAAGAGTTTCCTTTTCCTTTCAGGAGCTTCTGGGGGTTTCTGCGTTTTTATACTAATTTATTTTTGATCTAATTTTAATTTTCTTTTTCTATCCACTTCCTCTACAAATCTACAAGATATAGGCGCTAATATGAGTATAAAGGTTGATTTTTTACACAGCCATCTAGATAAATTTCCAGATAATTACGGTGATGTGAGTGATGAGCAAAGAGAACGATTCTATCAGGATATCAAAACAACGGAAGTGCGCAACCAGGGACATTGGGAAAAACGAATGGTGGCATACTGCTGGAATATCAAAAGGGACTTAAATAACTTTGAACATGACAGAAAATCAAGAAAGAGAAATTTTTTTAGCATAGTTCTTATGTTCACGAAGGTTTTTTTAAATGATTTGATAAAAATACTTGTTGGTCTTGGTATATTCAATCATATTATTTTTAAAGACTGAGAGTCTGACTGTGATAGCGAAAATGGTTTAAATATGAATTGAGAGGTTTCTACGATTTTATTTTGAGAAATATTGCTATCGGTCAGAAAACAAATGAAAAAATGCTTTTTTATAAAATCGAGGCATTTCTGTACAGCAAAAACGGTAGCTAACCAAGGAAAAGTAAGGGTTTTTTTTTTCAGATTTAGCACCCTCAAATTAGCCAAAAAAAAGGGTGTTTGATGCCTTGACACCATTTCAATTTTTTTTTTTTTTTTGTTGACCAGTGATTGATAGTTGTCCATTTCTTGGCTCTGTTTCAAGTCACCAACCTTAAAATGATTAAATCAGTTTTGAACAGAACCGTTTCATTTCTTTCCGTTAAATGCCTCCAGTAATGCTAATGCCTTTGGGAAAAGCATGAAACCTTCACTTCTACCCAGCTATAGGAAAATAGTTGTCTTGCTAAGGCAACCGATCTAAGGGGAAGAAAGACTCTGAATTCAAAACAATTGTTCAGAGAATCTGTATCACATTGGCTGTTGGTGAACCAATTTTCTGCTGCTACTTCGTTTAAAAAGTATTTTTATCTTTAAAAGACCTGGACGCCGAAGATTATTTCCTGTACTTACCTAAAGACTATCAATGATTCTACTTTATATATACATATATATGTATCTATCTATTGATATATTCCCAGACACATACAATATATATATATATATAAGTAAAGTTGGCGACTGTAGTCTATGGGAAACTTAACGACAACCTCATATGGGTCGTAAAAAAGAATAAGCAACGCGGTAAGGCGTTTAAATACCTTTATATAAGAAGGTATATTAAAAATGAATGGAAGAATTGCTAATTCCAGAAGGTATGGATATAAGGTTAAATACCCTATCTTACTAAGGAAACACCATCCTTTTATAGAATTATGGATCAATGAATTCCATCAACAACCCAAACATCTAGGGATTAGCACCACAATAGCCAAAATCAGGATGGCTGGTTTCTAGATCCCTCAAGCTTGACAAGCTGTAAAGACAGTGTTGAGCAAATGCACCATTTGTAAAAGATACAACAGTTTGGTCTTGAAGTATCCTAGTCTGACTAATCTACATAAATAACGTGCGAACCAAATCAATCCCTAAGAAAACACAGGAATTGATTATACTGGACACCTATGGGTAAACAGAAATGGAAAGGCTGAGAAAATATATTTATTAATATTCACATGTCAGGCAATAAAACTAATACGCATAGAGACTGTACAAGACATAAGTACCAAAGCATTCTTACAAGCTTTTATCAGGTTCTCTAAATCGTACGTAATACCTTCCTACATTTACAGTGATAATGCGAGATCCTTTGACAACGCACTAGGAAAATATATAATAGAACATCATTTGGACAGTATGAGTTGAGAAACAATTTTATATAGCCACACCATCAATCACATAAAAATACCCTTGTATTCCTCATTGATGGGAAACGTATGGAAAAGAATGATAAAAACCATAAAGACTTGTTTCTTTAAGACATTGGGCAGAGCTAAATCCGATTACTTCCAAATTCTTACCATGATCTCTGACGTTCAAAGAGCCACAAATTCCAGGTCTCTAACATATCGAAGTACGTCTGATACTGGGATATTACCGTTGACACCCAATGCCTTTTTACATCCAAATGTTAATGGGGAGATTTCCGTGAAAACGGGTCCTGACATGGAACCTACTTCCAGGTTTCAATTATTAGATACTCTCTCCGAAAGGGAAACATTATTAAATAATTTCAAAGAATCATAGAACGAGGAATATCTCTTGAGTCTAAGAGAAAGTTGTAAAGACCTACATAATATGGATTTCAATAATTAAATACAAGTAAACGATGTGGTGTTGATTAAGAATCCTGCAAGAACCAGACCATTCTGGAAGCTTGGCTGGGTAATCGAGCTTTTCCAAATAAACGACAGTAATACACGTTCCGCGCGGATAACGAGAGGAAATGCGTCTTATGAGAATCATACCGCACTTGTTTCCTATGGAACTTTCTTTGACACATAATGTTAAAAGGTACTATTTACCCAACCCCTCCGCTCGGGCAGGATATGACACAAGGTCAATTTTTAAGCGGAGTTTAACAGGTTTGAATTCAGAGTTTTCCTTCTCCTAGACTAGTTGCCTAACCAAGGCTGAAGAACCTAGTCTGTCCTACTATTTACCCATAGCTGGAGGGAGAATAATTGGATTCATACCTTTCCCAAGGGTATCAGTGCTATGTGAAATGCAATCAGTCTCGTCCAGGATTTGAACTCGTGTCGCCGTGTCCATTTCCTACGACGATAACGACTACACCACGGGCACCTCCTAATAATGTTAAAAGGTGTCCCATGCCAGAAAGCCCTTTTAAATCGAAGAAGACTAGTTCTCAGACATCCCGAAGAACTAAGAGGAATATTAAGAAGAAATGTAGCAAGGACTTTGCGTATTAAGGCTACATTAGTCCTGAGTACGACATTAAACAACAAACACTATTAGCCAAAATTGAGGCAATTTAGTCGTGGGTATGACTTTAAACTAGATCAACTTTAGGCCACCAGTCCTAGTTAAGACTTTAAACTGAATTCAGTGATGATATCTCGTTTGTGGGACTTGGGGAGTGTGGATTTACCCCTAAATTATCATTACTCCCAGGTCCACACTGACCCGGAGTGGTAGTACCTGTTAGGGTTGTCTCTTTATAAGACACAAAACTGTTTACAAACAGTCAATTGGAAAACCCAACCTTCCGAGGAATTTTACCTGAGTTGTAGTCTAACTCAACTACTTAACCAAATCTAAAAGAGTTGATAGTCAAGTAACCTCTAACTGTCATGGTTACATTAACATATTGAGAGTAACAAGGTTTCCTTTTTTCTTTTTTTTCAGTGATCACTTAACCTGCTAAAAGAATGGTTAATAAAAGAATTGGTTTATGTTATATACTAATGTAAGGAACATTCAATGAAGACAGCATTGCATATTTTCCGTGTGTTAGGAGAATATAAGAAAATTATAAGTTATCTTGACGGCTGTGTACCCTGATGTGGAGAGGCCGGAGGTAGAGAAAGAAAGCCGAACGGAAGGGAATTGAGCACGTGACTAAGGCACAGAGAGAGGCAGAAGTGACTAGGGTCTCCACGAGGCGAGATGTGCCTAAAGACAGCCTGGTAACTGAGGGTGTTAGCAGACCACCCAACTCTACAAGCTGAACCCAGAAAACAATTTTCAGCCTAACCAAACCAAATGTCCACATCCCTCTTTTAACAGTCATAACCAGAAAATATACAGAAAGTCTACAGGACATTCTCCAACAACAGATAAGTATATTATGATTTTAACTTTGTTCTCGTAAAGACTATTGACCGCTAAAGAAATATGCTTTAGCAACTATTTCGCACTTCTTATATAAACGTATTTAAACGTCTTCACGCGTTGCTTATTCTTTCTTACGACCCATATGGGAGTGTCGTTAAATTTCCCATAAGTCAAGAGCATACCGAAGGCTCCTTTTTCATTACCTACTGCATCGGCGTGTAGGAGATTGCGCTATTCCTTTCCCTGGATTGCTCCACTTTACCCTTGATCCGTACCTTGTAATGTTGAGTGTTAAACAAAGCGGCATCAAGTACCATTTTTTGAGTCATTGGTATAACTCAACCTGGGATTGAGCCCCGGTCCCTTGGACCATTGGCGAACACTACCCACGAGAGCAATATTTTACATGTGAATGTACAAATATATATATATATATATATATATAACTGGAAGAAAACTCAGCCATGGTTACAGTTACATTGTATTACGCTCTGTATATAAGTTTTATTATATAAACTTGAAAAGGAATATATAACAATAGACATACATCGAGCACTCCCACAGATTTATATGAAATCCCTCATATATTCTATATATGAATAATCCACATCCATAGTCTTCGGACGCTGACTGGCTATTATTTATATATATATATATATATATGTGTGTGTGTGTGTGTGTGTGTGTGTAAAAAAGTTTTCGTTTCCGGTTCAAAGAGAGAAAGAAATATTTTAAAATGTATAGGTCCACGAAGAGATTTGTACTTTTAAAAATTTGATTGTTTATTTCGTTCTTACATACGTGTATGTTTCGAGCTTGCAGCTTTTGTCAGAGAACGTATGTGACACAAGGCCATGTGAATGGGGTACTCAATGAGACTTGAACTCATTCTTGTTTAAATGGTTTCCATTTTGTGTGGGTTTATAGAGAGGTCACTTTTCTTTTCCTCAGAATATGTCTACTTTAGTCTGTTTTGCCCCTAATTTGATATGTTTTAGAGGTTTTTTTTTGTTTTACCCAAGGTATTTGTGTGCGTGTGTGTGTGTGTGTGTGTTAAAGGGGTTTCGGATTTCGCTAACAGTTACTTTTTCTTCTGTGTGTGTGTGTGTGTGTGATTTTAGCTTGCTTTTTTTGTGTGGTGGTGTGATTTGAAATTTACTGGTAATTACTTTTAACTAATAATTTCTTACTAATAATTTGTGTGTGTGTACATATACATATATATGTATGTTTGTTTTCATTTGTGTGTGTATAATTCATGCTTTATTCAACGTGGGCTTAAATCCATCTACGATTTTTTTTTCTTTTATTTGGAGTAATGTGTAATCGTTTGTTTGATATATGGATATAACTTGCCTTGACTACAGTTGTATAGGTATTTCGATATATTTAATTTTCCATTTTCTCGTATTTCAATATTGCTCTTGTGGAGTGATATCCTGGTATTGAGGGTCTGCGTTGATCTTATGTATATTTCTTTAAATTTATTACATTCGATTATGTAGACTATATTTTTTGAATTGCAGCTTAAGTGTTTATCTATTCTGAATTTTGTTCCCGTGTTTAAAAACTCTAAAACATACCAAATATCTAAGACCAATTAGGAGTAATACAGACTAAAGTATACACATTCCGAGGAAAGGAAGAGTGACCTCTATATAAACCCACACAAAACGGAAGCAAGTCTCATTGAGTACCCCATTCACATGGCCTTGTGCCACATGTTCTCTCTAGCGAAAGTAACAAGCTGGAAACATTCACATATGTAAGAATGAAATAAATAAATAAACCTTTAAAAAATACAAATCTTTTCATGGACCTATTCCTTTTGAAATATATATATATATATATATATATATATACTTAAAAGTGTACATATTTTTCAGTTTTCCATGTGTATATATATATATATATATATTCTTATATACATATGTATATATGATAATAATCACTCTCTCATTTAGCACAATCTATGAGTGCCCAACAGTTCATTAAAAGAAGTGAACCGCAAGACTATTCATCGAAGTGTTATGTCATTATATATATTTTTTATGAGCTGATAACAAGAATTGTGTACCAATGTGCCACAGATTTTCCTGAACAATATTCCTCAGAATTCAATCTTTGTTTCACCTTGATTAATTACTAAACTTCGTTGATGATGATCATATTCCCACACTTATGTTTGTATGTATATATAATCTCTTATTTATGTCTCAAGATTTTAAATCGATTGAAGGTTTCAGTGTCAGCATTTCTGCACAGTACACAGGATCCCTTTCATTAGTTCAGGTTAGCAGTTTAAAAGTTATTCATTTGAAATTGAACTACATAGAATGTATCATCTTGTCATGCATTTCAAACAAACATTACTGAATTCATGATTCATTATTAAGATCTTGTATTCTTATTTTGCAACATAAATTTTGCAGAAATTCTCTTTTCATTTGCATTCGATGGAATATTCTCAGTTAATTCATATCTTATTCTATTGAATCGATGCTTTGATAAGCATTAATAAGGTCAGGAACCCAATATTTCCCATTAATTTCCCATTGCCTGGATGAAGTGAAGGATTCCTACCTTTCCCAAGCGCATTAAAACAAATCACAATCACTTTATCTGCCAAACTTACATCTATGACCACAATGGAATTTGTGACTTATAACAAAAATTATTTTATTTCCTTGCTTATTAGTATTATTTATTTTTAGATGGATAAATTACTCACCTCATTTAATTGCTGGCTTGTTTTAGAATATGATTGAAAAAAACTCATCTTCAAAAAAAGGTATATCAAAAGTATTTTCATTTCTCTTTTTTTAATGAATTATAAGTTCATGGAAAATTTCATTAGAGTTCTTGCATTTTTGTTCTCTGAAACTTAGTTTTATCTTTAAGTGATTTTAGCTCTTAAGGTTTTTGTTGATAGTTAGGTTATACAACACTCTGTTTAAAAGCACCATAGTCAACAACTGAGAGTTGCTTACTTCAAGATTTTATTCAAAGATATATGTTACTTGATTTAAAAGGCTTAAAACAATTTGGAGGGATATGATAAGATATTGCTTCATTTATTATCCTTTTCTGAATGCAGGGAGCAACTTCAGCAAATTTAAGAAAAGATTAAAATGACGATCCAGAATTGATAATGAGTTGGAGTCTTTACAAGAAATAAGCTTTGAAATAAAGGTCTTCAAAAATAATAACATTTTCAATACATGCTAACACAAAGATGATTTACATACATATATATGATTCACATATATTGTTGACATACACTGCGATATATATGAAATATTAATATATATTCAAAAAGTACAGATGAACAATAGGTATATGAATATATATAAATAACAAAGCACCCCAACAGTATCTTACATAAACTAGAGATTTTGTTGGTTTACTGTCACATTGTGAGAATGTCAGATCAAGATGAAACTTCTTTGAATAATCCTTTGGTGTTTTCACAACTTTCCAGTATCAAAGCATCAATTCAATAGAATAAGATATGAATTAACTGACAATGTTCCATCGAATGCAAATGAAAAGAGAATTTCTGCAAAATTTACGTTGCAAAATAAGAATACAAGATCTTGATAATGAATCATGAATTCAGTAATGTTTGTTTGAAATGCATGACAAGATGATACATTCTATGTAGTTCAATTTCAAATGAATAACATTTAAACTGCTAACCTGGACTAACGAAAGGGATCCTGTGTACTGTGCAGAAATGCTGACACTGAAACCTTCAATCAATTTAAAATCTTGAGACATAAATAAAAGATTATATATACATACATAAGTGTGTGTGTGTGTGTTCATGTGTGTGTGTGCGTATCATCATCAACATGAAGTTGTACTGAAAGCATGGAGTTACCAAACCCCCTTTCATCATCTATCCCTATTGTCCATTGCTCCTGGCAGCTCCTTTAGACTGCATCCAGTGTCCGGACAGAACTGGTGTATGTAAGTTCTTGTTAATTGGCCAACACTGGTGTGTCCATGTATAGGAGTCCACAAGAGAACCTTGTTTACAGTTCATCCTTGCTTCTCCAGTTGATTCCCTGTATGTCTTATTCATCTGAATTGGATGGTTTGTGAGATGGGAGGTAAGCTGCTGATTTGTAAGGTACTGCTTATAGGATTTGTTCAAAACACCAATAGCATTCTTGTGTAATTCTCATCAAGCTTTTTCTTGATACGCTTTGTTAACATCTATGTGGTTCATTCATACTGTAGTGCTAACACGGCCACAGCTTAGAAGAATTCATGTTTTATTTTATAAGATAGATCAGATGTCCATATGAGCTTAAACTGCTAATAGCAGTCCACACCTTTGTGATGTGTATGTTGACATCACTTTCAGTAGATGAGATATTGATGCTGAGGTAGGGAAACTGTTCCACTGATTTCAGAGGATTGACACTTTTAGTGGAGATAGCTCCGTCTCATTTAAAACACCTGAACTCTACTTTATTGAGTTCACATAGAGGTGAATATCTCCAGTTTGTTCGAAGATATTCAATGAGGATTCATCTTGGGCTAGTAGATTTACAAGAAGTGCTAGATCATCAGTGTAGTCTGTATCTGTCATTGTTTCAGCCGGATATTGTCAGTTTCTTGTCTTTTTTAATGTGAATCACAGATTCTGATGATCTATTAATTCACTGAAGGAGGAAATGCAACACTATTACGAGTAGATTTCTTTAAAATGATTGATTTCATATACAGCGGAAAGATGGAGTGAATATTACTTGCCAATGGTCTCCCAAAAGAAACTTTTATTGCTATAATGATGTTTTACAAAAATATGAAAGCAACTGTTTGCTCACTTGATGGTGACACCAACTTTTTTGATATTGTCACTGGAATTTTACTCTTTACAATGGACTGTTTATCAAAATATTCCTAGAAAATGTCACTTTTGGTCTTACACTCAAATAATAACATACAAAAATCAAATCATTATAATAGAGTTAGTAGACTTATAGTCTTTACAGATGAATAGTATATATATATATATATATATATATATATATATATTTATATATAACATATTGAATGCATGCTTGGTGTTATTGTTATTGTTTTAATGAAATGAATTTTAAGAACTAGGTTCAAATCTTGGATGAGGCTGTTCATGTTTTGTGCTAATGCCCTTGGAAAAATATCTTTCATTTTGTCCCATCTATGGGTGAATAGTAAGAAAGGCTGGGTTATTTAATTTTAGTAAGGCAACTAGTCTTGGAGAAGAAAGGACTCTGAATTTAGAACTTGATGTTTGTTGTCTAGGAGAATCTGTGGTATAAAAGTGCACCATTCTTCTGTTATCAGCTCTTCCAAAATGTTTGGCTGGTTCTATAGAAATCTTTGACTGAACTGTTAGGCACAAATACATTGTGTTTGATGGGGAAGCTATTATTATTATTATTATTATTATTATTATTATTATTATTATTATTATTATTATTCTGTCTGTGTATGCATATGGTAAGTAAAAATAAAGTTGGTGACCTTAGTTGAGGGCGACCGGAAAGCTCCTTTTTTAATAGCTACAATGCTGAGATGTAAGGGAGCACGCCACTCCATTCCCTGGATTGGTCCACTTTACCCTTGATATGTATGCTATAATGTTGAATATTAAGCAAGGAGGGAACAAGAAATATTTTTTGAGTCTTTGGTATGATTCAACCTGCAATTGAACCTCAGTCTCCTGGACCATTGGCGAACACTCAAACCATATATATATATTGTATGTATCTGTGTAATAATTTACATATGAATACATACACACACACACACACACACACACACACACACACACACATATATATATATATATATATATATATATATATATATATATAATAGATATATGTATATTAATTATAAGAAAAATTAGTGGAAAAACTAATTATGATGAGAGCATTACTATTACAAATAGAGTGGAATCATAAATAATCTTTAGATGTGTACAGAAAATAAGCTTTGGCGTAAAGCTCTGTTAGAAATAGAAAATATTTTTGATGCACTCTGATATTCAAAATAATTTCTCTGATATTTATTCAACTAAATTCTTTGCAGAAGGATAATTTGTGACCAAATTTATTTTAATTTTCTGTCAAAAATGATTGAGAAAGAAAGAAGACATCTTTTTCCCAATAAAACATCAAATTTAGTCCTTCATTCATATTCTATAATGATATGAATTGAATGATTTGAATGCCTTTCAACACCAAAAAATGTTTTGATTTTTGTCTTTTCTTATTTCAACATAGTTGTGTTTTTCATCATATTGAAAATTTTATAATTAGTTGTAAAAGTGTAAAACATTCAAAACCACCAAAATAAATGATTCCTTATATCAAAATTATGATGAGATATATCAGAATATCTTTATAAAAAATAGTGAAAATAATGAAAAAAAGTGAGCAATTTTTTTTAGATTTTTGAATGTTGCTACTAATATAAATATATGAAAATATAATGGATAGAAATATTAATTATTTTTAGTCTATTTGCTCAATGGAAAAAAATCTATTAATCTTTTTGAGACCATAAAGTGTTACTAATAACTTTTATATGTTAGAATTTTTTTACATTGTCTTTAAATGAAAGAGACTTCATTAAATGCTAAGCACTTTTTATAAGTTTAATGATTCCAAAGCTTCAGTAAAAAAAAAAAAAATAAATAGAAATATGAATGAGAAAATCTATAAAAACAGGAAAAAAGTGATAAAAAGTCTTGAATGATGCACTCAAAAATGAATCATTCTTGTCAAGGTCAAAGCATGAGTAAGATCCCAGAAATAATAATAATAATAATAATAATAATAATAATAATAATAATAAGAAGAAGAAGAAGAAGAAGAAGAAGAAGAAGAAGAAGAAGAAACTGAAGAAGAAGGTGAAGAAGAAGAAGAAAAAGAAGAAATCCCACTTCTAAAAATGTTTTGAGAATAAGAAGAATAAATTAACCAATTAGGTGCACAAACACAGGAAGAGAGAAGGTGAAAAAATATATATACATGCATAAATAAGCATATATTCACACACACACACACACACACACACACACACACACACACACACACACACACAAATATACATGTACACACACATATGTATGAATGTATGTATGTATGTATGTACGTTCATATAAAAGCATATGTGTATATACACATTGATGTCTTTTACTAAAATTATCATTATATATATATATATATATATATGTGTGTGTGTGTGTGTGTGTGTGTGTGTGTGTCCCCTAGCAAAAATGGGATATCTTGACAAAATTTCTATTTGAGTAACATAAAATGCTCTAAGAGAATAACAGAATTTCCAGTCCAATTTGCAACTGAATGATAAATTTTTTTGTGGGCTCTGCATACATGGTAAAATATCTTTTTTAATTATTCAAATTCTCAATAAGATAGAATTGAATAAAATAAAATAAAATGGAGGTAACTATCAAATACAAATTAGAATACTTCACTTCTTCCTTAATAGAGGAATCATTATCATCATGGACTGCTGTAACAATAAGAATCCAATGGGTTCACAGATTGTCTTATATATATATGTGTGTGTGTGTGTGTGTGTGTGTGTGTGTGTGTATGTGTGTGTGTGTATAAAAAGAGAGAGAGAAAGAGAGAGAGAGAGAAAGAGAGAGAGAAATATATTACCTTCCTACATATATGCATAAATACCTTTATACATCTTTATTATGTCCTCCAAAAATGTATCTATATGTCTATACATTAAAGCAAGAAAATCATTAAAATAGTTTGAAATATAAAACAATAATCTTATAAAATGATAAAGATAAGCAAGTAAAAGTTACAGATGAAAGAAAATACTAGTCAAGATTAATAATAAAAATATTTGATATTTGCTTTTAATATAACAAATAAAAAAAGCTTTGTCCTCTTTTGACATGTTTTAATATACAATAAAGACAGAAAGCATCTTTAGAAAAGAGACTTCTATCTGTCAGATAACAAACATTACAAAGTTAAATTTGAAAAAAAGAAAATGAAAGAAAGAAATGTGAAATGACAGTTGTTATATGAGAAGACATGAAAAATCCAAGTAATTTCAAATCCAAGTTATATAAGGTTCAGGTTGGAAATGACACTTGTGTCTCATGTCAGTGTTTTTGATCAATTAAACTTGGGTGAGGGTCTGCATTTTTAAAGATCTTTTTAAGAACTTTAGCTTATAAAGGTGAAAGCTAAATCAAATTATTTTAAAATCTTAAGAGTGGATATATTTTTAAAAATACTCCTTTCACACACACACACACACATACATACATACATTGTTGAATATGTCAGCTTCTCATTCAAAAATTTTACACTAAATGTAGTAGGGAACAATTTTAATGATGAAACTCTGAAATTAGTAAAATTAATAACTATAATGAATGTAAGACAATTCTTTAGATAATCAAACCAAAACCATCTATCATATACTCAAATCCATGGTTTCTCTTCCTCACTCTGTCTAACATGTACATCTCTCTCTCTCACATACATGGTCTCTTTCCCTTGCACAAAGACAGACAAACACAATTGATTACATATCCTTTTGAACACACACACACACACACACACACACACACACACACACACACACACACACACACACTCTCTCTCTCTCTCTCTCTCTCTCTCTCTCTCTCTCTCTCTCTCTCTCTCTCTCTCAAGTGCTTACTCTTTCTCACAAACTTGCATTCTCACACAAACATACTGTCACTTTTGCACACACACACACACTTGCTCACAAACTCTCACAAACATGAAAAACCTCCCTCTCTCTCTCTCTCTCTCTCTCTCTCTCTCTCTCTAATTTAGTTAAAAATTGAATAAAAATTTTGAATGAATGCTTTATTAGTTTCCGTGATGTCATTTTTATTTCAAATGAAGCTGTTACCATCATTGATGGATGATATTAAAAACTTGATAAATCATTATAAATATGTTCAAATATTAAAAAAATAGATTTAATGTCAACAGAAAAAAATCTCGCTTGTTTCTCTTTTTAGTTATTTTCTTTCTGCCTCCATTGTCAATCAGTTCTACTCTATCTACCTTGAAACCCATTTTCAATCTTCCTCTTTTTTCTACTCTTTTTATTACTTACTTCTCTTTGTGTGCATGCATGTGTGTGTGTGTGTGTGTGTGTGTCTCTCTCTCTCTCTCTCTCTCTCTCTCTCTCTCTCTCTCTCTCCCCCACTTTCCCTCTCTCTTTCTCTCTCCTTACAAAAATGACTACTCTTACTGACACCCCAGTTATTTGCTGGTAATCAGTAGAGGAACACAGCTTTAGCAGGCAACAGAAATTTGTCTCTGTGTAAATTGAATACTCAGATTCCTTTGTTTTTAGTTCATGAAACAGATAGATAAGCCCTTCACTTATTATTGAATATATTATTATAAGAGACCAAAATTGAAATAGTATTAATCCTGGAGTTATATCTACAAGATAGACAAACTATCTACACAAAGGAAAAATCTGAATTCAAATCAGCTTTACTCCACTAAAAATCCTGCTCATGTCAGAGCATTTGTGTAAATATATACAAGGATAACCAAACTAAAAATGAAATACTGTTTCATGATGAACAAGAAGTAAAGATTTAACAAGTCAAATAACTTTGATCAAATTTTGTTGCTTTAAAATCTTGGTAAAATTATCTTGGAAATACTAAGTTAAGTAGAGTACACAAATACTCCACTGAGCTTGACAATTGGGTTTGGGAAGTAACACTGATCCTAGCAGAATATACAGATGCAACATCAATACTAAGCAGAGAATTGGGAAGCAACATAGCTATGTAGAGTATAAAGACATTCTTGTCTAAGCGATAGAGCCAAAAAGTGATACCAATATTCAGTAGAGCATTAGGATTAATATATAAATAATCATATCATTGTTTATGGTTAACATGCAAACTTTTCAAAAAATGCTCATCAAAATATTGCAAGAATATTATACAGAAAACATAAAGGGAGCCTTAAGAAGGGAGCTTTCAGGTCACCCTCAACTAAAGTTGCCAACTTTACTTTTTTACTTTATAATACAATTTATGATAATATCAATAATTATATTTAGTTTTCACATGTATGCATATTCATTTATATCCATATATATATATATATATATATATATATGAATGTGTGTTATACATATGTATATTGTGTATAGCATTTTCATTGACTGTAGAATATTTTCACTAACCAGTTTCCTTTGGGTAAATTCTAAGATCTTGATTCTGCCCAGGATAGTATCTGCCATTCTTTTAATCAACTGCCATAAAAACCTTTTATTGTTTTTGTCTTTTAAACTTATTTATTCTTAACTTACAAAAAAACAAATCACTCAAGTCATATTAATGGCATAAAAATTCAAGAACAAAAAACTATTGAGATGTTAAATATTTGAAAAGCCCTGAAATTAAGTTAAAGAAATATGAATAAAGAAGATGAAAATGAACAAAGGTTTTGAAACAAATGCCTCTCATCTCATGTCCTATAATTCTAATTCCTTTTTCAAAAGCATTACTAAGATTTCTGATTTCTTACACATGGGAATTCTCCATTTCTAATATTTCCCAAATTTTTTAATATTTCCTCTTTTAGGTTCAATAATTGTCTCTTGGGGAATTCTGCTTTCAGTGAATTATATATAATAAAAAAAAGTTAGATATAAAAGTACTTAAAAGAAAACAGTAAATTTTTCAAAAGTTCTTTTTTGTGAAGATAAAAAGGAAATTTCAAAATCAAAAATGAAACTAACTATCAAAGAAGAAAATCAGAAAAGGGATAAATTAAAAGTTTTCAAAAATTAAGAGAAATGTACCCCCACTTATCAAATAACTAAGATAAAGAAAACATTTTTCAGATAAACAAATACGATGACAATATGATCCTAATTCACTAGTAAGAAAAATATCTTCTCGGGCCTAAATGGTTTGGTTTGATTATTTTTTTTTTTGTTTAATGGCATATTAACTAAGTGGATTACTTAAAGCCAAAGCCATTCTTACAGGAAAAACAGAATTGATATTATTTAACCCATAGCTGGGAGGATGAGGGGATTTAAACCTTCCCCCAAAGTATTTGTCCAAAAGTGAATGTAATAGCACAATTGGAGTTGGAACTTCAGCCGAATTTTGCTAAAACTGCTCAGATTATGTAAACTACTACTACTACTACTACTACTACTACTACTCTATTGCTTCATAAAGAGATAACCAAAGTTGTCTTCCCAGTATCCAATTGGAAACCCATACAAAAAAACCCTCAAGTTCATCCCAGCTCAATACATTTCTGGTTCCCAGCAAACAGACTGAATATGACAAAAATAAAAATGTCATCAGGATATTTTTAGGAAGACAACTTTGGTTATCTCTTGAAATTCAGACAACTAATGATTTCTCCAATTGGAGAAACCATTAGTTGTCTGAATTTCTGAGGCAAAGCTTGATGATTTTTATCATTAAGGGGTTTTGGACTATTGCTTTCACCTTTTTTGTTATTTCCCCAATGTTTTGTCTAATATATCCCCGGCCTTCTTTGAATTACGTCCTTTATTAAATCCACGGGAATCGCCTGTTCTGATTCTGATAATCATAACCGGGTACAAGTGTGAAGAATTCCAGTTTTCTTACTTGCCTGCCGTCAGGATGATTGTATTCATAGAAGCTTAGGGAACAAACGCCTATAACCGTTACGCTATGTGTCCTCCAGTTTAGAGTGAATTTTTGGGACTTATAAACTTAATGTTCTTACTTGACTAGGATTACAACTATTATGTAAGCACTTGTATCCCGATAGATAATCTAATGAAAATGCTGACTTTCTGTGTGGAGACAACCTACTTCCAAAAGATATGTAGTCCATATGACATCAGGACAATATTCAGAAGTGGTTGAACTCTCCGGTGGTATCTCTTCCGGGTCAAGTCACCGGATCAAGATCAAGAACTGTGTTTACTCCATCCCTTACAGTTGTGGTAAAATATACAAAGGCGATACAGGTCGCCCACTAAAAGTAAGGCTAGAAGAACATCAGAAGGCAGTAGTACGAGATGAGATTAAAAAGTCGGGTATGGCGGACCATATATGGAAGGAAAAGGCAGCCATCTGCTCTAATGGGATGAAGTTGAAATAATTGATTGAGAAGAGCATTGGAAGATTAGACGCCTTAAGGAATCAGCACATATGTTGGGCCACAGTGACCTGTTGAGTAGTATAGAGATGAATACAATATGGTAACCGATAATTAAAAAAGTTAGATACCATTTTTTAAAAGTCTGAATATGGGCACAGGTAAAAATCATACATAATACAAAACTAAATGTTCTCACTTGACTAGGATTAGTAATCCTCGTCAAGTGAGAACATTTAGTTTATAAGTCCCAAAAAATCACTCTAAACTGTCCAGCAGGACACATAGCGTAACGGTTGTAGAAGTTGGTTCCCTAAGCTTCTACGGTGTGTCCTCGTGGTGTAATGGTTAAAGCGATTGACTGTGGAATCGTAGTAAGTGAGTTCGTACTCCATTCGCGCTATAACGTTCACTTTCGGGCAAAAACCCTTGGGAAAGGTATGAACCCCTTTATCCTCCCAGCTATGGGTTAAATAGTACCACTACTGTTCTTCTAGGAGAATGGCTTTGGCATTAAATAACCTACAAAGGTTCATATGTCATTAAACAAAGAAGCCAAACCAACCAAAGCTTCTAAGGAGACAATCATCTGGAGGTTGCTGGTTCAATTCTGACAGCAGGCGAGTAACAATACCGGAATTCTTCACACTTGTACCCGGTTATGGTTAACGGAATCAGAACAGGTGACTCCCGTGGATTCAATAAAGGACGTAGTTCGAAGTTCCGTGTAGGTTCCCGACGAACCCCGGGGACATATCGGACGAAACGTTGTGGAAATAACAATAAAGATGAAGACAATAGTCCGAAAACCCTTAATAATAAAAATGGAGGAATCATATTTAAAAAAATATTGTTGGTGGCTACCCTAAGAATATTGAAGGAAGATTGTTTCTCCAGCAAAATCAGTTGGACGTCTGCCCATCCTGAATAGCATTTGTAGATGGATGAAAGGAAAAAAAATATCAAAACTTTTCACAGCTATCTGCCAGACTTTTGGCTTCATAACACAAATATAAGACCTTTTTTTTCAGAAATCCGAAAGAATATTTCCCAGCCTTGAACATGGCTTACTTCAATTCTTAACATACAAAGAAATTCTTACAGAAATTGTAACTTGTTTCTTTAATCTCCAAACAGGCAAAC
This sequence comes from Sepioteuthis lessoniana, assembly GCA_963585895.1. NCBI lineage: Eukaryota > Metazoa > Mollusca > Cephalopoda > Myopsida > Loliginidae > Sepioteuthis > Sepioteuthis lessoniana. The sequence continues at coordinate 23,080,757 of OY757924.1, forward strand.
TTTTTTTTTTTCTTTTTTTATTAATTTTTTCTACTATAGTTGAGAAGAACCGTAGTACAAAGAAGTTATAAAATTTCATACAAACAATTATAAAAAACACACAATTACAAATAAATATACAAACATCTTAAAAATGTATATAAGTAACTCTCTATTTTATATGTTTAATTTAAGAGGATTAAGTAAACTGATAAGATTGTTGGTATCTTTTATGAGGATGAATTGTTTAGCCAAATTAAATCTGGTATCGAATGTACTTAATTATAAAAAATACCACTTGCTACTTCAGAACTATAAATTTAATTAAGACTCAAAATTTAGTTGATATTTAATTGAAGAAGATTTTTTCACAAGTTTCCCATCACTTAAATCTTTACAGTTTCTTATATAGTAAAAATGAATTATCTACCCGCACACTCAGTAATGACATGCTCATCTCTCTGGTAGAGGGGGATATATTACATCCAAACAAGAGCCTTATTTACTATCATATTTGTAAACAAAGGCACTTCAATGAAAACTTTATATTATTATCTTTGGTAACTTTTCCTGTGGGATTAATATTTTGATAGATTCATTGACTAATTACTTAAGGCAAAGAGAAAACAGATTAGATACCGATATAAATGGCTCAACATATTTTGACCTAACTATATATATATATATATATATATATATATATATATATATATATATATATATATAAGAATACAAGACTATATATAAGAAGACTCATGAATATAGCATGTCACTAGATCTAAGTAGCGCATTTAACTCAACCTATTTAATAAAATATGGTTTAACAACCATATATAATGGTGAGTTATGAAGTCAGAATGACACCTCTAAAAATATAAAAATCCAAAGTCTACGTCAATGATGATTTCTAACAAGAAATATTAAATGGATAATCAACAAATCACCGATTCAATAACAGCAGCAAAGAATGTATTGCCGTCATTTTCAACTGCTGATCTATGGAGCATATAAAGTTTTTTGTCGTATGTAATGATTTGTTTTTGTTGTTGTTGATGATGTGTATTTCTGAGGTTTGGTATCAGACTCCTTTTTCTTCTGACTTCATTCATTTTTAGCAAGTAGATATCCAGAACTCGGAATTTTGAGACAAATATTTCCAAAGAGACTGTCCCAACGACTATAACCTCTTTTAATACTTGTAGCAAATGTAGGATCTTTAAAAAATCCAGCGGAAATCGTAGGTAAGATAGTGGATATTTCTCTAGCCATTTCAACTATTTTAATTGCTATCATTGCATATAAACCTTTCTTGTTAACTTGAATCGAAACAAATAAGAAGCTTACACAGCAAAAGAAACACTTCGTCAAACATAGTACACAGCAAAACAAAACTCCTCATCAAACGTACAACACAGCAAAACAAACCCTTCATCGAACGTAGTACACAGGAAAACAAACCCTTCATCGAACGTTGTACACAGCAAAACAACACCCTAATCAAACGTACAACACAGCAAAACAAACCCTTCATCAAACGTACAACACAGCAAAACACACCCTTCATCAAACGTAGTACACAGCAAAACAACCCACTCATCAAACGTAGTACACAGTAAAACATACCCCTCATCAAACGTACAACACAGCAAAACAAACCCCTCATCAAACGTAGTACACAGGAAAACAAACCCTTCATCGAACGTAGTACACAGCAAAACAACACCCTAATCAAACGTACAACACAGCAAAACACACCCTTCATCAAACGTAGTACACAGCAAAACAACCCACTCATCAAACGTAGTACACAGTAAAACATACCCCTCATCAAACGTACAACACAGCAAAACATACCCCTCATCAAACGTACAACACAGCAAAACAAACCCCTCATCAAACGTACAACACAGCAAAACAAACCCCTCATCAAACGTAGTACACAGTAAAACAAACCCCTCATCAAACGTACAACACAGCAAAACAAACCCCTCATCAAACGTACAACACAGCAAAACAAACCCCTCATCAAACGTACAACACAGCAAAACAAACCCCTCATCAAACGTACAACACAGCAAAACAAACCCCTCATCAAACGTACAACACAGCAAAACAAACCCCTCATCAAACGTACAACACAGCAAAACAAACCCCTCATCAAACGTACAACACAGCAAAACAAACCCCTCATCAAACGTACAACACAGCAAAACAAACCCCTCATCAAACGTACAACACAGCAAAACAAACCCCTCATCAAACGTACAACACAGCAAAACAAACCCCTCATCAAACGTAGTACACAGTAAAACAAACCCCTCATCAAACGTACAACACAGCAAAACAAACCCCTCATCAAACGTACAACACAGCAAAACAAACCCCTCATCAAACGTACAACACAGCAAAACAAACCCCTCATCAAACGTACAACACAGCAAAACAAACCCCTCATCAAACGTACAACACAGCAAAACAAACCCCTCATCAAACGTAGTACACAGCAAAACAAACCCCTCATCAAACGTACAACACAGCAAAACAAACCCCTCATCAAACGTACAACACAGCAAAACAAACCCCTCATCAAACGTAGTACACAGTAAAACAAACCCCTCATCAAACGTACAACACAGCAAAACAAACCCCTCATCAAACGTACAACACAGCAAAACAAACCCCTCATCAAACGTACAACACAGCAAAACAAACCCCTCATCAAACGTACAACACAGCAAAACAAACCCCTCATCAAACGTAGTACACAGTAAAACAAACCCCTCATCAAACGTACAACACAGCAAAACAAACCCCTCATCAAACGTACAACACAGCAAAACAAACCCCTCATCAAACGTACAACACAGCAAAACAAACCCCTCATCAAACGTACAACACAGCAAAACAAACCCCTCATCAAACGTACAACACAGCAAAACAAACCCCTCATCAAACGTACAACACAGCAAAACAAACCCCTCATCAAACGTACAACACAGCAAAACAAACCCCTCATCAAACGTACAACACAGCAAAACAAACCCCTCATCAAACGTAGTACACAGTAAAACAAACCCCTCATCAAACGTACAACACAGCAAAACAAACCCCTCATCAAACGTACAACACAGCAAAACAAACCCCTCATCAAACGTACAACACAGCAAAACAAACCCCTCATCAAACGTAGTACACAGTAAAACAAACCCCTCATCAAACGTACAACACAGCAAAACAAACCCCTCATCAAACGTACAACACAGCAAAACAAACCCCTCATCAAACGTACAACACAGCAAAACAAACCCCTCATCAAACGTACAACACAGCAAAACAAACCCCTCATCAAACGTACAACACAGCAAAACAAACCCCTTATCAAACGTAGTACACAGTAAAACAAACCCCTCATCAAACGTACAACACAGCAAAACAAACCCCTCATCAAACGTACAACACAACGCAGGAGAAGGCGATTTCGAAATATGTACGAGAGCATACAGGTACCAACCACTTTGCAAGTTTCAAAAAACTCGGAGAAACAAATATCCTCTGTGTTTAATGACAGGGACGGCTTGCGGATTAGAAAAAAACAAAACAAATAAGAAATAAACAAATTTACATTTTTCGGACTATTGTCCTTATCTTCGTCGCTATGTTTATCACAACGTTTCGATACCCGGTGAAGGCAGTGGAGAACTTTCAGAGGGGAAATTAACAGGAGATAACTGATAACTGACATCCATTAAAAAAACATGGCTCGTGTAACTAGAATAGTCTACCCGGGTGAGCGAAATAAAGGGTTAAGTTCGACATTCCAACCACCTGAAGAACCATACAACGGCCCAAACGTTGTGATAAACATGGTTACAAAGATGAGGACAATAGTCCGAAAAATGTAAATAATGCAAATAAACAAAGTCGTTTATTTCATACAGGACAACTGGTCGGCAATTTCGACAAGACAGTGTGCGCAACTATCATCGAATAACAGTGACAGAAAAGAGGTCCAAACAAACTTAAGTAGGAGGCAGTAAATAAATTGGTTATTCATAAATATAAGCGAATATACATACAATTAAACGACACCCACATCAAATGTAGTGAAATGTATTATAATTACATATCTATTACTTATAATTCTCATACGATAAGATGTTAAGTTTCCGTTCAGGAAAAAATCCAAGAGACAAATATATTTAATAAGTTTTATTGATATGTAAACCAAATAGGAACGTAGAAACCAAACAAAAATAAAGATTAGTGCGCGCGCTCGCGCGCGTGTGTGTGTGTGTGTATGTGTGTGTGTGTGTGATGGAAATAAAAGTCAGTTCATGTTATTTGGAAAATGTTTTTGGTTGTGTTAGGCAGGCACTATATATATATATATATATATATATATATATATATATATATATATATATATATATATATATATATATATGGGTGCCAATGGCACAAAGGGTCTGATGCTCAGACGAATAAAACACACAACTTCATACGAATGAAAGTCGAACCAAAAAGATATATCTTCACACCTTTTCCCCTGTTGCTATAACAACCACGCATATTGCTTCCTAATAATAATGGAAATTCATTCGGTAGTCAAGAGCAGGTAATCCAGTATGTTACCAGCTCTATTGCTAGCGCCCATTTTATACATTGTTTAACACTTGGGGTTATTAATCTGAAAACAAATATAGGATCGAAAAGTTTGTTTTCAATCAGCTATTGAAACATCAAGACAAAATTTACACTGTTCTCTTTGGATTTTTACCAAAATTACAAAACCAAGTTTTTGCAATGTTGAGAATAACCGCAGACATTATACTTTCTAAATGGAATGACTGGGTTTCGCTCGACGCAGACGTTCAGCGCCAAATGAATTAAAAATAGCTAAGTCTGAATTCATCACATTATCGGTATAATAAATTATCGGTAAATTATTCCTATTTTTCTAAAATAAGTTGAAAATATCAGAAAGGAAAGAATAAAGGATGTCATATCTTCATGAATAATATTTATATTAACAAATAAAAAGTATGAGAACTTTACGATATGTATTAGCTGTATAAAGTATCAACATAGCCGATTGGTTACACACATAAGAACACCGGCAGACTTATATTCACTCGTAAATAATTCACACAGTTGAACAAACAAAACTAGATTCTCTCCAAGTAACTAACTCCATTATGATCGCCAGTAAAACATTCTACAATTTTCTTTCTTGAAAGACCTTTTCTGCTGCTGGGACATTCTTGTTCACGTACAATGCCTGGACGGAAAGAACTTTTCTTTACAGTTTAAACATTTTATTCGTTTCCTCTCGAATAATATATTCCCATTTTATTATTATCGCAGTAAATTTGTCGTCAACTTTATATGTATTATCAAGACCATATTGTTTGCATCCCTCTTCCTAATTCTTCCTTTGTTTGTTCCCTTGTCTTTCTTGGTCAGCTGGCAAGAGATTGAGTTTTGCCCACTCTCTTAACGATAAAGACCTGTAGCAACCGCAGATCTATTTCCGTTCGCAAATCAATGTCCCCGCCAAGTGATTCAGCTATGACCGACCAATCGCCAGGCAGAGCGCATTGATTCCTTTTCCCTCTCTTGAACTATTTTTTCTAGTCCTTTTGGTAGTCAGCCGACAACCGCAGACAGCACCTAGCTAGCGGCCATGACAGACCTCTCTCGGCTACTAGCTTCACACACGGAAGCACCAGCCTTGCCAGCAGTCACACGAGCAACTCGCTACTGTGACGCACACACATGGTCAGATAGCACCTAGCTAGCTGCCATGACAGAAGAACACGCGGCTACTTGCTTCACACACGGAAAAACCAGCCTTGCGGTCAGTCACACGAGCAACTCGCTACAGTGACAGACACACCCACACACTTCCTACAAACTCAAAGACCAACATACTAACCGGCGACACCAAAAGGGACACTTTCTCACTCTTACTCTTTTACACCTGCTCATATAATAAACCTTTCATTGTTGAGTTTTCAAAAGAAGTTTCGTTATTCATTTGTGTTGTCAAATAATTTACAGTGTTATGGAAACTAACCATTTAAAAACACTAAAGACCGAACAAATCTTACAATAACAATCCCAATTTCACAACACAGTGATTTGTTCTTTTTCAAATAACCAACATCTTGACCAAAGTTATTGAATTTGAAAGAATTCTCAAGTGTAATATAGAGAAGCATTTCAAAGTCAAGAAATTCAATATTTCTAGTGATTTGCTCAGAATGTCTTTTAAAGATACAAATAGATGTAGGTATGAAATGAATATTACGACTTGAACCATAATGATTGCGACTTTGGTTTCGAGTAATCGTAATTTGCTTGTATATTTATATGTGTAATTCGGTTATTTGAGTAAATTCAGTATGGTTGGTTTGATGATATGAAAGATTTTTTCTTTTTTTTTCTTTTTAATTAACCTGGTGGAGACTGTGTATCTAATTTTGGCAAATGCCGAAACACGATTCGATGTCTAGCTATATTTTGGCAGCGTCGAAAGAAAAACGGTTCAATTTTCGCGCTCAGTGTTTTTAAAACTGACTGCTGCTACTGCTATGACTTTCATTCTCTATTGAATAGTCTGATGGCGAACACATCTTCTTAGGAACCGATAATAGAATAGCCCTCAAATATAAACATGATGGACCGTGTTTTTGGAGGATTGAACATAACTAATTCTCACCATTACATTTGGTGCCAAAGAAACATCGGGATTTTGGCATCCTGGTAGATATTTTTGGGCACTTTAACAATCTACGTAAACCTGATTGGTATCCGATTCCTATGATTTCCCTGCGTATTTGCTGGGAAAATCAATTTCCACTAATCTTGATCTTATTAGAGCTTACCACTGAATACCTGTGGAGCCCTCAGATATATCAGATATTTCAAAGGCAGCCATCATCACACCTTTTGGTTTCTTTGAATGATTCTACGTTTTCTGTTTCGTCTACAAAAAGGCCGGCCATTCGTTTTAAATGTTTATGAATCGTATTCTCAATAACCTCCATTTCGTTTTCATGTAGATTGACGATTTTCTCATTGCCAACTCATTCCCAGATGAACATGTGCAACATTTAAAGGCAGTTTTTGAGCGTTTCGAAAATACTGTGTAATAATAAATCTTATTGTCGGATGCGAAATGTTCGATTAACTGTCCTTGGTGCATTAGTTTAACAGCATAGTATGAGCCAGCCTTGTTACTATAGAAACCTAAGTAGAAGCAACTCAGTTATAAAATAAAAAATAAAATAGAAATAAAATAGCGCGAAAATATCAAGTCTATTTCAGTCTGTATAAAGTAATGATGGCAGGTTCAGTTCCAGTTCTGCTGAATCCCCACAACTATGGTGTAATGTTGCCAAGTGAAAACCAATTTCTATTTCAGTTGGAGAGAAGAAACGATTAAGGACTCATCATGAAACGGTGAACAGTGTTCAGGTTTTGACGACAGTGAAATATTTTCTCTTTTCATTTTATCGAAGTAAAAGTCCAACGAAATAAATCGAATTTGTAGGCAAAAGGAAAATGCAAGGGAACATAAACCTTGTTTTTTAACATTGTCACGACCGAACTATCCAACAAGTGTCAACTTGGATTAACTCAAGTAGATTTCCTGAGAAAGAATTTATCTAATGTCGATATTCACATAGCATAGAAAAGTGCAGCGATACAGATCTTTCCCACAAAGCGTTGACTTGAGGTAATAAGCGATATAAACGGTAATTTAGTGCCCGAGGGATCTCAAGAGAGCTTGCCTTTAAAAAAAATTATGTCAACTAGTATTCTTATACCATCAAAAATGATGACGTATATAATGGTTGCAAGCAAGTCCCTTGCTTCCAACCGACTCTTCACATGGCCGATAGAAAATGGCACCTTCCATTGTTTTTGCAACTCAACCCTTTATAAAAGTACAAACGCAGAGCGAACAACTCAGTTTCATCCGTCGGTGGACACCTAGTTGCCAGGTACCTGGCACTATACCTCCGTAAGGAGACAATAAATAAATGTCTTCCTTGAAGATTGGGCGTTTCTGTTGTGTGTCTCGTGGAATGTCACATTACAATTCAGAAATCCATTCACGTTCTTTTTTGCCTTTGTTCTTTGAACAGTAGAGATGTCATTTATTGCTATTTGAACAGTAAAGCTAACATGACTATATACTTTTTAATGTTCGTCTTTATCAAGTAAGCCTTTTTCTATTCTTGTTCTTTTATATACTGTTAGTTCACTGAACAGTACGTTCATATTTCTAGCTGTTGAGACACATTTGCGTATTCTTTTATTACCACTAGAATGTATATTATGTATATATTAAATGTTTCTGTGCGTGTAAATAAGCTTATTTTGTCTTTCCTTCCGTTTATTCAGTGTTAGTATTCTACGGATATACTAATGCTAATATTGTTACTTTGTGAGTTGGGACTGGACTAAAAATCTGCCCAACTTGCAAGCAACCCAATGCTACTAATACACTAATCACGCATACTACATATACACAATACCGAAAGCTTTCACATAATTCCAAACACACTACCAACAATGGAAGGATTTATACTACTATTTTCAAGGAGGTATTTTCTCCCACAAACCTTCATGCCTCTTTAGCAATTTCACAAACACACGTCAAACAACATCTCATTCACTTTGTAGTACCTTTTCTGTTTGCTTTATACATTAATAAAAGCTTATTAGATTACGCACAAAATTGTCTTGTCAACTTATACCAATCTACGTGCAAAGTCATCCCAAAAATGAAAACATTTAACAGTCATTAAGTATCTCTACAAAATGATAACCTCGACGTTCCATAACTAGTTCATCATAACTACTTCAAGGTCTTGCAAAAAATGTCGCATAATCTCTCAACAAAGTTGCTACACAATAAAAACTTAGATTATTTTCCCAGAAGATGTGCGAAAGATCAATCATAATCGTCGGTATTGTTTGTAGCAATGGATGTGGTGGAGGGTGAATGTTTTTCTTCCAAGGGCCAGATAAAAACTTGGGTTGGCCCCCTTCCCATATCAATAAAGATGGATACTTACGGTCGTTTTTCGATATGTTCAATTTTTTATTGTTCTTTCTTGCCGCATTGCGTTTACCTCTGACAAAATCATGTTAACTAACATAAAGAACAGTAATAGCCATCTTTCAGACACTTCTCTTCAGGCTTTCATCAAAATTAAAACTGATTCAACAGATACTATCAATTTGTTTCACCCTGTCCCAGACACATTCCTTTGTTTAATGACTGGTATACGCTAGTCATACCATAATTCAAGAGAACATCAACTGTTCTTGGAAAGCAATTTCGTTCTTCTCAAAGAAATGATCGGATACAGGGACTCGATGCTGCACGTTTATGTGAGCAGTTAGTCGTACACGCAGCAAACCCCCATTTTTTTGGTACTTTCTGGACGGTCAGGAAATTGATGTTCAGGTTGGCCATAAACCTCTCATCAATACGGACAAACATTCGCCTCACAAAATCAGACAGTTGGATTACATCGTTCAATATATATATATATATATAGTTATAACATTACGTTTTTTTAATGTTTTCGAGGAAAATCAATGATTTTATGGTCAAACATACGTTTGATTGAAAAACCATTGGCTGCTGCAGAGCAGAAACATGGTTTTGGATTCGAGAAATATATATCGTCAAGTCATACTTCCTCAAAGTCACAAGAAATTCAAATACCTGATTCTAATCCGCTGGTGATATGCCACATTACATCAAGTCAATCACGTGTCTTACGTTTTCCCATCCCAAAAATGGTTTAGAGGACCATGTTTGACCAAACGACATTACATCCTCACATCAACAAAGTGAGACCTGGATAGCACGTCAAAAAATCACAGTCTGTCGTCACACATAGTCATTGGTAGCATCAGACGTTTGTGCACTGCCCAGTCTTCCAATTAATCATGACCAAGCTCGCAAACTTCATCTTAATGGGAGTTCCGTGCTTACTAAAGTTTTTGATTCTAATTCTACAGAAATTATGTTTTTATATTCATACCTATCATTTGTTCATCATTTCCTCGTTCATCTGTTAGATGCATGGATATTCTATTCCGTTCCTTGAATATTGTGCCAACATTTATAACTTTTGATCCTGCATAAACAGATATAATGCAAGGTATACCAATATTATACAATCATTTTATAATAACGAGTTGGATCAGAAGAATCGTAGTTCCGTAAATAATTACATCTGACAAAGGTAAACAGTTTGAATCAGATTTATTTTGCACTTTAACAAGATATACCGGAATCATTAGGACCATCGTTATATAATTCAGAGACGAACGGACTGGTAGAGCCTCGTTTTCATTGCTTCCTGAAAGCTGCTCGATGAGCCATATAAGAATGTGTCTACTCTGGTAATTTTAGGTTTTCATAAAAATAGATTTGAAATGTTTTCCCCCGCCGAACCGGTGTACAAAACAGCGATGCGTCTAACAATACAACTGGGTAGTAAAAGGTTCCGTGGAGAAGGTCGACTTAACATATTTTGCTGATAGGCTACATCTCAGGATGGCTGAGATGAAACACAAGTTTGCCTCGATAGAACAATCAATAAATGTTTTTCTAAAAGAGTGCAGACATATTAATAAAAAATATGGTTGTTTGACACCATTTACAACCAGCATAGAAACGTTTCTATATAATCGCTAATAAACATTTCCCTATCACAGCTAAAATATATTTCCAATAAATTTTTTACTATCACAGTAAAAATAAAAAGTAAAATGGTTTAATGGACAAGTTAAAACCTGTTTTCATGGATTACAGTACTGAAAACATGCCAGTTTGTTGGACAAATCCCTATTGTTGGACATATTACCAATTGCCAAACATTGAAAAGATCCGGTAGACTTGTTCGGGTCTACACCTTCGCAAATCAAAAAGCTACGCTATTATTTTTTAAGTTTATACTAACAATAATAATAAATTTACTCTTCTTGAAATTGTAACAATCTCTATCAGTGCCCTTGTGGGCTGGGGCTGTAGAATATGCAGACTGCACCTCTGTGGAATAGTATGACCCCTCCAATGGGACCACCTATTGGCTGTGGGTGGCAATCCGTAATGGTTGAGGATGGGATCCTGTTGACTATGTGGTTCGTGATCTGGTCACTGAGTGGTCCCATGAACCACAATACTCTATTTCAGCCCTTCTTTATATAGTCGTGCATGATCAGATTAATTGGCTGGTCATGTTAAGCCCTTGCACTTATATGATTAAGTCCTGACTACATTCTTCAATTTATTTTTATTGCAAACACCCAAGCCTTTTTACCTAAAAGGTGCTAGAAGATGGTGGCTGAAGGTCAACCGCGTTGAGAGAAACAGTTAATTTCTACCAATTTATGAATACACATAAATCATATGTACAAAAAACAAGATTTGACACTAAATAGCCCACAAGAGTTGATATGCCATTAATCAAAATAACCAGCAACCAATATATATTAGGAGGGGATATATGTGATGACTATAAAAGTTTTACATTTTTAAACTTTGATTTGTATGACTACAAGAATTTTATGTACATTGATATTTATACAAGTAAAAGAATAAACATATTTGTGCACAAAATTATAGACTTTCAGGCTAATTAAAAAAAGAAGTATTAAAATAATAAACAAAATTCTTACTGTTATTAGTAGAATGTTTAGAATTACTCTTATGTCAACTATTACATCTTGGTTGATTGATTATTTAAAAGCAAGAAGTTAAATGAAATATATATTTTCGCCTTCATTTTTTTTTACGTTTCAAATTTTGCACCACTGGACAATAAAATTTCTGAGAACATTTCTCACATCCTGTTGGATTTCAACATTTTTTCGCAGGTTGCTTTTTGGACAATCAGTTCTAATTATTCATTTTATGCAGATTTCATTCACTCTGTGTACCCATTACTTTCTTTGCTAAAAATGAAGTTACCATTTGATTATTTCTAAATAAATGTGCTTTTCATTTCAGTGTCTCCATTTCCTTGTATATTTTCTTTTCTTAAGGGTGACTTTGCATTGAGTTAATTTATGCAACAAGTCTTTTAACTTCCTATTCTCAAATGCTTCTTCAATTTTTTTCTTCTGTATGCTTGATCTCTTATTGATCGATTATTATTATTATTGTTATTGGATTCATAATCCTCTTCTCGTGTATTCATTTCAATCCATTCTTTTAGTATTTCAATCAAAATCAAATGCTATACTGTAAAAGGAAGAATACTTGTTTTTCTTTTAATATTTTTCAAGCTTTGATGATCATTGAAAAATACACATTCAATGATAACAGGATTTATTCAAGAATAAGATCTCATCTTTTTTGTGAAGTGAATACATTACAGCCAAAGAGAAACATTAGCTATTGTGATCTTCATAAACCAATAGACATCAAAAACAATTCTATATTAACTTAGGTGTTTTCTGCTACAGGTTTTCTTCAATGGTTGATGTGGTGTCAACTTTCGACAAGTAGAAAATGTTGGTAACTAGAGAAATAAGGGTTTCTTCACACTGGTGACCTAACTAGAAATATATATAACAAATGAAATATGGATTATAACAGGTTTTCCTGTATGATAAACTGAAAGAGATAATTACTCAGTTCACATCAATTTTAAATCAAAAGAAGTTACAAGAATTTCTTACAACTGAGACACTAAGCAATAAAAAAAAACTTTTCTGATGCTGAAAGATTTATTGTGACCAAGAACTACAATTTGATGATGGACAAGTATGTTGGTGACCTGACATAGGACTATGTTATGGATATATTATTGAACAGCAGTTCTTCTTAGACTGACTTTCAATTGAGTTTAAACCAGTTATATTTGGTATCTGTTCCATAATTTTTTCACAATGGCATTAGTACTTATAGTTTTAAGTAGGCAATATGTGGATTTGAACCTAAACCATGAATTGCAATTTCTCCCATCTTTTGGTCATTAATCACCTCAATATGAAATAAATACAAAATAGTTGTAAAAAAATAAACAAAAAAAGCAAAAATAAAACAACTGGTAATTAAAAAAAATAATTCAATATTAAGGGTGAAATTAACATCATAAAGGATAAAATAAGAAAAAAATACAATAAATTCTTCAGAAAAAAAGAATATATAAATTATTTATTTACTTAAAAAGATAAAAAGGAAGACAATGCACTTGCAAAGAATATAAAAATCAATACTTGTTAATTTTTCAATACTGAGTGCCAATCACCTAAGACAGTTGTGTGTGGGAGGAGGAATCATCCCAAAGATATTTTTCTTTCATCTCACAGCTTAGAATAGAGAAATATAATATATGTCTCGGCAAACAAAAGGCATAGTTCTTTGAGTAGCACTCAAGTATATGATGATAAGAACAGAAAGAAAGGAAGAGTGGCAGCAAAATTTGCATAATATTATTTGCAAGGTTATACAGCAGTTCTTGGGTCAGAATGGCTTTCAGAGTTTTCAACTCTAGGATCATTTTTGTCACATTTTCTATTAACATCACAGTTAACTAAATGAAAAGAAAACACAAAGTAATAACATAAAAATAATAAAAGCTGTGCAAAATTTATTTTCTTTCAATCTAAAATCAAGTTGCTTATCATTGATTTAATCTATACTGATAAAACCATCAACTGCTTCTTTTTATATGTTTAATAGGCCTCATATATCTTATATCTTATATGTATTTTTGTATGTCAAACTTTATGAGTTTTATAGGCCCTGGGGTCTAAAAATTAGTCAGTAAGAGTAATGACTTAAAGATAAGTGATGCATACATCTGAAGTCCCTAAGTAGTGAGTTCAATCCTTATTCCAAATCTAAGCAACACTTACTTTTTTGACATTGACTCACATTGTATAATAGTTCACAAACTTTGCTAGTGCACCATTGTTAGTGAGTTTAATTACCAATGGGTGCTCCATACTCATGGCCTTGAATCAAAATAAACTAAGCTCAATAAATAGGTGTCTAAAGTTTAGTATGAGTATCATTAAAAATATTCATCCTACATTTTTATTTGATATCTAAAAGTAAAAATACAAAATTCAACATTTGACGTGTCAGTAAAATTTTCATGTCAATTTTCATTAGATGTGACAATTTTACATTTGTGGGATTGTGACCAGGACTAAAATTAAAGCCACTCAATGCTATTAACACAACCCAATAATACTGTTTCCTTTTTCTTTCACTGATAACAACTAAATATAATGTTGCTGCTTTTAATTTAGTAATTCAATCGTTAAAATACCTATTCTATAATGTTATAAATATAAAGTAATTTAATCAATGAATAATTCTAGAACATTTTAGCTACTTCACACAACAACATTACATCAAACATTAAAATAGATAAATTTTGTCAATAATACAAGAACCTAAGTTCAGGCTGAAAGTTTAGGAAATAATTTCACATATTCAGGAATGTTATTTAATGCATATAAAATAAAATCGTCATCCATTGGGTAACATTCCCTTTACTACTACTACTACTACTGCTGCTGCTGCTGCTGCTACTAACAATAATAATAATAATAATAAAGAACAAGAAGAGGAAGCAGATATCAAACTGTTAGCCAAAAATGAAAAAGAAATGGAGACTCTAATATAAACAATAAGAATATGCTATTTACCAACCCCTCTGCTCGGGCAGGATATAACACAAGGTCAATTTTAAGCGGAGTTTAACAGGTTTGAATTCAGAGTTGTCCTTCTCCTAGACTAGTTGCCTCACCAAGGCTGAAGAACTCAGTCTGTCCTACTATTTACCCATAGCTGGAGGGAGAATAATTGGATTCATACCTTTCCCAAGGGTATTAGTGCTATGTGAAATGCAATCAGTCTTGCCCAGGATTTGAACTCGTGTCACCGTGATCATTTCCTAAGATGATAACCATTACACCACGGGCACTTCAATAAACAATAAGAATATAGTCAGGAAATAGAGATGGAATTTGGCAGAGAAAAATGTGCCTTGCTAATAATGAGAAGCAGAAAAAGACGATTAACAGAAGGAATAGAACTATTAAATCAGGAAAAAATCAGAATACTCAGAGAAAAGGAAACTTACAAGTACTTGAGAATTTAGGAAATGGACACCATCAAACAAGTGGAGAGGAAAGAAAAAATTAAAAATAGTATCTTAGTTGAATAAGAAAACTTCTCAAAACTAAACTCTGTAATAGGAATCAAATCCAAGGAATAAAAACCTGGGCAGTCCCTCTTGTAAGATACTCAGGACATGGTATGAACTTAAAAAGATGGAGCAGAGAACAAAAAAACGAACGATGATACATAAAGTCTTACATCACAGAGGTGGCATAGACGGACAATATGTCTCAAGAAAAAAGGAGGAAAAGGACTCACCAGCATTGAAGATAACGTTGATGCATCAATACTTGAAGATTACATAAAAAAGAGCAAAGAAAGACAAATTACGGCGACCAGAAACAATACAAACAACACAAGGATTAACAAAACAACAATAACTATGAAAGAAAAATGGAAAGAAAAACTACTATATGGATTTTTAAAGCAACAATTGAAATTTCACACAAGAAGACTTGAAAATGACTAAGAAAGGGAAACCTTAAGAGAGAAATTCTTCTAATAGCAGCACAAAACAATGCTATAAAGACCAATTATGTTAAAGCAAAAAATAAATAACACAACAAAATAGCAAACATAAGTTATTTGGTGATAGAGATGAAATAATTAATCACATTATAAGTGAATGCAGCAAATTAGCACAAAAAGAATGTAAGACTAGACATGACAGGGTAGGCAAGGTGATCCACTGGGAATTGTGCAAGAAATTTAAATTTGACAAATGGTATATGCCCAACCCAAAATCCGTCCTGGAGAATGACACACATGAGATTCTCTGTCATTTTGAGATACAAACAGATATCATTTAATCTCAGCCAGACAACCAAGCTGAGTGATAGTCAACAAAAAAAAAAAAAAAGAGAACCTGCCAAATTTGCCACCCTGGCATACCACAAAGTAAAAATAAAAGGAAACAAAAAGAGAGATAAGTACCAAGACCTTGCCAAGAAACTGAATGAACTATGGAATATGAAGGTGATGGTGATAGCAATTATAATCTATGAGCTCAGAACAATCCCCAAAGGCTTGGAAATAAAAGGAATAAAACTACAGCATTATTAAGATCAACCTGTATACTGAAAAGAGTCTCAGAGATTTAAAGAGACTTGCTGTCACTTAAACTCCAGAGAGAAACCATCAGCTAATGCTGGTAAGAAAAACTCCTAAAGGAGTGAAATAATAACAATAATAATAATAATGATGATGATGATGATAATAATAATGATAATGATAATAGCAGAAGTAGTAGTAGTAGTAGTAGTAGTAATGGTGGTCTTGTTTTAGGAATCCTTCAAAAAATAATTAATGAACAAAATGTGATAAATGTTTTTCATTTTTTAAAATTATTTTTAAAACAAATATCTGGTCACTAAAAGGTATATCTCTTATGCTCGCTTTTGTTTTGGTGCCCAAAGCACATGCTTATTTAACTTAATGATTAATCCAGCATCAATTCATAAAAAGATGAAACACCATCAGATTGACAATTCGGTGTTATAGTTTCCCAGATGCCAGCAATAACCAACACAATACAAAAGACTGAACTCACATTTCAAAATACTTAAATGTTGATTAAATAAAATATTTAATCCAGAAAGTTCTTCCAGCATCATGCAATAGAATAAAATAAAAAATATACCAATAAAAAATATTTGGATTTGATTTTTATCACAAACAACTTTATTTCCTAAAGAATATACCTCTCCTTCAACTCAACTAATTTTATCATTGCCTGTTAATGTTGTTTATTAATACAAAAACTGATTTCTTTGCATTTTGTCAAACCATTGCTTTATTATCCTTTGTTGTTTTGTTTTAAATATATGATAATATCTATTCAATAACCTTTAAGTTTTGATTCTTACCCCATATCCCAAAAGCAATGTTGATTAATTCAAATAGTATTCTTACATATTTACTGCAATAACAGTTTATGCAAATTCTGTGCAGATGATATAAAAATGAGGTTTTATTTCTAAAAACATTTGATTTTTCCTTATTTGAATGAATTTATAGCAATAGTCCATACAAAGAAAGTTTTTGGAAGAGATCTTTCAGCTTCTAGCCCTCTGCTCTACTTCTTAAGTCCAAAAAAATATCTTTAGTTCTTCTTGTTAGATATATAAATAAGAGTTAATTAAGAGGACTTGAGCACAAACAATAGAAGGGTTAAAGGAGAAAATGCCATTACTCGTTACTAGCTTTAGAAAAACTATAAATATATACATGTATACACATAAATATATACATGTATACAAACATATATACAAACATATATATATATATATATATATATATATATATATATATATATATATATATATATAATCATACACATATAAACATGGGGTATCCTTGTGGTGTAATGGTTAAAGCGATGGACTACGAGTTCAAACTCCAGTCGCACTATTACATTCACTTTTGTACAAATACCCTTGAGAAAGGTATGAACTCCCTTATCCTCCCAGCTATGGGTTAAATAGTACCACTATTGTTCTTTTTGGAAGGATTGATTAAGCTGTAAATAACCCAAGAAGGTTGATATGCCATTAAAAAAACAACACACATACAGTATGGCTTATAAATAAGTACACCCTGAAAAATCTTCCATTAAAAGTGAATTTTCTTCTAAACCAAAGATACTAGAATTTTATTAGTTTTTATGGAAAATTAAACAATCAACATGGATATTATTAGGTTTTATTTATTACCAAACTCTACAACATTAAAACTTTGGAACCAAAAATATGAATATGTGGCAGGTACAATTAAGAACACCTCTTATATATATTTCTTCAATTTTATTATTGGTTACAGAATTTCAATGCCAAGAATATTAAATTTCAAGAATGATAACAGAAGAACCAAAGGGGCATATGTTTTAACCGACAAAATAATAAAGTAATGAAAACTGAAATAGGAATGATCATTATCAAATCGATTGATAAATACTTCCCCTTCACTAAAATGATGTTAGCCAAAATATTTAGAGAAATACTATCAAAATCAGCTTAAGCTGTACAGAAAATGCATTGACCTTAGTAAAATAAAAGCAAAACACTAAAGTAATATGACCACCAATACCCAACCCCAAACTTCTCTGAAATTATAAAGAAACAGGACTGCCCTTTTGAGAAAAAGTGACTGACAAACAACATAATTTACCAGATGATTATAAAAATCCATAACAACAACAGAAAAAAAGATATAGCACCCACTGAGCACCCACGGAAACTCTTACAGTAAAACTTTTTTAGAAGAGAATATAGTAATAATGCAACATTTTCAAAATTATGAAGGAAAACAAAAATGAAAATGGTGGTACTCCAAAGATAAAATGAAGAATTTTGAAAAGGTTACCTACTGTCAATGAAAGATTAAAAAAAGGCTTAGAAGAAAAGAGAATCATTAAACAGAATAGACAATTAAATACAAAATCAGAAATTATTTCAAATCATCATAAATCAAAGTTCCACTTGTGCAATTTGGCACCAGACAAGATTCTAATGATCAGATATAATTGTTTTATATGTAAATGAAGTGTGGTAAGAGTAACTACTTAAATATGCCATGTTCCATTCTGAGGGAATTATTTTATTGGTTTAAACTTTTGCAATTTTCTGAAGATTTCTATCATTTGCATAAATCTTTTAGAAATGATTGTTCCTATTCAATAGAAAAATTACAGATTTTACTTATACATAAACTCTACATTTTGATATGAAGCACTTTTCACTTTGTTCTGCTGGTCAACATTTCTTTCCATACTCACAATAACCATATAAATTCCCATAAATACACACACACACACACACATATATATATATATATATATATATATATATATATATATATATATATATATATATATATATATGCATGTGTGTGTGTGTGTGTGTATGTATTCTTAGTAGGATACATGATGATATAACAGGATTCATTGCTGAGTTTAAATCCTAAATGTTTGAATTTCACATCATGATGATTCCATTTCTTCTCTCTCCAGTTTTGCATAAATAGAAAGAGAAGGAATAAAATTTAAAATGAATTCAAAATCAGACTAGTGTTGATCATGAAAATAGTGTACCATTCTTCTATTATCAGCCCATCCAAAAAGTATGGCTGGTCCTATACAAGCCTTTACCAATATGCAAGCAATCTAGAAGATCATATGTTTAAATGATCAGTTGGATATTCAGACATCGTGCATGATGAGGAAGGACACTTCTTTACTATCTGAAGAACCCAGCATTGTTCATGAAAAATCTCATATACTTAAGCATATTTTGTTAAACAAAAATTCATTCTCTTTGCATTCTGTATGAATGAGTCCAGAATTACCAATTTTCCTCAAAATGTCCCTGTCTCCCTGTGACGGAAGGGAGTCCTTGAATTTTATTTACTTTTTGGATGAATTAGACTCCACTGACAATTTTAGATGAAAAGGCTACGGACAACTCCAGGAACAGGAGGGGGTGCTCCAGGGAGCTCTTTACACAGTATCACTCTTCCCACTCATACCTTTAAAACAGTCCCTGGGGTCAAGGGAGTTCCCATACCAAGTTTCATTAAAGTTTTCATATTAGTTCAGGAGTTAGTATGTAGAATGTTTTGAATTAATTTTTCTCCAAATAGCTGTCAACTTGGAGATGTCAATTTCATTTGCTTTCTGGGTGAATTAGACCTTCCAGATCATTTTTAAACTAAAATGTTCTGGGCATTTCCATGACCAGGAAAGTGTGGCTGCCATCAAAACAGTTTCAGGTGAAAGTTTCATCAAGATTGGCACATTAACCTTGGAGTCCTAAGAAACAAGGATGCAAGTAAATGAAGCAAATTATATATATATATATATATATATATATATATATATATATATATATAAGTATATCAAAAAGTATAAACAAATTATCTTCCCAGTTCCATATTGAACAAATAATTTTTGAAGAAAGACTTTCAAAAGAATTTAGTGAATAGATGGTTGAAATGTTTAAAAGTAAATAATTACTGCAAAATATCTTTTTAAAAAATTTGCTTTATTGAAAAAAAAACATGAAACTTTAGGTTCTGTCCAAAATAAAAATGATTAGTGGGAATTTAAAAAGTTTTACAGATGATAGAATACATTGGTAATAACTAGTTTGATTTCCTCATTACCTTTAGTCTCTCTCTCTCTCTCTCTCTATATATATATATATATATATATCATCTGAGGAAAATAGTCTAAGTATTAGACTATTAAGAAATAATCCAAGGGTTAGGAATATCCATTACAGTGCTCAATGCTAGTGGCTATCGACAGCATAATTAATTTCAGATTAAAAATTCATCAAAACTCACGCACTGAGCAAAAACATTTTTTATAAGATTGAAAGAAAAAATTCAATTTTGTAGTTTCATTATATATTTATTTCCGGTTTATAAACTTACCCTCTTCAGATGTAGAGAAAAAAATACAGTTGTGCATTTGAATATAATTTAGGCAGGTTTATATTGCTTCCAGTAAGAAGAGAATTTTTCAAAAAATTTTAATCTTTTCAATTTTTTAAGAAAAAAAGAAAAAAAGAAAAAAAAACCTGTGGATGAAACATCATTATATATCATCAAATATAATGTTTATACATTCTTCTTTCAATCAAATTCTTGGTAAAATTAAAGGCAATGGGGTTTCTTTTAAAAACAAAAGAATGTATAAACATTATATTTGATAATATATAATGATATTTCCACTATTAAAGAGGTTTTTTTTATTAAAAAATTGAAAAGATTAAAAATTTTTTAAAAATTCTCTTTTCACTGGAAGCAATGTGAATCTGCGTAAATTATATTCAAATACACAACTGTACATTTTCTTTCTTCACATCTGAGAACGGACATTGTATAGACCTGAAATAAATTTATAATGAAACGACAAAATTGAATTTTTTTTCTTTCAACTTTATAAAAAAGTATATATATATATATATATATATATATATATATATATATATATATATATATATATATATATATATAAAAGTAAACTGAAATACCTAATATAAAAAATCTCTTGTATCATTTCCTTTTTCTAAATATTGTCTATTTTACAAAGTTTGTTAATTAAAAATTCACACTGAAAGATCCATTATTATATTTTTTATATTCTTATGAAGCTTACATTGTTCAATGAAAAGTTTTGAGTTGTGTAAATAAATATTCTTTTACTTATAAGATTCATTGATTTAAACTTTCTTGTTATTTGTCAGGTTGTTAGCCCCAACTAAACATACCATATAATTATTTTACATTTCTAGTTTAAAGAACTGCCTATAAGCCTAATTAGTAATGTTGATAATTAAATGTTGATAATTTATTTCATAAAACAAATTTTTCTTTTCTTTTGAAGTTTTGAAATTTAAATCCTTTAAAATCCAATGTCTGATAATTTCGAAAGAAAACAAAATACAGTTAGAAACAAATTTGTGTGTTTTCTTTAAGTAATAATTATCAAGTTATTCTTGTAAGTAACAACTAATTTTCAATGACCTTGTGCCAGCCAAACACAAACTTAATAAACATCTCATACACTAATCTCTTTTTTCTGCATTTATTTATTTTTATTCCTCAATCTTTCAACATATTTAATTAATTAGTTGCTAATCTAAATGTGGATTTGCCAAAATAAAATTAGCTAAATCAGGTTCATCAGGTTCTCAAAAGTTAATTTAAGACAAATGAAGCTTCTAGAATGATTAAATTCAAAATAAACCAAAAAACTAAATTTGTTTTCAGTGAGCATTAAATTTCCCTGCCTTTTTATTCCATCTTCAAACTAAGTTCACAATATATGGATCAAGACTTTGACCAATTTCAGAATCCTTGTTGTCATTAAAGAGAATATTTCTTTACATATCCAAGGTTGTCTAAGAATTTTAAATTTATTATCAAAGGAGTTACAGTTTGGTGTAACAGATTGGCTGACCTATCAAAGTTATAAAATGACACAAAATCAAAACTTATTGATTCTTTATGTTGAGTGTTGTTTTACTATGCACAATATTCTAATTATAGGAGATTGTCACATCAGATGATAATTATAAAAGTCTTAATATAGCATCAATTCACAGATCATTCCTAATGGAAGGATGTAAAAGCTTCAAGCTTTGGAGTAAAATTTTCATGTGTTTTGTGCTTGAATTTTTGTGAATTTTGTGAGTATAGGGTATATGAAGACCAAAGGCGTTAAGGGTTCAA
>OY757924.1:23103343-23203343 GCA_963585895.1 Sepioteuthis lessoniana
GGTTCAAACATTCTCTTCTTTATCTTTACCAATATAATATTCTTTTCTAACTTCAAAGAAAACAAAAAGCCAAATTAAAACAAAAAAGATTTATTCCTTTTTCCTATTTTACTCATGCAATGTTTATACTCACACACAGTTTTCTTTTGGGATTGTTTCTCGGATTTCAAATTTTCTAGTAAGCAGCAGCTTTTATTTTGGTACTCAAATTTAAACCATCATCTTTCAATGCATTCTTATATTTCTCTTTGGTTTTCATTTAGTTTATTTTCTTAATATATTTTGCAACCAACATCTATTTTACTCTAATTCCCCAAATATCTGTTTGACATTACATAACCCAAGGTTGGTTACAGCTATAGCCACCAAATTTTCTTTGGTTAATAATAAGAACATGTTTCTAGCACATTAATGTTTGAAAATTCTAAAACTTTTAAAGTTTTTAGCAAGAAGATAAATTCACTATGTAAATATTATAATAATAATCTAGAACCTTACTTTGTGTTTATCAGGTTAGCTAAACCGAATCATTATCTTTTTGTTTATAAAGTAGACATCTAGACTGAATTTTCTGAACCAGAAGTTATGACCTTTTACCCACGATTTTTTTCTAGAGTGATGTTGCATAAATAATTATCCCAGGACGAGAGTCCATTTTATGCGCATGTGACGTCGAGGGCAGTCTGGCACTTGACACTCCACAAAATAAGTCCTAGTCAAGACTCCTATTTCGGGTATACGGTAAACCAGCAAATAATGTGGAGGTTAATTTGGGGCTAGACTGATCTCAGATGCTGGTAAGGAGGTGCCAGTTAACTTTCACATACACCACCTAGTCTTTGTCTTCCTATCCCCTCAGATAGCAGAACGAACCTCTGGGTTAGAAAATATTAACTGTAGCCAAATTTCCAAAATTCCCTTGTAATGTTTTAAAGAGGCAATAAGACGTTTAGTGAGAATTAATGAAAGCGATACGTGGCTGAAACAGATATGTGCAAAAGAAGTCAAATCGACAGAGGAAATAACACGACCAAAAGATTTTAACACAAGGGTGCATTTAAAGTACAATTAAATTTTAATAGGCAACAACCAAACAAATAATGATGAGATTTTCCTTTCTCTTTTCTTTTTACAATATAACAAACTGTTAAGCCAACAGGAAAGCATCAAACAGAAATGTCTCTCAACAGTCCATTTTTTCTTCTTTCTCTTTTTTTCCTTTCTTTCTTTTTCTCTTACTTGGAAAAAGTGCCTAAGTCGCCGGACTGAAGCATATAACAAAGTTCATTCACTAATTTAACTATTGATGAAACAGAACCTTTTCAGTTTCTCTCTTTCTTTTTTGAATACAAATAACTTTCCAATATTTAGGAATTGTAGAAGGAAAACGGTTTAAGTTATACTTATCTTTGACGGGTTTTCAAAGTTCAGATTTCTTTTTCTCTTTTTTACAGGTGAGAGACCTTCCCAGAGCTGGTTGACCTCAGCGATCTGCCTCTGTCACTGGCTTTTTCCAAACTAAAAACTCCTTCAAATTTCTCTAACGCGTGATGGTCTTTTTGGCACAAAGAACCTGTGAACCAATCATTTGACTTTTCCTACTTCCACCACCAAGCCAGGTCAAGCCAACTTGATTGACCTAGACTCCTTCCGTTCAACAGACTACAGGTCACAGAGTGCAGGTAGCTTGAACTTCTTTCCCATCCCATTTTAAGGGGCAGTCTTAGTGCCTGTAGATTTAAATAAAAGGAGGGTAAGGGAATTGACTTCCCCTTCCTTCTCTCTGTAGCATACTATGTCACACTTGTCAAAAAGAAAATCAAAACTTAAAAAAATCATGTTATTGTGTTTAAATATCAATAGTACAATCATGATCTTAGGATGGCGGCAGTGCAGAGGGGGGGCATATATGTTAATCTTTTTACAACAGAATAGAAAACTCAATGTTTTGGTATTAACATAGAAAATATTGTTGTTTAGTATTGATAATTGTCTATTCTCTGTAGAGTGACAAACAATTTATATAGAGATACTAAATTTGGTATACATAGTTACTGGAACCAGGGCAGAAGCGTTTTTTTTTTCCTAAACAATTTATTGTTTAGGAAAAAAACTACTTCATATTCATATTATGAAAACCACTTCATATTCATATTATGAAAACCGCTTCATTATTCATATTATGAAAACCGCTTCATTATTCATATTATGAAAACCGCTTCATATTCATATTATGAAAACCACTTCATTATTCCCATTATGTTTTACTGATTGGGTTTATAAGTAGTTCTTCAAATTAGAGATGTAAAATAATTACTTAGCATTGATTGCTTAGTTAGGACTAACGATATACATAAAAAATAATTGTTTAATAAATCTCTAAGGTGTCACACATTTACATTTGAAAATATTTACAAAGATCAATGATTTTTTTCCCAGAACTTTATAAGATAATACAAAAATTATAATTGATATATCTTTTTTTATTATATGGATTATAGTAGTGATTACTTTTTTAATCTATGGGGGTAAATTTTTAAAATAGACATTGTTTAAAAAAACAAGTAAGTAAAATGAATTTTGACATTTATTTCTTAGTCTTTTTGTGTGTTTGATCCAAATCTTGATCTAATATAGATAAGTACTTCAGCTAGATTTTTTTATGATTGTACAATTTTGAAAACAAAATGGAATAAGTGATTTTAGAGGTTCAGCTGCTCAGTTCCAACTGGAACCAGAAATGATACATGTAAACATGAAAGGGAAATGTTTGACCAACCTCATTTTTCTTTCTTTTTTTTTTATGATAATCAGACAATAAAGAAGATTCTAAAATATCTTACAAGAAACAAATGAAACCATGGGATGCTGGAGATGTTTATGATGGAATCAGAATAATAATAATATTCATACTAAGTGGACAGTTTTCTTATTTGTGCTATGAAATGTAATGTGGATTCAGTTCACAATTTTTCTCATCTTTTGCAAACTGATGCTTTTGTGATTGCAAAGGAAACATATTTCCCAGATGTCTTTAATTGTAGCATCCAATATCTGCAATAAGATGAGGGAAAAAACTCATCAAAAAGTAATTTTCTTCCAAATATTTTTTTGGATCAGAAAAAAATATGCTTTTTTTCTAGTTGTTTATTTATGTCTTCATTTCATTACTGAAGACATTTGTAGATACTGAACATAAAAGATTTGCCTGAAGTCTTTATTAGTAATTCTAGATTTGAAGTCACCCATTTATTTAACCATATTTATATAAATTCTCTGCTAATTTTACAACAACTCAAAAGTACTCGTTGCATGATTTTCAATGTTGGCAAACAATTTCATTGTTCCTAAATTGCAAATCTCAAAATTCTATACATTGTGAAAACTATCTAAAACACTAATTAATATTTAATTTATGAAGCACAATGAGACATATACAGTTTGAAGATCAAATTTAGATATGTCCATTCACCAAATTTCACTTAAACTGGATCTTTAATAATCCCAGAAGAATTAAAATAAGTTAAAAAACAGATTTTCAAACCTAGTTAAAAATTATGACTGATAAAACATTTGCTGTGTGGCCCTTATATAAAGGATGATTTTTACTCTTTGTTAGGTTAGCCATGGCTAAGTGTAGCCCTCCCTCCCACAATATTCAGATGTTAAGATGAATTACTATAACAATTCTATATCTCCTACATTAGTACCATGTCACCAGTAAATAAATACATTGGAAGTGAACACCATTAAACATGCAGGAATGAAAGAAAAAATAAGAAAAGAATTCCACAGAAGAATGAGAAAATAACTTGAAATTAAACTACATGGCAGAAATCTTATTGAAGGGATAAATACCAGTGCTATCCTCCTCATAAGATACTCAGGACCAGAGAACTCCAACAAATGGACCAGAGAAAAGGAAAACGCATGACAATGCATAAGGCCTTAGATTACAGAGATGATGTATACAGACTGTATGTGTGATGAAAAGAAGCAAAAAGAGGACTTGCCAGCATTCAAAATTGCATCTATACAACATCTAGAAGACTACATAGAAAAGAGGAAGACTGATTATAGTGACCAGAAACAATACAGACAGCACAAATATCAACAGAACTAAAATAACCAGAAAACAAAAGTGGAAAGAAAAACAACTGAATGGACACTTCAAGTGACAAACAAGTGAAATGTCACATGAGAAAACTTTGCATAATTAAAAAAGTGAAACCTTAAGAATGAAAGTGAATCTCTCCTAACAAAATAATGACATAAGGACTGACCATGTTAAAGTAGACAAGATCCAACAAAATAGCAGATGAAGATTATGTGATGATAGAGATGAAATGATTAATCACATAATAAGTGAATGCAGTAAATTAGCACAAAGAGACTATAAAACTAGACATGACTGGGTGGGCAAAAAGTTTAAATTTGACCATATGAACAAATGGTAATATGCACAATCCAGAATCCATCCTGGGAAATGAGATGCACTAACTTATCTAAGATTTTGAGAAACAAACAGATCATCTAATCTCAGCCAGACAACCAGACCTAGTGATAGACAACAAAAAATAGAGAACTTGCTGAATAGTGGACTTTGCCATAGAGTAAAACTGAAAGAAAGTGAAGAGAGATAAATACCTAGACCTTGCCAGAAAACTGAAAAAAACTGTGGAACATGAAAGTGACAGTGATACCAATTATTATTGACATGTTCGGCAGAGTTTCCAAAGGATTGGTACAGGGACTGAGGAGTTGAAAATAAGAAGACAAGTGGAGACCATCCAAACTGCAGCATTGCTGAGATTGGTCAGAATACTTAGAAGAGTCCTGGAGATTTGAGGAGACTTGCTGTCACTCAGACTCCAGTAAAAAAAACATCAGCAAACGTTGGTGTGAAAAACTCTCAAATGAGCAAAATAATAATGACAGAACAAGAATAACTTGAAAACAAAAATTGGAAGAAAAGAAATTGTATGGATATTTCTTGTGGCAAACAAGCGAAATTTCACATTAGAAGACTTGGGCATGGCTAAGAAAGAGAAACCTTCAGAGAGAAATTGAATCTCTTCTAATAACAGCATAAAGCAACACCATAAGGATGTACAATGTTAAAGCAAAAAATAGACAAGATGCAACAAAATAGCAAATGTAGTTTATGTGGTGATAGAGATGAAACAATCGATCATATAAGTGAATGCAGCAAATTAGAGCAAAAAGTGACTGGGTGAGGAAAGTGACCCACTGAGAATTGTGCAAGAAATTTAAATTTGACATATGACAAATGGTATATTCTGTCCAAGAGAATGAGACGCACAAACTTCTCAGGGATTTTGAGGCACAAACGGATCACCTATCTCGGTCAGTAAACCAGACCAAGTAATAGTCAATAGAAAAAAGAGAACTTGCCAACAGCTGTCCCAACAGACCACAGAGTAAAATTAAGAGGTGAAAAGAGGGATAAATATCTGGACTTTGCTAGAGAGCCGAAGAAGCTATGAAACATGAAGGTGACAGTGAGATCAATTGTAGTTGTCTCACTTGGAACAGGATTGGTAAAGGGAGTAGAAGACTTAAAAATCAGAGGATGAGTAGAGACCACCCAAACTACAGCATTACTAAGATTGGCTAGAATACTAAGAAGTGCCCTGAAGACTTGAGGAGACTTGCTGTCACTCAAACTCCAGTGAGAAACCATCAGCAAACGTTTGTTTGAAAAACTCCCAAAGGAGCAAATAATAATTGTAATAATTGAATGTATATTTATATTTTCCTATAAAATCATTATTGTAAAATTTTTCATGTTAATTCTCTTTCAGCACAGTAACTTTCTCTCTGTAAATTGTAATTTAATATATTTTTGTTTCTTGAATATAAAATCATTGTAAGAACTGAGATATGTATAGAATACCTAAATCTGCAAGTCAAAGTATAGAATCTTCTGAAAAAATTTCTTTGTTATCATTCTATGAAGTAATACTAAGTTTCTTGTAGGCACTGAATCAAATTGCAGAAAAGAAGCTACTTTGCAATTACGAGTCTATTATAAGTTTTTTGTTATTAATGTTTTTATGTTGAACTACTAACACTGACTGCTGCTGCTACTGCAATAGGAAACTAAAATGATACAATATTCATCAGAATATTGTATCATTTAGTTTCAGTTTCAGATATCAATTTTCTTAAAATGTTTGCATCTCTATTGTCTATGATATTTTTAATTGGTTTACATTTCACGGATTTCAATTTGTGAATAAAGTGTGCAAACCCGGCTGTCTATTATTCTTTGACAAAAAATTTTAAACATTAAATTAAAATCCTAAAGAAAATATTGAAGGCCATAATGAAAGAAACTTCATATACTGTCAAAATAATTATTTGCATAGTCTGTCGGGATTTTTCATAAGAATTTTCTTGATTTCTGGTTTGATACACTTGAGAAACAGAGTATAATAAACCTTAGTAGTAAGAGTTTTGCATCTGTAGTTTTTACTGATTCTTAGGTCACCTTTCTTGGGAGGATGAAACTTTTTGTCAATTTCTCTATTATGTTGTATTTATAGACAGTGTTACATGATCAAAGAAGTTTCTTTGTCTTCCATACTCTACGATGTATTTCACTGAGCCCTAGTTTGAGGTCTAATTGGCCATTATTAATTTTTTGATAAGTTTATTAGTGACTTCAAGAAGGATTCCAAGTGGATTCTTGAAGTTTTCTTTTGATTTCTATTGTCTTTCTTCTTGGTTTGGCAGCTTTTAGTTTTGTTCTCTCTTCTTTCTGCTAACTCCATTTATTGTTTACCATGCTATTTGTGATTGTCTATTTTCTGCTTAGTTTTATACAAATCTTGGAAGCAATACCCCACAAAACAGCAGCTGTACAGCCACTTACCTCCCATCTGAAAAAACATCCTAGTAAGACAAACAAGACATGAAGGCCACTGCTGAAGAAGCAAGGACAAACTCATAAATGATGTTCTCCTATGGACCTCCTACACACGGACGTGCTAGTGCTGGCTGATCAGCAAGAAGTTATTTACATCAGCTTTGTGTGGAAACTGGATTTAGTTCGGATGACCTGCTGGGAGTAATGGATAACAGGGATGAATGGAGAGTGAGAATCAGGAAAATCAATGTTGTCAACATGATTTGATGATGATTATGATGATGTCAAATAGTTTTCCTCTCCCTTTTTTGAAATTCACTCTTTAGGTGTGCTAAGCTGTTCTTGAGTGAAAAATTTGCTAGATATTCCCCATTTCTATTTGGTAAGTTGTGTGAGCAGAATGTGTTATTTCCATCTTTGGTTATTTGAGTATTCATGTCTCCACCGATGATTAGAACTTTTTGTTAGGGAATGTGTCTGACAAAGGAAGTTAGCTCATTGTAGAAGGTGAAGTTATCCACTCCATCCTGGCATTGTAGGAAGTGGCAAGAGATGATTGTTGTGCATGAGTTACCATTAAATTTTTGGTTGGATTCTCTCAATTCTATTAAGTGATTTTAAGGCGTAAGGACTAAGAAGCATTCCTACACCCCCTATGATAGCATTCATGGAGTTTTTCCAAGCAGATACCGAGACAAATGTCCATCCATTACCAGTATTATGCTATTTTATTTCTAGTTTGCTGAGGTAATATGTTCTTATGTGCTGGAAGTCTATTTTCTGTACAGTTGCCGAAGCTGTCAGCTCTGCTATAACAGTTCAAAAATCCCTTTTTGTTTTATTCAAGTTTTGATTTTATTCTTAATTTTAACAATTAATCTTCATATTAGTAATTGCCCTCCTCTCTCTCTCTCTCTCTCTCTCTCTCTCTCTCTCTATATATATATATATATATATATATATATATATACACTTTTAAAGTTTCCAAGTTTTAACTGTCCCTTTTTTATTTTAATTAGAGTTTTTGGGCTTTAATATTTGTAGCTACATTTCTTATTTATTTCTTACTGTTATCAATCTTTACACATTTTTCACATTAGTCACTTCTGGATTTGAATCTCATCACCGCCAATTCAAAAGACAAATGGCAGACAGTTTAGTCATGTGTCTTTTTAGTTTCTTAAGAGATTTTATTTATTTATGTTTACGGACAGGCTAATTGCATTTGCATAACAGTTTGACAGTATGGCTTCCAGGATTTTTTTATTTCTATTTTTAACCATACTTTTTCAAATACAACAAAATATATTTCAAATATAACAAAAACTGATCTTATTTTGATCATTTATTAGAATATACAGAAACATGTATACACATATTTTTTACATACCAATAAATTAAAACAGGAAGTTTTTCTTATTAATTATTATCACCACCACCACCACTGCCATAACATTCAGAATAAAAAGTAAACAACCTTAAAAAAACAATGGTAGAAATGAATGTTTGAATTCAAGACACTAAGATCAAAGTGTAATAATATCTGTTCTTATTGGCTGAATATCTGATACATCTCTGATTTGGATCGAGGCAAAAATTTAGGGGCTTTACTCCACCTTTGCCTCAGGTGAGTATTACAGGAATCAACCCAGAAGAGAGGCTCTATTTTTCTCAGGACTGCCTGATTCAGGTATTTTTCCACACTTCTTCCAACACTACAGCCCAGAAGGTAGACCTCTCCCCCCACAGGACACTATCACTACCTCCTGGAGGATGAGTACTGCAGACGCCACCCTAAAAGAGATAACCACTCAGATGAGAACCACCATTCTTGCAGCCACACCAATGCTGATGACTGCTACCTTGACAAAGTCTATCCATATTTACCAATCCCTCCGCTCGGGCAGGATATGACACAAGGTCAATTTTTAAGTGAAGTTTAACAGATTTGAATTCAGAGTTTTCCTTCTCCTAGACTAGTTGCCTCACCAAGGCTGAAGAACCTAGTCTGCCCTACTATTTACCCATAGCTGAAGGGAGAATAATTGGATTCATACCTTTCCCAAGGGTATTAGTGCTATGTGAAATGCAATCAGTCTCAACCAGGATTTGAACTCGTGTCGCCATGTCCATTTCCTTCGACAATAACCATTACACCACGCGCACGGCTTGACAAAGACTATAATCTGGCTGGAAACCAAGTCTCATGATTTGCCAACCGCCACCACAGTCAAGCCTTCGGCCTTACCAACCAACGCACTTGCAGCCATGACCACAGTCAAGCCTGCTACCACATCAACAGCCACACCTGTAGCCATCATGTCCACCACTGCTGCCAGGCTAGAAAACAAGCCTGCTGCCTTACCAACCACACCCAACAAGAGGGCACCTACTGAAGCCCTAATAAAGACCACCAACAGCCCCCATCAAAGGGATGCCAGTGCCTCACCAGTCAGCCTCATTGAAGCAAACTGGCCCTTTCTTCAAACCTCCTCAATACCAAGGACTCTGGAAAGAACCCAAGCAAGTACTACTTTATTGACATCCAAGCATACAAAGGATATGAGAATGGAAATATACCTCCAATATTTCCAGGGACCCAGATTTTACCCATCTTGGGAATCACTGATACTGTGGAAACCAGAATTCTCTCCTTCGTCATAATTGACTTAACCATCAGGAGACTTGCTGAGATAAAGCGGGACACTTTTGAGGATCTCCTTTGCACTACGGGGATCCCATGCTTGCTCTACTACAGAAGAAGTTATGCAATATGGGACATACTCCTGCCTACTGAAGAATACGTGGCAAAACTTGTTGAAAAGAACCTCTTAACAAGAATATATTACAGACTGCAACCTTGATATAAAAAGAGCAAAGGTGACAGTCTACAACATACCCAC
Organism: Sepioteuthis lessoniana; assembly: GCA_963585895.1. Taxonomy (NCBI): domain Eukaryota; kingdom Metazoa; phylum Mollusca; class Cephalopoda; order Myopsida; family Loliginidae; genus Sepioteuthis; species Sepioteuthis lessoniana. The sequence continues at coordinate 23,113,139 of OY757924.1, forward strand.
AGACTTGTTGTATGATGTTATAGTGGCATATCTTAGTGCCTATGGCAGTGAGGAGGAAACCACCCCCACTGTAGAAAAATAAGAGCCATCAACAGTGACTACACTTTTGTCTTATGTCTGAAAAGGGACGGAGTTGTGGCCACCCTAGATACAACTTACTTTCTTAACCAGAAAATGATGGTGGTTGTCGAAGGAAGGAGACTCCAATATTGGCTCTGCAAACAACAGAGGCATTTGGCCTGAACCTCACTAGGGAAAACCAAAGAAGAGACACAAGTCACCAATGAGGCTCACCAGGAGACACCAACAAAGCCGTGAAAAACAACGCGATCATGCGTGAGGAAGTGTTACAAAGGTTTCCCTATTGGTATATCTATATACCGATAGCAAAACCTTTGCAAATGGCAAAGCAATCGTAAAAATACGCCTGGAAGGTACCATTTGCGCATTGTTGCTGGCAACTTGATCGGACCAAAACAGAACTTTGCTATGAAGGGGAGATCAGTCTAAAACAATCTGTGCTAAGTATGCGAGATCATTAAGGGGATAGAAGACGACACCAGAGTTCCACAGATTGGTCAGCATCGGTACTGAGTACCACAATCCCAAGAAAGTGGCACAAGTGAATGAAAAGTGCTCAGGGATCTGTCCTCGCCTTCGAGCTTCTGCTTCAAAGACTTAAAGATTGTGGTGGAGGAGGGCTAGTCTGGTCCAACATGATATCCCTTTTGTCCTGCCTTTCGGACAAAACCGCGATGAAAAAGGCAAAGTACGAAAGGATGGCAGATGCCAAGATTCATTTCGACAAGAGGAAGGGTTAACAATTAGGTGCCTGGAGATGTGGTATTTCTCTACCTACATCCTTCTGCTGGAATGACAAATCCATTTGCATCCTCAGGGTATTGTTCAGGCCTCCAACTCGAAAGAAATAGCCTGGAGCAGGCAGCCGTGACCTCCATGTCAATGTAGACAAAACAGAGTACATATGACTTAATCAAAAAGGAAACATCTCCTCACTAAGTTCATGTACCTCGGAAGCAGTGAATCATCTACTGAAAATGACATCAATGTACGACTAATGAAGTCACAGACTACTATCGGTAGGCTATCAATCAGACTTACCTGATAAAATAAAACACAATTTTTTCTATGCAGTGGTTGTGTCAATTCTACAATGTGGATACTCCACATAGACACTGACTAAGCGTATAGAGAAAAAGCTTGATGGCAATTGCACCAGAATGCTATGAGCTATACTGAATAAATCCTGGAAGCCACATCCTACAAAACAGTAGCTGTATGGCCACTTACCTCCCCTCTCTAAAATTATCCAAATAAGACAAATAAGACGTGTGGGACATTGCTAGAGAACTAAGGACGAACTCATAAGTGACGTTCTCCTGTAAACCCCTTTATACGGACGTATAAGTCTTGGACGACAAACTAGAACTTATATACAACAGCTCTGTGCAGACGATATAGTCTAGAAGACCTGCCGGAAGTGATGGCGCGAGAGAGAGTCAGGGAAATCCGTGCTAGTAGCTCAACATAATGATGATGATGAATGTGTCAACAAATGTGGCTATGTTATATCATTAAGAATAGAAATTAATTATATAGGTTAATCATTTTAATTGTAGTTATAAGTTTTGAGTAAGAAACTTTTGAGTTGAAGTGTAGGCCGCATTGAAAGGTCGTACGTGTGCACATGCTACGAAAGGATGTCAGCTCATGTCAAAATAGGGGTTTGTTTTGAAAACAGTCATAGACAGGATGTTTAAATGAGTATTTTGAATACGATGACAGCTGATTTAGCGGTGTCGTTTATGGAAAGTTTTAAGCAATTAAGTAAGCAGTAATTAAGAGAAATATTAGAAGAAAATATAAGAAGATTTCGAAACGAGTTCAGTCAGTCGGGTCGTTAAGAGAGTGTTGAAGCTGCGTCGAAGAGATTCGGATCCAGAGACGACGGCCCACTGGGAGCGAAGAAAGCGAAGCTGGTGTTTTGATTGAATGAGACTTTTAGCATTTCTATGTAACAACTGATATCTTTCTCTCTCGTTTCGGTTGACGAATATGTTGTAATGTTGCAGTCGGAAAATAAACTTTCGTATCCGAAACAATTGAGTCAGCTTTGTACTTTGTGTAATGTATGGGATACACATTTTTTCTAGTCTTAGAATAAGCAATAAAAACATACTTAAGAACATTCTAGAAATTTAGGATCAAAACTGCATTAGCATTTAAGTTACATTTTTATATTTTTCAACCAATCAGCTAAAAACATAGAATAGGAACATTCTAGAAAAATAGGATCGGAAGTCAACTAACAGAAAATATTTAGGCTCTAAAATAAAATAGTAAAATACAAATCTGATTGGTCAATAAATGTCTACGCGCCAAAATTTTAAGACGATTCTTTGATCCACTATTACGGAATAAATAACACACAGTTAGGGAGCCATTCACTAAGACTAGCCACTAAGCCACTAAGTCAGTAAAGCAGTAGCCGATACCTCCAAATTCCTTTTTTCCCACAGTCAAAGTTCATGACCTAGCTACAGATGGTCACGAATCCCGCTCAAAAGAAAAAAACCGACAAACTTTCATCAACGCGACACGCAGTCGCCACGATCACCAAAACAAGATATGAACTTGATGTAAGTAAGAACGACTTATTTACGGACTCCGTTAACAGCTAAACATACATACATGTGTAAACAAATTTATTTTCTTCTTGCCAAACTTTATTTTCCAAAAGGCCATTTACACATCATGTTTTTTTATTTGTTTTCTCATTCTGTTTTATGTATATTAAATTGTTTGTTGTTTAATGTTCGTTGTGTTCTATTCCATTTCTTTTACACGATTGTAAAGTTTTGTGTTGTATTTGTGGAGGAAATAATATAGAGAGCAATACCCGCAAAATACGGATGCATATCTACTGAAATAACCAAAATACATACCACCCTCTACAAATGTAACATCAATTCATATTTATGATCCCATAACGTTTCATCTAGTTAGGTACCAATAGAAAAGCATGGTCGACTGCTTCTCTCCCCTAAACCACTCCGAGGTTTCACCCCCCCCCCAACATAAGTAAAATATTTAAAATAAAGCTTCTTTAACAGTTCAAGTAACTTCAAAAACATCAATAGTCAATAAAAAGGAATATATAGTTAAATTAATTTATATTCCGTCATCAATAATCTAAAAATCTAAAAAAAAAAAAAAAAAAAAGCATCTCTTAGTTTTGTAACTTACGAAATAAATTCTGTGCTAATTTGAAACAAGATCAAAAGAAAAGGCAGATAGCGATGTATGAAGTCTAAGTACTGTTATATAACATAAATCTCTTCTGATTTACAACTACATTTCAAACCTGTTGTGGGTGCATTTAATTGTTTAGTGGATATATTACTCTCCAATTTGTAGTGAGTGAGTAAGAGTGAGTTCTCGTCCATATTTTACGGGTATTACTTTCACGTTTAGTTCCACCGCAAATACAACACAAATTTTTACAAGCACGTGAAACAAATGGAATATGACAACAACGAACACAAAGAAACAAACAATTTAATAATCATAACAAAATAGGAATAAAAATAATGAGAAATACACTTATGGCCAGTTGAATGAATTAGGGTTGTTCGCCCGTGTGTGTGTTTACATGTTAAAAGTCAATCAAATAAATGGGTCCATAGTTGGCCAAAGTAAGGAGGATAGAAATTTTGTCTTTACTTACATACATGGGGATGTGTCTGTGTATATGAGTAATGGACCGTAAGTATGGGTCTTTGGTGTTTTCTTAAGATTTTGGCGACAACGTGTCGCATTGATAAAAGAAGGTCACATGCTTTTTCCCTTTGAGTCTTATGGCGTGGTTCTCTGCTGTCCGTTCATGACCTCTCGTAGTAGAAGGAATGAATGACTGAATGACCTGATTTATTAAATTCGTTATTTATACTTTTTGGGGTCACTAAAGTGGATCAAAAAATAGTTTTATTGCGGGTCCTAAAATTCAAGCGTGTAGACATTTCTTGACAAATTAGATCCGTATATTTACTTATTTGCTTTAGAGCCTAAAATTTTTCTCTTAATTAGTTTCTGATCTGGATTTTCTAGAATGTTCTTATTCTATGTTTTTAGTTGATTGGTTGAAAAATATAAAAATGTAACTTCAATGCTAATGCGATTTTGATCCGAGATTTCTAAAATCTTCTTATGTATATTTCAGGGGTTGATCATTTTAAGGCTAAAAAAATGTGTATTCTATAAACCCACTCACCAGCAAAATGATTAAATAGATAAATAAATAAAAAGATCACGAGTATACGTTTCACTAGAAAAAAGGTAACATTAACCGGATGTTATCTGAACTGTGAACAAAATGAATAAAACACGTCGCTGCGCAGGTAGGCTCTACGCATCCATCCCCGGAAAGTTTTTCGGAGCCGAAACGATCCCATACATGGCTATAACATAGTCAACAAAAGATCACAAAGAAAGTAGACACCTGGAACGACGCATTTCGGCTGTGGTTCGACAGCGCGGATCTGGTCGGGCGTGTTTTGTCTCTGGCGGCGGTTACTCGTTCGAAGCTGCCTATTGTGGGTTCCTCGAGCATCAGGGGGCCGTCCCTCAGGCTCTAACCTTCCCCGGAGGAAATAGATTTATCACATATCACCAGAGGCGCCCTTTTTTTAAGAGAATGCCGACCGAGTTCGAGGCATTTGGGGGCCGCCGGGCGTGTCTGGGCTACAGCCTTGCGCCTGGTACCGACATTAAAATAGTCCAACCAACCCACATCACAATCAGCACACCACAAATTCAAGTCCTCGGCATTTCCACCACAAGACCAAGATCGTTCATAGCAAACCGAACAATGCCACACCAGTATGCTGTAAGCAAACAAACCAGCCACCTCAAAACAACTTACACCCACTCAGCTTCTGACCGTTATCTGGTGGAAGAAGAGAGCCTCTATCTCTTCTAAAATACCAACTTTCATTTATTAAAAAATAATAATAAATTAAATCCAATCCTCTCGTCCGTTGTCTCTTGCCTATACGCTTGACTATAACAATCTCTTAATATTATGTTAAAATATAGATAAATAGATAATAAAACTCGGTAACTTGCACCATATTTATCAATAAGTAAAACATAATGAAGTTGATTTTCATCAGATAAGATTATTCAATATTCATTTTTTGGCAAAGTAATTTATGTATCAATTTAATATCGTAAATAAATACGTATTGCAGTGACGATAAATATGTCGATCCTGCAAACTTTATATAAAGGAAGTCGTGTAACATGAATCAGGCAAAGATGACAAAAGGCTAAAAGGTAAGTTTGAAATACTGAGTTTTTATTAGGCGAAACGAACACAAAGACTTTGTGCATGCAGAGTCCCTACGGCTGAATACAGCCCATGTTCATGTGTAGTTCCTACGATGTCATAAGTCCGGGCTGTCGAATATAATCCGTGTTGGTATCAAAAGTGAAGACTCAGCTATCAAGTAGTTCTTGGCGGCAGCGACTTTAGAGGACCTGGTACAAGTCTTGATGCTCTGGGCAGGTTGGAGGTATAGCTGCGTGGCCATGTATCCAGAGACGGTCGAAGAATCAAACATGTCGGGTTATGGAAGCAGAATGATCGGTTCCGGTTGTTGAGTTCCTGGTTAACCCGGGGTGTAGTCAATGTCGGCTTCAAAGGGCTGATGATAGTCCCAGTAGAGTGGTTTGCTCGTGGATTGGTCCTTTGCTCCAACTGTTAGTGGCGCCTGGCCGGCTGCTTCGTCATCATCCTTGTGGTACCCGCAGAGAACTCTTTAAAAGAACTGAAGAGGGGAAGCAACACATATAATCCTGGAAAGTCTATTTGAGACTTTCGAAGTTGAAGTGCAATAAAAATGCTGCAGCTGGTGATAGGCCGCCATGTGGGTGGGTAAGACATCTGCACGGTGTGTGTTGGTATCAATAAAGATAGCTCGAATTGCTTCCATCGTTTCGAGGCAGTCTGTTTCACTACCCAGACAGTGTAGCACAAGGCCTTTTTTTATAGTAAGAGTCGAGCACCAGCCGAAACTCAAATGCGCAGTAGGAGCAAAAATACCTAGGCCCCGTCGCCATCTCATAAAAAAGGCGCCTCAGGTGGCATACAATAAACCTAACCCTGCTGAAGCAGGTGAAAGTCAAGGGGGACGGCCTCCTGAGGCCAAGAGTGTCGGTCCCAGCCACCGGACAAAAAGGCTAGGCTTCCCCAGCAAGCAAATCAGGCGGCTTTGACTGAATCGTATGCCCACAAACACGGCGGCCAGAGAGGAATTGAGTATTTGCTGGGCTCGCATGTGTCCGACCTTAGACAGGAAACCTCTCTTTAATTGTATGTATCAATAAAATGAATTATTTTACCATTAAGCTTGTAAATACAAACCGTTCTACTCAACAATTGGAAACTACTTTCGAGATGGTTTTCAGAATTAATTTATCTCGAAAATAACCTCTGAATTGATTCAAAAAATTCTTTGTTGATACCCAGGTTTGCTTTCGGTACCGGTGAAAAATTCTGTTCGCTGACAACATCGATGACTTTACGTTTTTTTAAACAGGGATTTTCCGGTGAGCTACGAAACTTTACTTTAAAATATATAATTTTCTAGGAGAGACGAAGAAGACGTCTGTCCCTTTTGATGTTAGCGTCCCACTCTCAATATTAAATGTTAAAAGAATATTTTGATAAGAAATGTCTACCTTATTTGGTAATACACTATTTTTTTACTTAAGATACATTTATTCATGTATTCAAAATAAACGTTGTTTTGTTTAGCTTCTTTTTCCACCAGTGAAAGCATAAAAAATTCAAGGAAAATGGTATCTCAAAAATAATTTATCACTGTTTTGTGCCTTATTTATTTCCTCTTCTTTCCTGACATTTTGCAGAAGTGTTTAATATTTGTATGGACATGCACATTATGAAGTCCTGTCTATTAGATTTCAAGCACTTATCTACCTGACCTTTTTCAAGGTGTTGTGATTTATATTGTTTTCATTGCCATTATGTCTCTTCCAATGTTGCGTGTGTGATACAGTTCAATAGCTTTTATAAACCCAGATTTCTTTCTTTCTCTTCTTGCCGTAATACTAGCAATATCATGTCAAGATAAAAAATGCCAGGACACTTATGATAAATCAGGAGGTTAGGTAGCATAAACAAATGGGTTTGTAAAAAACAAAATGGACAAAGAATGCAATCAAAACAAAAATAAAAGAAAGGATCTTTCGGAAAACGGAACTTTTCTGTAATTGTAAACTTTCTCTCTGGATTCCAAGAAATAATTTTAATCAGAAAATATCTTTTATCTTTTACTGGTATTTCAAAATAAGAGTAAACAGATGGAATCTTCAAAAATATAAATAAACTTCTTTAAGGTTTTAATGGTTTCAAGTAAATATAGTTTTAACCAAAAACAGGTTTTAAAATTTTTTTTCTAAAAATGTCCTATCTGTCAAAAAAGCACAAAAATAAACCCAAGTTATACTAACCGACATCAGACCATTACAATTAACGGACGCACCACCTGACTCGTTAGCGATAGGAATTTACCAACAGAATTAGAGAAAACAAAATTTAATTTCCGACAGCACAAAGGGGTACGCTGTGTGAGACAGTTCATGGTTCTGGTCGGGCGTGTCTTGTCGTTCGGTAAAGGCCGTCTGGCATGGTTGCCGGGGAAGCCTAGCAGCACGTGGCTGAGACTGACATTCCATTTCCTCTGGGGGCTATCCTCTCTAGACTCTTACCTGCTTCGACAGGGTTTGGTTTATCGCCTGGCACTTTTTTAGAGGAATGCCGATGAGTCCCAAAGCATTTTTGGAGCCGCCAGGCGTGTCTGGGCTACTGTCTTGCACCTGGTTCCCACATTAAAAGGCCTTGAGCCAAACTTTTGCATAGTGGGATGCCAGACAAATAAACGAAAAAAGAGGCTGAAAAGAAAGCACAGTCAGAAGAAAAGAGCTTATTCAACAAACAGACCCAAGTTATACAAAAGCATAAGAAACTAGCTCCACCAACAGAAAGAACGATAAAATTTTTAAGTGAATAATTTCCTTTTCTTCACCTAAAAACACCTATACCCACAAAGAACTATTATAGAAAGTTGCTTCCGACACAAAAGATAATTGCTAAGGACTCTCTTTCCATCAATACACTTAAAAGAAGAAGAAAAGTCACTGTTGTTATTTGTTTCCAGTATTTCTATGTTCTTGTTATTTCTTTTTTGTCAAAATTTTCTTTTGTCCTGGGGCCAAATTACAACTACCCACTTCAGACAAGCAACAGTGGTGACCCCAAGGTGATATAAAAACTAATTCAAAAGTACAAGTCTTCAACAACATAAACAACCGACGTTTGAATACATATAAATTCGTCAACAAATGAACCACTCGACTTTTACACACACATGCAAATTTTTCAATAAAATGAACAATCTGGTGCCTCAACTTTCCGAAGAAACAACAAAGACTTTTCATAGCTTGATCTTTACAAGCTGAAACTTACAAAAGGTGGGACGAAACTTAACCATAACTATACGACTCTGACAGCTGAGCTACACTGGAGTCACACGACTATGAGGAACTAAAACGTACCTTCATAGAAACACATGAAAAACCTAAATCAGAGTTACTAGAGAAATTAATGTCAACGACAACAATTTCGTGCCGACCGTCCACATATTCAATTCGTTACAAAACGGGTAGGGATAAGAGTTGATATCGTGAGACACAAATTACTTCAGGCACTGCCATCAACATTACCACCGATCATTGCCTCATAAAAAATCTCACTCAACACAACTAGACAAGTTAGCAGACGAACTAATGCCGTTACTGAATAATGGTAATGCATTCGTCGTTCAGCAATCTATGTTGCATAAACCCAAGACTCACACTGACAATACAGCCGCGACTCAGGTCGTATCGGAGCGACTAACGTCCCAGAGTTTGCAGAGCACATATTTATTTCGCCGGCAAAGAAGGGACGTGTAAACTTTGGAGTCAGTGACTGAAGAAGCAAGGTCTGTAAGTATTGCCCAGTTCTCGGCCACTAACCTCAACTGAAAGTGAGGCAGAAAACTAGTGAAACTGCGATTCCTAATTCAAGGAGATCATTCACTTGGACATTCATGTTCACAGATAACACCAATCCACTCCTTAGATTGGATTTACTTAACAAGTTTGGTCTGAGAGTAGACTGCAGAAACGACACCAATTTCCGAAGAAATAGATCCACGACCTCACAAATATTGACCATCCGTACAATCCTTGAAGGCGTACGGGCAAAAAACCTACTGGCGACATTACTATTTGTCGACTTTACCAAGGCCTTCGATTCCATTCACAGAGGAAAGATAGAACAAATCCTACTACCTTACGGCCTACCAAAAGAGACTATAGCAGCAATAACGATTCTCTATAGAAACACCAAAGTGAAAGTACGTTCACCGGATGGAGACACAGAATACATTGTAGCAGGAGTACTACAAGGGGACACACTAGCCCCATACCTCTTTATCATCTGTCTAGACTACGTACTTAGAACATCGATTGATAAAATCAAAGAAAACGGCTTCGAGCTGACAAAGAAAAGAAGCAGAAGGTACCCCGCAAAAACAATTACCGACGCCGACTACGCCGATGACATAGCGATTCTGACAAATACATCCAACCAAGCCGAAACACTACTGCATAGTTTGGAACGAGCCGCCGCTGGCATTGGCCTCCATGTCAATGCACACAAAACTGAATATATGTGCTTTAATCAAACAGGCAACATTTCCACACTAGAGGGAACCTCTCTGAAACTGGTAGACAATATGGAAGTCAGACCTGACCGATAAAATGAAACGCAGTTTCTTCCAGGCAGTGGTCGTGTCGATACTACTGTATGGATGCACTAACAAAACGGCTGGAGAAGAAGCTAGAAGTGCAATTACACAAGAATTTTGCGAGCATTATTGAACAAGTCCTGGGGGCAATACCCCACAAGGCACCAACTATATGACCACCTGCCTCCCATCACGAAAACTATCCAAGTTAGACGAATCAGACATGCAGAACACTGCTGGAGAAACAGGTACAAGCTCATAAGTGATGTACTCCAATGGACCCCCACATATGGGCGAGCAAAAGCAGGACGACCAGCTCGAACATACATACAGCAGCTGTGTGAGGATACAGGATGTAGCCCTGAAGACCAGCCAGAGGCGATGAACGTTAGGGAGAAGAGGAGAGAGAGGGTCAGAGATATCCGTGTTGGCAGCACAACATGATGAGGATGATGATGATGATGATGGCAGATCATAAAAGACCTTCATCCCATCATTCATATGGAATGCAATAAATACCCAGTCATAATTTCACCACACAGAGACACAGACAAAAAATACTGCATTGTCTACAATGGAAGTGATTCTGGAAGCCATACATCAGCGTGTTTATGCTTGGAGGGAATCTTGCCGGAAAAATGCAAGGGTGTGAGAGTCTCGTGACACATGCACAGCAAGCCTTCCGGGGCATGGTTTTCTTCCTATTTGGCTCGAGATGTGAAGAGGAGAAGACAGAGAGACAGTGAGTAAGGATTCGTGGTAACCTTGGGATGTAGTAGCTGCCGAATTAAAAATACAATTTTTCTCCTGGTGAACTGCTTTAAACGTGAGTAGTTGTTCACCTTATATTTTTCTTGTTTGGCCATTCAAGTTTATAGGGTAGCGGCTGTGTGTTTTGTTATTCTCACAGTGAAAGAAGCATGTAAAGGTTCCACCCAAGCTTTGAGGTATTGAAGGAAGAACTAAAATTACTTGCTGTATTGTTGCTAATCTTCATTTTATTAAATTCGCTACACTTCTGCAAATAAGCAATGAAAAAAGAAATATAAATTTACTACAGCTAGTTTATACAAAAGCCAGGCAGATTTCTGTCAAAAAATATAATGTAGCAATGTGCTGAATTTAAAACCCAATAAAATGACGGAGTAATCCCCCTTTTAAAAAGCAAGTGGTCAAGTCTACTGCGTATGGCAGACTGTGTATGGTAGACTCCATATGATAGCAAAACAAAACGAAGGATACCGTTGTTGTGAAGACTATCACTCACTCAGTAGCATAACTAGAAGTAACCAATACCCAATAAATCACCTTGTTTTATGCAAATTTGCTAACAAACAACAATTTGTTATGATTGACTTACCATCAAATCAAGATGATATTGCAAAAACTGCTCCAATAACCTCTTTTGAACTTTACACATACAATTTATGCCGTGTAAATTTAAGAAAATGTTTCAGCAACATCCCAACACAATATGAACAAAATTTTCAAAGACAGTGATTGTGTTTTTGTTTATATCGATGACATTTTGATTTTCCTAGAATCCTTCCTTTCACCTCTTCTAACAGAACTTCTTGGGAACACCTTCCTTTGTCATTACACCACAAGGACTTCCCTCTGGTTGGATTTGTTATACAGCCAAAAATTGTCTTTTGTATAACAACAAGTGTTCTATAGTACATGTTGCTTTTAATAACAACAAATATTCAAAAAATGTCATGCAAATTAAGAAATTTCACTGTTAAAGAAGTAGATTGTATATTTATAAAGGATGATTCCAAAGGTTATTTTTATCTTATGCAATTTCCAAACTCATATATACAATTATCTTTTTGATTTCATCTTTTGCTTTAAGCATCAAGTTTAGAAATTTCTAATAGAATTTCATTCCTTTGTAGATGTGAATGATGTGTATAAAAACCCAGAATAAATTATGACTTTAAAAAAAGCACAAAATTTGCCTGTGTAACATCTTAGTTTTATCAATTCTCTATAGTTGTAGTTTGATTCTTTTTGGTTTAATGGCAAACCAAACTTTGTAGGTTATTTAATGACAAAGCTATTCTTATAGAAGAACAGCAGTAGTATCATTTAACAAGGGAAGTGGGTAAAGGGGGTTCACATCTATCTTAAGGGTATTAGTCTAAAAGAGAACATTATGGTACAACTGGAGTTTGAACTCGCTTACTAGGCTGCTGCAGTCCAACGCATAATCTATTAGGCCATGGGCACTTTCCTCAGTTTCTGGGGTTTTGTTTTAGTTTTTTTTGTAGTTTCCTTTAATGTTACAGGTATACACATTTGAAAAAAGTCAGCTCAGTGGTATTCATAGTAAAATAAGACATTTTTAGAGTTGGTTGAACAGCTTTTAAAAAAAATTCATAATTTTAATACCAGAATAGTCAAAATCCATAAACCAGTAATCAATACACACACACACACATATACATACAGACAGACAGACAGACACACACACACACACACACACACACACACACACACACATATATATATATATATAGAGAGAGAGAGAGAGAGAGAAAGAGAGAAAGAAAGAAAGAGAGTATAGAAAGGGTATAGCCTACATTACTCAGATGGATATAAAATATGTGAGTTTTTTGATGAAAAGAAATAAGTTATATTCTATTCAGATTAAAATTGTCACATTTTGAAAATTCTTTCTCATTGCAAGTTGATATTTCTTAAAACAAAAATGTATTTTTTCTTCTTTCTATCCTGCATATCTACATCAGCAAATGCTTTGATGCTGCCTTCGAAATCACATGGGCATTTTTCACTAACATAATAATGTATATGTCATTAGGAGTGCAAAATAATTTTCTTTATTCCAGTGCCTTCAAAAATGAAAAAAAAACAGGCATTCTGAGATGAATAAATGAATGAAACACTTAAAAATGAGTAAATCTAATATTTGCAGCAGTTTCTCATGAAATTTTTGACATTAAAAACCTTTTTTAGAACATGACATAGAGGCCCAAATGACAAGTTAATAATAATAATAATAATAATAATAATAATAATAATAATAATACATACAAACATACATACATACATACATACATACAATGTTTTATTTCTTAATAGAGGATTTGTAATAATGATAATGATAATTAATATAGTTTATTTCTTATTTCTTATATATTGTTATTTTTATTTGTAGATTTATAATATACTTTAAATTCTAATCATTTGTTATTATCCTTTATTGATAATATATTTAAAGAAGGTAAGGTGCGGTTGGTTTTTAGTTCATAAGTATATATATATATATATATATATATATATATATATATATATATATATATATATATATATATATATATATATATGAAGTTGTTGTGTCTATATGTTTGTCCAATTTCTATATATAACTCTTACAAAAAAAAAAACACACAGAAAAACACCTATTTTCATCAAAAATAATATTTAGAACTGAATACAATATATATTGATATTGATAGACATTCTGCCTTAACTATAGTGGTACTTTAAAATTTGCTTATTAAAAAAGAAGTAAAACAGTTTATTGAAAAAATAAGATAGAAAATAGATAACTATGTTTTATTTATTTGTAATCCTTTTTCATATATCTTTTGTATCTGTTTTTATAAGCAATTCTTTTGATTATTCATGGCTGCAAAATGCTGTTATTAACCTTCTACTAAAGTAAAAGTGAATCTTCAGTTTTTTTTTTACTAAGATCATATTTCATTTATTTTTGTTAGGTATATCTGCTGATCCAGTTGTATTTTCATAATCTGATGGATGCATTTGACTGTGTGTGAAACCAGTATCTTATCAAAGTGGGTAGAGTGTTTGCCAATGGCCTGGGAGACTGGGGTCAATCTCATACCAAAGACAAAAAATGGTATCTGTGCTTCCTTGCTTAACACCCAGCATTATAAGGTACATATCAAGTGTAAAGTGGAGTAATCCAGGGAAAGGAGTTGCACCCTCCCCTACACCTCTGTGTAGTAGCTACTGAAAAGAGAGCCTTTGAGTCACCCTTGACTTCAGATGCCAACTTTACTTATATCTGCTGATATTAATTCACCAAACTTATAAAATATCTACATATAATAAATAAACAATGATCAACAAGAATTTATTTCTGAAGCAAACCTGGACCCAAATTTTATGCCAAGAAGTAAATCATTTTTTAAACTAAATAAGTTTTATATTTTTTGAAAGATAATGATGAGGAGAAATACATTTAATTTAGCTTTTTTAAAATAAAATGTCACAAGTATTTGTATGCCTTACTTTAAGAAGTTTAAAAGCAGATATTGCTCTTCAAGGCAACTTTAGTTTTATTCTATTTATTTGAATTGAACCATCATTAACATTATCTAAATATTTCTGATCTCATCTAAGCTTTTATACACCCAACATTTTGGCTGCTGTAATATCAAGTCTTCTTCAGAGATCTTTGTGGTAGTTGGTAACCTTCAGAGAATTTTGAATCAAACTCTTTATTCCATAGATGTAAACCTTTCGGGTTCCACTGATCATGTCCAGATGTATTTTGAATCAAACTCTTTATTCCGTAGACGTGAACATTTTGGGTTCCACTGATCATGTCCAGATGTATTCTGAATCAAACTCTTTATTCCGTAGACGTGAACATTTTGGGTTCCACTGATCATGTCCAGATGTATTCTGAATCAAACTCTTTATTCCGTAGACATGAACATTTTGGGTTCCACTGATCATGCCCAGATATATTTTGAATCAAACTCTTTATTCCCTAGACGTGAACATTTTGGGTTCCACCGATCATGCCCAGATGTATTTTGAATCAAACTCTTTATTCCGTAGACATGAACATTTTGGGTTCCAGTGATCATGCCCAGATGTATTTTGAATCAAACTCTTTATTCCGTAGACGTGAACATTTTGGGTTCCACTGATCATGCCCAGATGTATTTTGAATCAAACTCTTTATTCCGTAGACGTGAACATTTTGGGTTCCAGTGATCATGCCCAGATGTATTTTGAATCAAACTCTTTATTCCGTAGACGTGAACATTTTGGGTTCCACTGATCATGCCCAGATGTATTTTGAATCAAACTCTATTCCATAGACATGAACCTTTCGGGTAACATAAGAAAACCTATTCACATTAATTTTTTTCAAATTGAGAATTCTTGTTTAAATTCTTTCACTCACAGTAACAAACTGAGATTTAGTGTTTTAAATTTTTGGCACGAAAGTTGACAAGATTTGTTATACCATTTAGTTGATATAATCCTTAAGCATAAGCTGATATAATCCTTAAGCATAAGACTCAAACAAAGCAACAAGGATTATTACTCTTTTGGACTTCATACTTCTGAAACTGAACATTTAGAATCTGTCCACTTGAAAATTTTTGTAATATTTAGAACTTAAGATGGTTAGGTTTTTGTCTTTTTCTTCTTTAGACACTTAAGGAGATTATCCGGAAAATCTTAATGCCAAAATTTATGCAAATAAACTCTGTCATTTTATTGGTAATTGTATTGGATATTGACTGGAAAATCCCTTTGACAAGCCACATGAGTTGTGTGGGTGACATAATAGGATATGTCCTGTTTCCTAAAGTAAACAGGACACAGATACCGCAGTGGAAATGCCATGGAAATTACATTGGTGGCTTGCTTGAAGGGTTGGATGCTGGAAGCAGAAAAACATTTGATATTGGTCAAATGTCATTTAAAACTAAGATGTAGTTACCACCAATGATAGGTTGGTCACACATTGAGGTTTTGCCATGTGTAATACAGCCTGAAGGAAAGCAAATATTTTATTGTTTTTAATTATAGAACTATTCATGGTGACTGAGAACACTTATGAAAATAAAAAACAATAACAAAAGTTGTACAAATGTATATTGTTATCATAAAAAAAGGAACTGTTTCTTTGACAATGTTATATGGATGTGATATCTGAAATGAACTGTATGAACTTTGTCAAGTTTTTATCATGATTGTTTTATTTTGTGGTTGTTGTTGTTGTTAATTCTTTTCATTATTTTCTAGTACATTGGGCCACACAAGTTGCAGAGAGTTATTAAGAGTCAGAAGAACATACCAAGAAAATGTTCACAAGTGAAGGTTTTGAACAATAGGATGGTGAGGAATGTTAAATACTGACCAGAAGATCCCTTTGACATGCCGCATAAGTTGTGTAGGTGGTATAACAGGATATGCGCCTGTTTCCTAAAATAAACAGGATGCAATGCCCCCAGAGGAAATGCTGCGGAAATTGTGTAGGTAACATGTTAGAAGGTTGGACACTGGAAGCAGAAAAACAACAGGAAGCACACCTGTTTCCTAACGTAAAAAGGATTCATGTGCAAGAGACCAGCAGAAATGTCGCAGAAATTTTATGGGTGGCATGTGAGGAGGAGGTGTGTTCATGTGCAACGTGAAGGCTGGATGTGTGACCACAAGGATTGCGTGGGCATCCGGGAAATTATATAAACCAGGGAAGATTTTCACCCCCAGGAGAACTAATCAAAAAGGCAGAGAGGTTTCACAGAAAAACCACACTATCACCCCCTGTGTGTGTGCAGCTCAGCCATCTTTGACCCACTCTCACTCTACCCATATGTACATTTTGGGTAATAAAAGGAAATTAAAAGAAGCAGATTATTTTCTTTGTATATTGTCACGTGATATCCCGCGGAGACAATAGAGGTAAGATTAATACTATCCTCCTGTTGGAATGAACAGTGGAAACCCGTCAAAAAGTGACCATTAAGAGAGAATGTGGGTCACAGAGGGGATATCAACAGGTGTTGGTACTTAGTAACCTCAGGTCGCCGGACACCAAGAGGAAGAAGAGAGAAGCCAAATGATTGGCTGGGACCCCAAAACGGAAGTGGGGACTTCCTCCCCTCAGCGGAAGTAAATAATAAGAGAGTTAGTTTTTGAGCAGGGCTCATGGCAGAGAGACCCATGGCCATTTACTCCAGGTTGAAGACAAAAGAATATCTGAGACACGAGGGACCCCAGGTTCTTCAAGCCAGTGTAAAAAAATAGAATAAAGTCTATTAGCCCGTGAAAGAAGAAAGATTCTCCAGTGGAACCCCGTCGAAAAATAAGATAAGTAACTTTGGGGCCATTTCTCCTTTATACCCAAATTTTGTATGCCACTCTCTCTCTCTCTCAATTTGAAGAAAAACAAAAGTCAAGAAAAGACATTTATATTCGTGGACTGTCCACTTATTATATGTTTTGACACTTTGAAAGTGTATATAACTATAGTAAAGGAATCATATATTTTTATGGTTCCACATGGTCTAAGTTTGTTCTTTGCAGTTCTTCTACGAATTTGTTACTTCATGCTTCCTTTTCAGCTTCTATTCGCCTTATGTTATCTTGCTTAGAATTGTCCTATTAATTCCTTTAAAATATCACACGGGAAACCGGAGTTGCCGACTACTACAATATAATATTATTACGACTAAAACCTATAGGTCCATATTCTTCCATTATCTTGGGGAAGGAAGTTTAGTGGCCTTGGTGGGTGTGTGGATAGTGTGAAATTTGGAACCCCTTGCCAGCGGCGGTCAGTCTGGCCCTAAATTAGTCCCTCACATAATATGCCAGTTCTTATATGCCTGAGAGAAAAACTCTGAATGAAGACTTATTATATAGGGGATCAAGTGCCAACCTGCCCTGTCTTCACACGTGCGAAAATAAAAGTCCCGTTTTGGGATTTTAGTCAATTTCGCGTCACAATATCAAAGTTGTAGTCTTCCTCTGTGCATGAACATATAAATGTAACTCACATTTATAAATATATAGATTATACAATAAATATAGAGGAATTATAGTCTTTGTATATTTGCCTGAAATAAACTTTAGAGTCAGAGTCTGTAAAGATATTTTTTATACACACTAATAAAACTGTATATAAAAATTAGCAAAAGAGTAAATGAATAAAAATGAATATTAGCAATAACAAATCAACAGGAACAAAATGTCAGTGGATAGGAAAATAAGATAAAATGAAACAGTTGCAAATAAAAAATAATTATGACACTACTATAATACTTATATATTGAAAATTTAATGATAATGTTGGGAAGATAATTACTCAATTTTGTGTTGAAAATAAAAGTTTAAAAAGTACTCAATATTTGTGAGAAATAGAAGAACAGATTTAAAACAAAATTTTGAAAGCCTTGCTCCGAGCCTGTTACTACAAGTTTTATGTGTTTATTGATATAATATTTATAGAAGAAGAAATTAAAAAAATTCTAAGCTTTCTAGTACATTATGACCAACATTCAATTTTTTAAAAGATATTTATTAAGTCTATTATTCTATTGACTTGGCAGATTTCCAGTAATGTAAAACTAATTCTATTTTATATTCCATATTTTAAATGTACCACTCTCCCATAATACTCATAATTCTTCAGAATGTAATATTGCCTCATGATTGCAGAAGGGAGAAACTGTTTATTGCAATACCATAATTATTTATGTATATCACCCTCCCAAACTTTGGACAATAAAAATTCTGGAAAAACCAAATCCATTTTATATTCCATACTTTCCAAGTATCACTCTCCCATAATACTCATAATTCTTCAGAATGTGTTGAGTTGAGTTATAAATAATTTTCGTTTTAGTAAAATATAATTCTTTCATGGATGATTAAACAATGAATTGATTTTAATCAATAATACATTTGCCATTATTTTGAATCACCAATTGCAATTAGTCAGGTAGTTTGTTGATTCCTCTAAAGTAAATTCCAGCTGGTTTTGAACTCAACAAGTTTTCCCCAAACGTTTTTACCTGACATTCTTGAGAACAATTTTTTGTCATTCAAAGGATTTTACAGAGAAAAAAAAGATGCAAATCACTAGGAGCAAGGTCTGATGAATGGGGGTGGGGATGGAATTGAACAGACCAGCCTAAATTCAGTATTTTTTCCTACATGATTCTTACTGAATGTGGCCTTGTGTTACTGGGGAGAAACACAACATTTCTTCCATTGATGAGAATGGGATATGTTCTCAGAAGATTTTCCTGCGCAAGTTGCAACTGTTTAGAGTATAATCTACATTGAGTGGCTGATTGTAAGTTAAAAACTCAAAATAAATAATACTGTGGTGATTCTACCTTATGCACTGCATAACTTTTCTTTCTTGAAGCTTCACCTTTCGAGTAAGCTGCCAAGATTTATCTTAGTCAATCCACTGCCAATTGCAATGAACATTGTCATAAAAGACCCATTTGTCATCGCCTGTTATGATATTCTTGAGAAACAGGTCATTTCTCTGTCTTGAAAGATTACTTGTAACTATGGATATGCAATCTTCCTAAGAGTATGAGGAAACCAAATGTCCAACTTTCACACTTTTCCTATTTTTTCAAGTGGCAGAAGATTGTGGATTTGGTTGCGTTGGAATCAAGTTCTAATTCATGAGCACTTCTGCACAGATTTCATTCCATCAATTCTCTTGAAACATCTTTATCAAGGTGTGATGAGTGTCCTAAACTGGGTTTATTTCCCAATTCTGTATTCCCAGAAGGAAACTTTGAAAACAAGTTTCCATGTTGGCAATCACTAATGATACCTTGGCCATAATTACTAAAAATTTTACTCAGCTGTTTCTGTAGCATTTTTGTTATTCTTGAACTCTTAAAACATTATGTGTTGAAAGTAGACTTTCAGTTCCTCCATTTGAGGGATGTATCTCACAGACTAAATTATGTTGTGCACTTTTTCACTTCTGAAATAAGAATGACTAATAAAGGCACTCGTTAATGAGTCCCTTCATTTATAATTCATGAGGTAATTTCAGGTTATATTTAAAACATTAGAAGTTTGAAATGCATAGTTAGATCTTGCTTTTGAAAAAAGGAAATTATTTATTACTCAACCAAAAAGTGTTGCCTGATGATTATAAAAATGAGGAAATATTTGTTGCAACATGTGCTTTTAATTTCTGCATTATACAACCACTCGTTTGCATGTGCATGTGCACATGTGTGTGTGTGTGTGTGTGTGTGTGTGTGTGTGTGTGTGTGAAACAAAACTGGCATTACATGTGTCATTTTAAACACCAGCATTCAAATTCTTGAACAACACAACAGTTCTCTGTATTTCATAAAAAACTTAATAACACTTATGTCCTTGATAATGACCAATGATAGTCAAAATTACTCATACTACAAATTAAAAAAAGAAACTTTCAGCATTTTTTGTAGAGCAGTGACCTACATTTGTAGCATTTTATTTGCCAGCAAGAAAAATCCAACAGAAAACTAAATGAATAATCCTTATTCATCATATTTATTGAAACATGCCTAAAAGAGAATCTGTTATCCAAATATATATATATATATATATATATATATATATATATATATATATATATATATATATAAAGATTGAAGCTGGATTTACCAAGATAAAAATAAATAAGGAATTAAATGTTGCTTTTTTTTTTTTTATTCCACAGTTTTCCATTGATCAAAAATCCTGTGGGTCAACAAAATCTGCAGTTTAAAAAGTATTGAGAAGACTCACTAACACATCTAGACTTTTTGGTGTTAGCACAGCAGTCTTAGACATCATTTTGTTATTTATATTTGAAAATCATTTGAATTTTTAAGAATTAAAAATTCAAAAAATCTTAAGATTCAGTTTCAAAATTTTTTTATTATACTTCATACACAGATTTTGAATAAGTATATCTGAATATGTAGCTATATATGTACATATATGTGTGTGTGTGTGTGTGTGTGTGTATATTTCTAATCTGCATAAATTCTATTTATTCTATATAAATGGGTTATCATAAATATGCATATATATATATATATATATATATATATATATATATACATTTACACAATTAAGCACTTGCAAATACACAAATAAATACACACACAGACAGACACAGACACAGACACACACACACACACACATACACATATACAAATATAGCAAAGAATGACAAAATAATTCATTATAAATATTATGTAAACCTTTCTATATTAGAATAAGAGTTTCATTCTTTATCTCATACAAAAGCAATCTTATACCTTCATAAAAATTATTTTTCACAAACCTTCTGACTTCATTTTCTTGCCAAGGGCAAATGAATTATCAAGAAATTCTAATATTACAATTTCAAATACACAAGGCAACATTTAAATAGCTCACATTTTATTTTCTATGGAGCAGGGATGTTCTTTTCCAATTTCTTCTTTTTTTTTTTTAAGTTTCATTCCATTTTTCAATTCTTCAAAATATCATTAGTAGAAATGAAAGCATTAAAAGCTAACAGAATAAAACAACTTAAAAAAAAAAAATGAAATATGAACTAGTGATTTCTTTTCAAGTAAGACTTTCAAAACCATTATTTGTACTGCTGCACACATTTTGACTGGAATATCAACTTGACTATTAGATTCAATAAAGACATTTCTTGAAAAAAATAAAAAAATACACAGTTCACCATCTAATTCTAAGCAATAATTGTGCAAGAGTATGAAATATATTTCCATCTTGTTACATGATCCTGAGAGATTATATCAAAGTTTTTACTCCATGTAGATATTCAGGATTTTTCAATTACTCAAACGTACAGATGATAGGAAAATAATGAAGAGTAAAGACTTCTAATAAAAAGAATATTTTTTGAATTATAAATTATGACCATAATTAATTATGTCTGTGATATAACCATATTACTTGGGCACCTTACAATGTGTAATGGTTATTGAGCTTGTATAGCAGACTATTACTGGCGAATGTGATTCTCACTGGGTGCTCTATACTTCTGACCTAGTACTATAACAAAGTTAAGTTTAATAAATTACTATTACTTGGTGAAACATTCAAATATCGTGACAAAAAATTGTTTTCTTTATTTCCAGTTATATTTATGCATTTGTGTGATATTGTTAGACAATTTTTCAGTTGTTATAAATGTATCTGTGTTATGGTTTTATATAAATGTTATATTGTAATGTATATGTGTTGTGTATCTGTTTTCTCTAAAGGTTTTTCAAGGAATATGGAAATAATTACTGTCTAAGAAAATTATAATCATATTAATAACGGGTAAGAAAATCTATAATTAAAAAAAATCAAAACAGCAAATGACTCTTAATTCCAAGTTTCAAGTTACTAAAAATCAAAAGTAAAGAACGAAACTAAAAAAAAAAACAACAAACACATAATGATAGATTGATAAAGATTGTTTTCTTTTATAAAACTATTTATTAAAATATAAATTTCTTTCCAATTTTATGATTTAAAGATATCTTTCAAATGAAAAAGAAAACTGAGATTTTTATTTCTCTTTAATCAAAACATATAAAAAGAAATTATGACCCAAATTATTAAATTGATCCAAAAATATTAAGTGGATTTTGTCCCTCAACTGAAATATTTTGACAAGCAATCAAAGAGGACATTTTGGATCCATGCTTTCATTATTACACACATATCTCTTAACACATTGATGCATAATAGTGAAATTATTTACGGAGTCGTTAACTAGGTGCTCAGTGATTGGATGAAAAACAGCCAATCACAGGCTACCTTTTTTAGATTTTTTCCAAACCCCTATAAGGGTGTTTCCTATGAATGCCCTTCCTCTTTTGCTTGTGTGATTCCTCAGAATCAAGACATGCCTGCCCATTCTCTCAGTCTTCTAGATGCCAATACACACTTATGAGGATTTTTCCAGCAACTGAAGCACAAGAAACAAGGCTCTATTTTCTTCAACCCAATCAAAAGGACACAGGAAATACAAACTGTTAAAAGGACGCTTTTACAGAAAAGTTTCCCGCAAACCAACTGTTTACAAGGACAATATTTTCTTTCCTCTCTTTCTATGAAAATATAAGTTTTTTATAACATTTTAAACCATGTTGTGTTTCTTTCTTCTCGCCAACGTCGCAATATTATAACTATATAAAGTTGAGAAAATCCCAATAATACATACACATATCTATATATATATAACTATAACTATTTTTTATATACACACACACACATATATGTATATGTATAAAGGCAAAATGTAAACAAGCGAAATATATATATAAATACATATATATATATATATATATATAAAGCTACTACATTCATATATATAGTCATTAAAAATAATTCCTCTCCCTCAATTGGAGTTTTGCAAAAAAACATTATATATCAATTTAAATGTCCTTTAGGAGATTGTATCTCTGAAAATGATAATACATATGTTGGTTTAACCTCAACTACCCAATCAAGAAGACTTACAATGTACCTTTCTGATACCCATTCCATAGCACAACATTTAAAAAAACATTCATGCCTAAAAATAGAATTACGGAAAATTCTTACCGAAAACACAATATTAGAACAACAAAATAACAAGCAAAAACTACAGATTCTCAAAGCACTAAATATTTGGAACATACAAGCTCAACTTTACAGAATTAATGTTAAAACCAGTGCTAATGTACTTAAATGTCTTTAGCTACTGATGCTATTTATAGAAACAAATTTGAAAAGTAAACGTTACACAATACAACAGTACAGATGCTCTTCTTCTTACAAAGTAGTAATGCACATACAAAAGTTACATCACTTCTGTAATACATCCTCCCCTGATGATGGCCCAAAGTTTGGCCCAAAATACTTGGGAAATAACTAATTATGAAAGGTTTATCAACCAATTCCTGTCGAGTATCATAAGATCAATATGGCAATTTGAAAGGATTAACAAAAAAATATGTTGACAAAAAATGTCAATTATGTTCAATCAAATATATATATATATATATACTATTATTTGTATACCAGCTGATTGGTCTAATGGGCAGAGTGTTTGCCAATGACCTGGAGACTGGGGTCAAATTCCAGGTCGAGTCATACCTAAGACTAAAAAAATGGTACTTGATATGTTCTTGCTTAACACTCAGCATTATAAGGTACGTATCAAGGGTAAAGTGGAGCAATCTAAGGAAAGGAGTTGCACCCACCCTTACACCTCTGTGTAATAGCTATTAAAAAGGGAGCTTTGTGTTGCCCTTGACTATCGTCTCCAATTTTACTTATATATATATATATATATACACATGAACACACACACATACATATATATATATATATATATAATTATAATTAGTATTTAATAGTTATATTCCTTGATAAATTATTATAAATGAAGTGAACACAGAAAAGGACACTACACTGTGATCATTAAGCTACAAATTGAAGTGGAAATTGCTTTATTCTCTATGAGACGTTAAATGTTCAAGTGCTCACAGAAATAATTCAACTATACACCTTTGTTGCTTTGTTACAATAACATAAATAAAAAAACTGGATAATAATAACAATACAACAAATAACATCAGGGAATTAAATGAACTATGCAGGAGCCAAATTTGTATATGAAAAAATTGGTGTTTCCCTACAGAACATGAACAGAAACTCAAAAAAGTACCAAACTGGAAAATGCCAGGACATGATGGCATACATGGGTACTAGTTTAAAAAATTCCCACCCATCCATGATAGACTAGTTACTAAAATGAACAGATGCTTACAAAAAAACAGACATACCTGAATGGATGACAAAAGGAAATACCACTCTGATTCAAAAAGACCCCTAAAAAGGAACCACTCCTAACAACTACAGACCTATAACATGCCTACTGACGATGTGGAAAATACTAATAGCACAAATGAGGGAGAAGATTTACCATTCACTAATAAGTTGCAGACTGAGGAACATAAAAGATGCTGCAAGTAGACCAGAGTAACAAGAGAGCAACTATACATTAATCAACACATTAAGGACAATAAAACAAGAAGAAAAAAACTAGTTATGGCATAGATTGACAACTAAAAGGTACCTGACATAGTTCGACAAAGCTGGATTATAGACTGTCTCAAAATGTACAAGATATCCAGCAAAATCGTAAAGTTTATTGAAAATACTTGGAAAAACTGGAGGAAAAATCTTAACTGAGGTGAAAATCCAAAGAGGGATCTTCTAGAGAGATGCGCCATTACCACTACAATCACACTACTACCAAATCAAATACTTAGGAAATGCACTGGTGGATACAAACTCCACAAATCACAAGAAAAATATCAACCACCTAATGTACATGGATGACATCAAACAGTTTGCCAAAAAATGAAAAAGACAGTGAAGATGTAAGTGTTATATGACTGATAGAGATCTCTTCTTCTGATTTATCATACAAACAAAATAATGACAATTTCAATTAACAGGACAGGAGAGCACTCACTGGATGTTGCTAGGGTTGAGATTCTTTTGAAAATGAATAAAATGCATCCCTGCACATACGCTCCATGCACTGTGAAATGTTGATAGAATTTCTCTCAAAAAATAAAATTAAAAGCAATTTTTTGATCAATCTACAACCTTTGCGGTAAAGAATAAAGAAAGACCAAAGTTGATCCGATTTGAAGAAGAGAGAATTAGATAAGACTAGATTCTTTCGAAGTCCAGAGAGAGAAGAATGTCAACTGCAATGCCTGCAACATTCAACATCACACAAGCTTCTCTGAGGAAGCCGCATGACCAGAGAATCACCTATATTCCACTTTTTCAACACCAACATTTCTCCTCCCCAAAAAGACATAAAGTTGGGTGACCACGTACATCTGTAACTCACACCTACCAACACAAATATTGGAACATTTTTTTATTTCTCAATTCCTCTACCATTCAACATATGTCAAATTTCCTAAAATTAAGTCATTCTTATCGATACAACTACAAACATTTTTCTTCTCAATTTCACACACATTTTCATATTCACCAACAAAATTGTTTTGAAGTTTTTGTTTCTTGTTTGTTTATACAATTGTTAAATTTTTCACTTGTCTACTTGGTTGATTTGCAACTCTGTGTTTTTGTCCTTTCTTTGCAACTATATGCTTGATATAACATAAGGATAGAATTTGCCATTGAAAAATGTACCAAGCTAAAAATAAAAAGTGGAAACAACAAATGATGGAAGGAATAGAACTACTAAATCAAAAAAAAAATCAGAACACTTGGAAAAAAGGAAACTTACAAAAACTTGGGAATATTGGAAGCAGACACCATGAAATATGTGAAGATGAAAGAAAAAATAAAAAAAGAATACTTCAGGAGAAGGAGAAAACTACTTGAAACCAAACTACATAGTAGAAATTTCATCAAAGAGATAAATATCTGGGCTGTCCTCCTCTTAAGATGCTTGGGACCATTTTTAAAGTAGGCTAGAGAAGAACTTCAATAAATGGACCAGAGAATAAGAAAACTTATGACTATGCATAAGGCCTTACATTCCAGACATGATGTAGACAGACTGTATGTGCCAAGATAAGAAGGAGGAAGAGAAATCAGCAGCATTCAAGAGAGCATCAATGCACAAGTGCATTAACTCAAAGACCACATAAAAAAGTGCAGAGGAAGACTGATAACAACCACCAGAAACAATACAGACAACATAAGTGTAGTAATTGTAGGTTATGTGGAATAAAAGATGAAATGGTTAAACTCATGATAAATGAATGCAGCAAACTGGCACAAAAAGAGTACGAAACTAGACACGATTGGGTGGGAAAGGTGATCCACAAGGAATTGTGCAAGAGACTAAAATTTGACCATACAATCAAATGGTATATGCTCAAATCAGAATCCATCCAAGAGAATGAGGCATAAGATAATCTGGGATTTTAAGATCCAAACAGATCATAGAATCCCAATCAGAAGATCAAACCTCATAAAAGTTTACAAGAAAATAGAACTTGTAAACTAGTGGATGCTGCTTTTCCAGTTGTCCAAAAAGCCAAAATCAAAGAAAGCAAAAAGATAGACAAATACTTGGACCTTGCTAGAGAGCTAAAAATGTTGTGGAACATGGAAGGTGGCATGATATTAATTGTACTTAATTCACCAAAGATGGATCAAAGGATTGGAAAAAAGACTGGAGGAATTGGAAATCAAAGGAAGAATTGAGACCATACAGACCACAGCGTTAAGATTGACTAGAATACTTAGAAGAGTCCTGGAGACTTGTTGTAACTCAGATTCCTGTAAAAAAACTCTTTATTAAAACTGGTGGAGAAAACTCACATTATAATAATAATAATAATAATAATAATACCTAATCCTCATACCACCCAAGATCTAACAAACTATATAAGTAATTGCAACTCAAATTTTAACTCTAAACCTAACAGTTCAATTTGTAACTTAATAATTAGAGTATGAAAGTGTTGTTAGTGTTCAATCTGATAATAATATAATTTTTGTGTGAGTTTGATTGTCTGAGAAAGAAAATAATTCCAAGATTTTTTCAACATCCAAGTCTGCTAAGAATTTTTGAAGTTTGCAACCTTGAAAGTTTGAAGTTATTATTTACCCCACTCCCTAATCAGGATATGACACAAGGTCAATTTTTAATCAGAGTTTAACAGGTTTGAATTCAGCCTTTTTCTTTTCCTAAATCGGGGTTTCCATACCAAGGTTAAAGCATCTAGTCTGGCCTACAATTTACCCATAACTGGAAGAAGAATACTTAGATGCATACTTCCCAAAGGGCATTAGCACTATGGGAAATGTAAGCAACCATTTGAACTTGATCTGCTCTGACCATTTCCTAGAAGGATAACCATTACACTACAAGCGTCTCCTCAAAAGTTTGAAGGTGTGTCATATACAACCTAATTTGAACTGAAGTCACAAGGTAAAATCTTAAAAGACAGAATATAGTTTTCAAAACTCATAATACACCTACCTTCAAAGTAAATTTCAAAAGTAAACAAACAAGATGTTAAAA
Organism: Sepioteuthis lessoniana; assembly: GCA_963585895.1. Taxonomy (NCBI): domain Eukaryota; kingdom Metazoa; phylum Mollusca; class Cephalopoda; order Myopsida; family Loliginidae; genus Sepioteuthis; species Sepioteuthis lessoniana. The sequence continues at coordinate 23,140,874 of OY757924.1, forward strand.
TTGCAAAATCTTTTGAAGAAAATAGTTTTAAGAATTATTCAATAAACTTTTAGTAAAAAAATCTGTCAATATTCAATCACTGTTGCAACTCAGTTATTCTTTGAGTCATTATAATATAAATTCTATGAATCGAAAGTGGCTTAACATCAAAAGTTTATTGACTGCCTTTGGAGGGCTTGATAGAGCATTAATAATATTATCAGAAAGGTCATAATTTGAAAATACTAATAAAATAAATCTATTTTTAGAAAATGATTAGATTCAATGCCTTAAAGATGTTTTATAATTCATGTAATTATTGGAATGACAGTTGCTGCTAATGTGTGTTCTGCCAAAGACCTAGAATAGTATCAGACATGCTTCTTAGTACCAGCTCAAAAATTCAGTTTCTATATTTCTTTCATTTAAAACTAAAATTCCTCTAAGCAAAACAGTTTCAACACAAAAACCATCTCATCTTAAATAACAAGAACAACATTTTTTTTAACAATTAACTATCATAGGATAATCATTTCAATTCCAGTACAAGGGTCATGAGATATTAGCAAAGAATTTTAAGTCCATCAATATGAATAATTGAGAAGAATTTATTCATCCACAACACATAATCAAACAGATTTATGTAAATTTCATCTGCATACATAGTGAACAAAGGAAAATGTTTTAATTCAAAAAATGTTTCTCAGAGAGAAAGAAGGTATCTCACTAAAAGGGGACCTTTAACAACATATAATAATCACTTGGAAGCCATGTAGCAGCAAGACTAATAATACATAATTCAAATTTCCACATTTCAAAAGAGAAAAATTAGCAAATCCTTTATGTTATCAAAATAATTATTCACATTTTATTAAAACATAGCAAATTAGATCTCTAGTTAGTTTTTCAAGCTACTAATGACCCAAACAAAAAAATGTCTGAAACAATAAGTAAAGTAAAGTTGGTGACCGCAGTTGAGGGTGACCCGAAGGCTCCCTTTTCGATAGCTACAACACCAAGGTGTAGGGGAGGGCGCTACTCCTTCCCTGGATTGCTCTACTTTACCCTTGATCCGTACCTTATAATGCTGAGTATTAAGCAAGGAGGCATCAAGTACCATTTTTTGAGTCTTTGGTATGACTCGACCTGGGATTGAACCCAGGTCTCCCGGGCCATTGGCGAACACTTCCTAAGATAAACTAGAATTATAATTTGTAAATCTCTTTTCTGTTATATGGATTTATTTTTATAAAAATTATCATCTGTGATCGTCTGATGTAAAATTTCATCTTTATTAACAGTAAATTAATCTGCTTCAGTTCAAATCTTTATCTCTGACCATAAATAGACAAAATATTTTTTTTTTTTTTATATATAAATATTAATCATAACCAAGAGTTTTGAAAAAAGAAATGTTTCTGAAAATCAGTTTTTGAGTCTAATTAAAATTTTTTTTATATATTTCTTCTAAAATTAAAATCTTTATTATAAAAATAAAATAAATTTTGAAAATCAATTTTCAGCAAATAATTTTTTTTCAGAGGACAATACTCTCTCTGCTATATTTTTTCAAAAACACAAATTTTCAGAATTTTTTAATGATTTAAATTCTCTGAGAACTTATCATTATAAGAAATATTAATATTTGTTCATGCAGAAATGTTTGTTTGGAAAATTTTTTAAATCAAATGAAATAATAATGTGTTATAAACCATTAAATAATATTCTTATACTTATTTCTGATCTTTATCTGTTCAACACGGAGAGAAAGCATATTAATATTTTTATGAATATAGTTTTGAATAAATTTTGCAATCTTTACTCACTCAGATAAAAGAAACCTCTTTAAAGTTTTCCAAATTTTCTTAAAATGATCTGGTTTTATCTATTTCAATTTCTGAGGTGATTGTCCTATATTCATTTTGGCTTCAGTTTTTCCAGTTACTGTTTGTTGAGCCTTGTAACTTTAATGAAAATTTGAACTGCACTCTTTATTCAGTCCCTAGATTAGATTGAGTAAAGGGTTCGGTGAGACCTGAAAATTATGTGAATGTTTCTGTTTCAAAATTTATGGATAATATCTTTTACCAGAAATTTTAGTTACCGTTTTGTTTTGGTTAATACTTATTAGTGTCCACAAAAATACATATTTTCATTGATTTAACATTCAGCACATTCAGTTCAGCTTGGATATGAATAAAAATGTCATTTCTAAAAATCAAACATTTTTCTATCATCCTCCAGGTCTGGCTCTCAGTTGCGCCATGAGAAGATCAGGAGTATAGAAGTCCATGAAAGTGCTTTTACCAATGTGTAGCCTTGAAGAAAGTTTTTGAAGAGAAAGACAGGATGAAGAGATGAAAACATTCATAAGAAAGCAAAGTCAGACAAAGAAAAATACCACTCACTTTATTTGGGTGTTACAACTCCACTCCGGACAAGCATAAGACATCTCTGATGGCGTAATGGTTAGCAAGCTAGACTAGTAAACCTAGAAACAGACTTTAAGAAGTATATTTCTGCAAAGTTTTTTTTCTAAAATCAAAATGTAAGGTTATCTAAATTAAAAAATGTTTTAGTTTTTACGTAGCACTATCATCATAGCCAGTTCCGTCAAGCCAGTAAGCCCGTGTTTATTTTTTTGGTGTTTGTTATATATCAATCATCAGCTTTGGTTAAAACTGTAGAAGCCATGGGTCAACTCCATAAAAAAAAAACATAAAAATGATATTTAGAATACACACATACAGCCATCTTTATTGATGACAATTTATCTTCTGGTGTATCTTGCTCAGAAGGTATGTATGACAATATAGAATTGGGTGTTAATACTTTACTATCACAATAGAGTTAGAAAACTAAAACTTGGTCTGTTTCCTACCCCATTCTATCTAACGGTCAGCTCCTAACTCTGGTCTCTCAGAGTGACTCTTCTTGTGATCTACTATGGTCAGTGGCTTGGGGCTGAAACTACTGTTTACACAAATGATCTGTTTTCTTGAGTATATAGGGCCCTGGCTTCCCAGAAAAAAACCTATTCTCTTGTGGTGATCTCCAAGAATTAAAGTACTTTAGAAAATTATATTCTTGGCTACTGACCTCTGCTGAAAACTTTTTATTATAAACCTTAAAAAAACTAACCTATTCATCACTATTGAACAATTCTTCTCTTTCAATTTTATTATCTATTAAAATCTGTCAACCTTCCTAACTTGTTTAGTTATTCTTTTGATACTACTATACTCACACATACATATATACATACATGCTACCAATGTGCCCACATCTATACAGATACACGCACCCCACCCACATGCACATACAAATATATATATGATATGTCTATATGCATACAGAGTCATATAGACATTCCTACGAATAGGTGCATTATTGCATCTAAATACACAAATCCAGAAGCAGAAATGCTTATGGTGTCATATAATGTATTTTTAATTTTTCTATTCAGAGCAGATTTTCTGAAAGAAAAAATTTCAAAATCTTTTTTATCCTTTACATTCTCTGAGGACTTTATATTTGATTTCAAAAGAGTGAAAGACAAGGGAGATAATTGTAGTAGTAAGTGTAAGATCTGAATCTTTTCTAAGTGGGGATATCCAGAAAGTATCCATAACTCTGCTCCCAGTCGTCAAATCTACTTAGAAGTGATTTCACTTTCATCACTGGACATATCTGGAGGTACCTTATCATAGAATAGTTCATGCAAAAATATCTTGTTTACCAAATCATTCAGTAAAAGATAAACAGATGCAAATCAAAGAGATTTAATCTTATAATAGATTGAATGTGAAAAAGGTATTGAGGGGTATGGCAAAAGTTCACTTGGAATATTAAAAACTGTTATTATTAGACAATCAAGATATCCTCTTTAAAAATAATACAAATTCCATCCACTTCAGACATTGTTTCTATGCCAACAGATTGGGATCTTTAACCTTGGGAGGTAAACAGTCTTGGAGAAAACACAGAATTCAAAAACATGTGCCAAGGACCCTAAAGCACACCAGCAGGACATTCAACTATGTCTTGGGAATTCTTGCAATGACACTGATACCAAGCTTTTATGATCATATCAGTGGCATAGAGTAGAAAGAGTTGTTGGTCTTCCATACCACAGTGCCCAAGACTGCACTCAGATCCAAGCACAGATCCATAGGAACTCATGAGACAAATGGATGATACCACAATATCAACAGAATAGAAACTATAAAATTATCAAATATTTTGCTGGGGTAAAGATAAATAAATAATGATTATCAAACAAAATAAAAAGTAGTACATTTTAACAATCTACTTTAGAACAGTAGAAATAAAAGTCTATCAAATACATGAGTTTATTGCTTATTATTATTCATATCTATTTGTTCATATCATACTTATAAACGTATTAGTATAGATAAGTCAAACTTGACTTCTGTCACAGGAAAAACAATAAAGAGATTCATAGGTGAAGATCATTTTTTTTAAGTAGAAGAACCAGTGGACATTCAATGATGTATATTCTCAATTGAGAGCTGCAAAACCAAATCAAACATTTCAATATAAAAAAAAAGAATGCATAATACTCAGTTTTGAATAATGGTTTATGCAGTTACAAATGTATAAACACTTGTTACCACCATTTGTATAACTAGAGCTGAACAGAGAAAGATGATAGAGAGAGTTTATACTCAAGAAAGCTGTTAGGATAAAAGCAATATGTGAATATTGATCCAAATAAATCATCATGTGTATCTTTATTCCAAATGTCCAATGTTTAACCTCTATGACTTCTGAGATTTTTCCAAGTCAAAGTGAGAAGATTATAAGTTCAATAAGCATTTGTTGTGCGTCTAGTCCCAAATGAAAGATTTTAAAAAATAGTGAGTGGAATTTAGTTTTCTGAGCTCTGTCAACCTAAATTCAATATTTAAAAAAACAACTGGGAGATTGGAGATATGACTAAAAAAATACATGCAGGTATTCTGGCAATTTTTCTTTTACTTGTAAATCTGATCTAACTATAAATTTCTGAAATTATTCCAAGTTTAGGGTTAACACTGACTGAATTTAGTTGAGTTTAGCATAAGACCATTAGAAGGGATACCAAATAAGAATCAAATTTGCTAACAATTGTTTGCTAGTCTAGCTCACTAAACAATTCACCAAAGCCTCAATTCAAGTTTGTCTAAATAACTGAGGTGTAGCAAGAAATAATTCCTCTTAGAAATAGTAACTTAAAACTTTTTAATACTCAAAAATGTATGTCTTTTAATAAAACTGTATCATATAAACCAATTAATGAAAGTAGATACAGCTGCTAAAATAAAACACACACACACACACACACACATGTAATGTGTCTTTATATAATAATTTTTGTCTATAGTACATCAAATCAATTAAAGTTTCAAGCAGGATAATTTAATAAGCAAAAGTTGAGTTACTTTTATTGAACACACCATTTACAAGAATAAATACAAGTTAACTTGCTTGTCAGGTTGGGATTATCAAGTTAGCTTTGCTAATCATTACAGTTTTATTGAGTCTGGTTCTCACAGAATGCCCTACACTGTATAAATGTTTATAATCCAATATATGATAACATTTATAATTGGAAAAATATTTTGACAAAAAACCTGTTAAATTATAATAAGGATTTGACAAAATATCAATTTCATTTGTGTTATCATTTTTTTTATAGAGTTCACTCATAGTATTATAATCATCATATGAAAAGAACAGTTCGATTGACTATATTATAAGTGAATGCAGTAAACTGACAGAGAAGAAGTACAAAAACAGGCATAACTGGGTGGGAGAGGTTATCCACTTGGAAGTATGCAAGAGACTAAACTTTGACCATACAGACAAATGATATATGAACAAACCAGAATCTGTCCTGGAAAACGGGACACAAAATTCTCTGGGATTTCAAATGGATGACAAGAAGAAAACTACCCTGATCCAAAGTGACCCCCAAAGGAACCATTCCCAGCAACTATTGACAAATAACATGTTCACCTATGATGTGAAAAATCCTTACTGCACAGATTAAAAAACAATTCTTTTAATCACTTGAATACCATAGACTATTTTCATAAGAACAAAAAGGATGCCATAATTGAACAAGAGGAACAGGTGACCGACTATATATATATATATATATATATATATATATATATATCAGCTCATCCTCAAGGAAGTGAGAATAAGGTACAAAAACCTAGGAAAACTGGAAAGTGGAATTAGCCATAAGAAGATAGACTCTAGCAGAAGTGAAAATCCAAAGAGGCATTTTGTAGAGAGATTCACTGTTGCCTCAATGATTCATTATAGCAATAAAACCACTGAATTACAAACTAAGGAAATGGGGGCTACAAATTTACAAAATCATTAGAAAAGATTAATCACCTAATGGATATAGATGATATCAAGTCATTTGCAAAAACTGAAAAAGAAATGGAGACCCAGATACAAACAATAAGAACATACTGCCAGGATGTAGGAATGAAATTTGATACTGAGAAATGTGCCATGCTGATAATCAAGAATGGAAAACGAGATACAAGGAAAAAAATAAAACTGCCAAATCAGGAAAGCCTCAAAATGTCAAGAGAAATGGAAAATTTCAAGTATTTGGAAATCTTAGATGCAAACACCATTTAACAAGATGAAAGAAAAATAAGCAAAGAGTAATTCAAAAGAATGAGAAAACTTCTCAAAACCAAATTCTGCAGAAATCTCATCAAAGGAATCAACAGCAGGGCAGTACCTCTAGTAAAATAGTCTGGAAAATGCTTAAAATAGACAAGGGAACAAGTTAGACAAATGAACCAAAAGAAAGAAAATTGATGACTGTCCACAAGACCTTACATGCAGGAGATGATATAGACAGACTATTAAGCAAAGAAGAGAACTTGCCAGCATTGATACATCAATACGAAGACTACAGAATTATATTAAAAAGAGCAAAGAAAGACTAATAACAGTAGTCAGTAACAACAATGGTAATATAAGAACAAAGAGAAAAATAGCAAAAACAAGGAAACAGAAATGAGAAAAAAAACAACAGTATGTATATTTCAAGTGACAAATTGCTGTGATAGCACACAAGAAGACCTGATCATGGCAACAAAGAGAAAGCTCAAGGGAGAAATCAAATCTCTTTTAATAGCAATCCAAAACAATACCATAAACACTAATTACATTGAAGGGAAAATTGATAATATGCAACAGAATATTAAGTGTAGGTTATGTAGAGTAAAAGATGAAATGGTTAAACACATAATAAGTGAATACAGCAAACTGGTACAAAAAGAGTACAAAACTAGACATGATTGAGTGGCAAAGGTGATCCACTGAGAATCGTGCAAGAGATTAAAATTTGACCATACAATCAAATGGTATATGCACTCACTAGAATCCGTTATAAAATTTTCCGAAATTTTGAGATACTAACGGATCATCTAATTCTAGTGAGAAGTCCTAATCTGGTGTGAACTAACAAGAAAATAAAACTTGCCATCCAGTAGATTTTGCCATTCTTGCCTACCACAAAGTGAAAATAAAAAAAAGGGAAAAGATAGAGAAAATACTTGAACCCAATCGAAAAGGATGTGAAATATGAGGATGATGGTGACACAAATTGTAGTCTGTGCGCTTGACTGGCTCCCAAAGAAAAAAGACTGAAATCAGAGGAAGAATCGAGACCATCCAAGCAATAGCATTGCTGAGATTGGCTAAAATATTTAGAAAAGTCCTGCAGACTGAGGAGACTATCATTTTGACTGCAATAAAAAACCATCAGCAAAAATTAACATGAACATTTTGTAGAAAGCAAAGTAATAATAACTAGTGTGAAAAACTTGCAAGTAATAAAATACTACGATTGCTACTTCTAATAATAATTTTGAAGCAATCCTCAAGACTGAGTGAACTGACAATCAGAGAAAGAATTATGATTATCTTCGTTAAAATTGGTGATGATGCTTAGAAAAATCCTAGAGATCTGAAGTGACTTGCCATCACTCTGATTCCAGTAACAAACTACCAGTTAGAGCTGCTGTACGAAACTGTGTGAAATAATGATAACTAGAAAGATATATTTAAAGATTTCAATGTTAAAACTGAGTTATCTTTCTGACTTAAAAAAAAATCAATTTCATATATGTCATCATTTTTTTGGTGTGGGTTCACTCGTAAAATAATACAACAGACACTGGCAAAAAGCCTTAACAAAGCCCCATAGAGACTTCAGATCTCTCAATAAATATGTCACTAAATAACACTGGCATATGTTCCAAATATTTGCAGTAATGAGTTTCACTAACCCAGAGAGAAAACTCAGTCTTCTTGAAGAAAGCCTCTCTATGAATGTAATAAATCTTACTAAACTGACATCTAAATAAAAAAATTACTGCAAAGACCATAAAGTTTTTTTAAAAGAAAAAAAATGTGTTGCCAACAAAAGTCTTTCATCTGACCTCCTAATATCTCCTATGGGTCAGTCTACTGTTCTACATGAGTTTGAATTGATCTTTACTAACCCAGAACTCAAGATGGAATCACAAACTTTATATATATATATATATATATATATATATATATATATATATATATATATATATACTATTATGTTACAGAGCCATACCAGTAGTGTAAAGTATTGATTAAGTGTCACTCCAACACAACATCTGGGAGAAAAACCTGGGAACTAACCCATTAGCTCTCTGATCTCCAATTAAATTAAAGGTGTAAATTTGTTTAAGATGGAAGTGTTACTAAACTTACCAACCCAACCTCAAAACCAATTTACTGCAGTAAGAGAATGATGTCTTTATATTGCTTTAAGAATTATGTCTTGATATTGCTTTAAGAAACTATAACAAAATATTTGGAAAGCAAATTGACTAACACGTGAGTTTACACTGATCATAATTGACATATGTAAGTTTACACTGATCAAATTAGATCAAGGTTAGATTTAAGAAAAATGCATGAAAGTAATTTAAAATTTTGTTATTTGGAAATATTTGATCCCCTGCCCTTAGCTAAAGTTTAATGGCAGAAGTCAAAAAGGTTTAGTTTCTTACTATAGTAATTGAAGCTCATTAGTGAACTTGTAACTAAAACATGTCAGAGTCAATTTATTTGAAATAACTGGATTTATAGAGAATTTTGAAGGAACTTTTTGTGAAAATCATTGTTTATATACAGCTTAATGGCTTGTTGGAACAAAACATTTTTTATCAAACTTTCTGTATTGTTTGACAGAACATAAATTCTACAGGTTTGCTACAAAAAATGAATTATGTGGTTAGCCTATAAAACCTTTTTACTTAATCAATGAAAAACTAGAATGACCAAGTAAAAAATGAAACATTTTAAAATTTTTTAGATTAACTACTTGTCTTTTATCCTTTAATCTACTTGTTGTTACTTAAAAATTTACACCAAACAATTACAAATGGTAATTGTTTTTATTAAAGATAAATTCACAATTATATTTTCAATTTTACCTGTAAAGATAATATGAAGGTAATATTGTTTTGTGAAAATACTATAAAGTTTTGAAGGGAAATATTCCTGAGTGACTCTTAAATTTATTGCTTTAAACATTTTTGGCTTTAATTCAAATTGCTCTGTCATTAATTTACCACACTATCTTAAAGAAATACATAAAGAACTAATTAGCAATACTCAATTAAACATAAGTAATTATTGTAGTCAGATGATTCATTAATTCTTTCTTTGGAAGTTTGTAATTTCATATAATATGCAATTAGTCACCTTGCAGAAACTTGGCTTTCTGCTGATTATTGTTCTGTTTTTTATTCCTATAGATTCTCTGTCAAAGAGGAAGAAAAAATTGCATTAAAGCCTTTCCATGGGTTCCATAAGTATACTTACCAAAATTGGTATTTTCTAATTCAAACTGTTTTTCCAGCTGTAGAGAATAGACACTTGCCAATTATTAAACTGTTTTTCCAGCTGAAGAGGACAGACTTCCCAATTTATTGATATAAAAATAGAGTTTTATTTCTTCATGGATTTAACAATTACCTATTCTAAAAATAAATCATTTTTTATTGCTATTTTAAACATTGTAGATACAAGTCTTGATCTTTTATTTAATGTAGATGGATACTTCAACTATTATTATCAATAAGCATTCAGAAAGATATATCCTTTTTCATAATAAATACTCTACAGTATTATAATCACTTGTTGTCATAAGTAATTCAGTTCTTTTTTGTTGAGAAAAATGTTTTGTTTTTTCATATGAGTATCATTACTATTTTTCTTTAATCCAAGATAATTTAGAATTGAATTTTGGGCTAAGATTGACATTTTCAGCTCTTTCTGGTTGAAATCAAGTTATTTTCAGGTTTAGATTAAGGTTAGATTGCATATATTGTGCAGAGAAGTGGGTAACAATAATTTTTTAAAGTAGCCTCTGATGCAATCAGTTCAAAGTGGAATTTTTTACAGTATGACGAGGTGAGAAATTAAGTTTGGAATCAAAAAATTAAAAAATGTCCATTGTGATCATGTGCAAATGCAACTAGAACAAATTTCATATCCAAGCTTTCAAAAACAGCGAAACAAAAATTTTGAAATTAAAAAAGAAAAAAAAAAGCACAAAAATCCCAGAGCAACACTTGGAATTTTTGCACTATATTGAAAAGCACTGAATTGTTTTTTAAGCATGTCTTGAAAAAATTAGAGGGAAGTTGCCATAAATTTAATTTCAGGGAATTCTATTAAATTAGCATGAAATATGAAGTAAGACCTGATTTCCAAAATAATATTTTATATGCCTAACACATTTTCATCTTCTAATTAACACTGAGCCAGGAATCTGCCTTTTCATATAAACGACTAAAAATATCATTTGTTTTTTTTTTGGTTTTGGAGCACAAAAGATAAATTTTAAAAAAGACCTTGGAAGGCTGATGCAAGTATTTTTCATTTGTGTTAATAAATAATTTTGATTTTACTATTTTATTATTTTTTTTACTTTTTTTGAAGAATTCAGACAAAAAGTAAAAAATTACCATTCTGTGAAAATCAATTGGTAGCAATTTTAATTCACAAACAACATCTTTCAAGATATGTATATTCTATTTAGAGAATTACACGCAGATATCTACAGCTTAAATACTTATCCATATCAAAATGATGAAAAATAAAATATACAGTCTTTTTGATACAGGTATTCAAAATTAAAAGCTTGACCTTTCTGCATGAGGAAAAGACATTCAAAAAGAAAAAAACAATTCATTACAACAGAAACTAGAGCAGATACAGGGATCAAAATAACAATCTTGGATAGTGCAAATTTCAGCTACAAAAAGTTATTTTTCAATACAGTCATCACCTCTGATCAAGCTTTTGTTCATCACTAATGAATAAAAGCTTTACATGCCATACTCCTAAAAAATTGCTTTGACAGTAATGTATTATATTCTATCTTATAACATCAGATACAGCTGTTGTTGGTATGGTAAAAGTTGAAATGTCCAAACATCAATTCATTATTAGTTCTTCTCTTCCAGAGAAAACTCTTATCTCAATTACATCCAAATTGAAAATTTAAAAAAAAGAAATGACAATCCCATTTTATTTTCTAAAAGTGTCATTTGAAAAAAGAATAAAAATCATTTCTGCCAATCAAAGAATTCTGTTATAAAGAATAATAGTAATTTGAAAAAAACATGTTTTGGGGGGGTCATATTTTGTTTACATTTGATGCTTACTTTTATCATTTTCAGAATATTATAAATCAGTTTTACTTTCTTCACATTTGAGAAAAGAATATTTATATCAATTTGACAATTTGTATGTAAACAATTTTAAATGTTTAAGATCATTTATATACACAATCTGCAAAGATAGCTTTTTGAGATATTTCTCTTTCTAAGATATCTGGTTATGATAAAGAGTACTGGCATACTTTCTCCAAAAGATTCAGTTTAACATGAACATGAAAAAAAATCTATCTTGAATTCAAACTCAGTTAATTAATTCTGCTTTTCAACATGATAATCATCTTCCAGTGCCAACACAATAACCCAATATCATATATCCTATCATCAAAATATTCCGAGGTGTGTTCAAAAACTGAAGCTGCATTTACTAAAACAGAAATAAATAAGGAATAAAACATTAATTTGCACCAAAATAGTCCTCTTAGCATTTTTACACTTATTCCAGTGAGTTTTCAATTGGTTGAGGCATCAGTAAAAGCTCTCTTTTGATAAGATGCAAAGCTGTGCCATCATACTTCTTTTGATGTCTTATTTGTCCTCAAATTTTACCCTTATGATGAATTTCAGTTTAGGAAATTGCATCATTGGGCTAATGAGTAGTGTTTGCTAATGGTCCAGGAGACCGGGGTTCAATCCCTGGTTGAGTCATACCAAAGACTCCAAAAATGGTACTTGATGCCACCTTGCTTAGCACAGCTCTATAAGGTAAGGATCAAGGGTAAAGTGGAGCAATCCAGGGAATGGAGTAGCACTCTCCCTTACACATCGGTGTAGTAGCTATTGAAAAGGGAGCCTTCGGGTCACCCTTGATGACTAAGATCACCAACTTTACTTATTTTCACAATTATGTATTTTGTAAAAAATTGCAGTTCAAAAACTATTGAGACTTCTTTGTTAAGTTACTTTATTACTCAACTGTTCACTTAAATTTTAAATGAGAAAAAACTTAATTCTGTATCCTTTTTGTATTAAATGAATTGAAAACTTTATTTAAATGGAAAACATTGGTAAGATAACATAAAAGATATCACTGTAATATTGTTAGAAGAATTTTAAAATAACATAATAGATATAAAATAATACTGAAATAAAATGAATTTTTAAAAGATTGAAATAAAATGGAAAATTCTCAACAAATCCAGATGGAGATAAAATTGATCCTGGATTAATTTATTATGAGATGCCTTCAATCATTTCATGGGTTGAGCTTAACTTTTTGATTTGAAACTTTTGAACAATTCTAAAAGAATTAAGTTGTCATAGTAATTGAATGTAAAAGATTTCCAAAGTGACAGGGAAATATTAAAATGACTCATAAGGTGTAATGATTATTGAGAGCATTAGGTCAATTTTTACTGGATGCTCTATACTAATGGTCTTGTGCCACAACTTAGTTAAGCTTAGCAAAGGATTAATAAAGGTAAATAACATTAGAGTCATATCAACAGATAATAGATTTACCTAGTTAATTTGAAACTTATTTATATATTTAATTATGAAACAAATCAGTCAGAAATTAAATCATTTGACTGAAGATTGTAACATTTGTGAGTATTTACCAAAAGAGAAACAGACAGATAGACAGACAGAGGTATTTACATTCAATGTATGTTTATAAATAAAAAGTATAATTTTTCATTGTTTGATGGTTGGATGGGCCGAAACATCACTGTAGATTCATAATGTCATTTTTCCTTTTCAGCTGAAATAGCATTAACCACTCAGCATCCTGATCTTGTGATCTGGTCAGTTAATTCAAAAAAGTTTATATCATTGAGTTAACAGTTCCTTTTGAGGAGGAAAATATTGACTGGAGACATTGACGTAAGCTGGAAGCGTACAAAGATCTTGGAGAGCAATATGTTAGAAATGGCTGGATGACCAATATATTACTGTTTAGAAGTAGGATGCTAGAGTACTGAAGTTTTGCCAATTCAACCTCTGCATATCTGACTAAACTTAGCTTTACACCAACAAAAAAAAGGAAGAGATCAAGCTGAATTTGCCTCTGATACATATTGCTTTCAATAAGTTTCCAGACTTTTTTTGTACAGGCATTTAAAATTGTCGTAGACTCTTGAAAATTCAGTATGTTATTGTTCTACATCTTATGAGATTACTGACTATTTTTTTATGATTTCTGCTCCAAATGAACAGCTACAGCAGCAATTGGAATACACCCTACAAAAGCCTGATTGTCACAGCTCGTAAATTTCAAAAATGCAATCTTGACATGAGGACACTTTAGAAGAACCATATGCAATAAAATTCTGTTTAAAACTTGGTAAAAATGCCACAGAAACGTATGGAATGCTTCAGACTGCTTTTGGAGCATCTTGCATGAATCAAGCATCAGTTTTTGAGTGGCATAAGAGATTCAAGGAAGGCAGAGAGTCTGTGAGGGATAATGAGAGGTATGGGAGGAGTAAGGAAGTCAACTCACCAGAGTTGATTAGCCAAAGGGTTACTATATTGAGGTTTTAAGGGAGTTCAGGAAGAAATTCAATCGGAAGAGGCCAGCACTCTTCAAATCGGATCAGTGGCATTTCCACCAGGACAATGCACAAGTCCCCAACTCCATCCTTGTCACAGACTATTTGACCAAGATGGGCATCAAGACAGTTCCTCAGCCTCCCTATAGTCAAGATCTTGCTCCCAGTGCCTTTTGGTTATTCCCTAAGCTCAGAGGCTGTCGTTATGAGACAAGTGAGCTGAAAGAGGCTGTGACGAAGGTCACTGACACACTCACACAAGAGGACTTCCATGGGGCCTTCCAAAAGTTGTTGGAATAGTACAACAAGTGCATTGCAGCTGGAGGAGATTACTTCGAAGGGGACTAGAGTTTCATGTGTATACGATTAATAAAAGTGCCCATACAAAAAAAGTCTGGAAACTTATTTAATGATCCTCATACATTCATACAGTGACATAAAATGAACAAAGTTTTGCTACTATCCTGTGATACTGCTGGAGTACCCTGGGTTAGTGGTAATGATGCTTTTGTTGACACGGTTGGGGTACCCTGGATTAGTGGTAACGATTTTTTAGCTTGACCCTGTTTGAGTACCCTAGGTTAGTTGTAATGATATTTTAACTTGACTCTGCTGAAGTTCTTTGAGTTAATGGTAACAATGTTTTAGCTTGACTTTGCTGGGATACCTTGGGCAATAATGTTTTAGCTTGACCCTGTTGAGTTACCCAGGATTAATTGTCACAATGCTTTAGTTTAACCCTGTTGGAGTAACCAGGATTAATGGTAATAATGATTTAGCTTGACCCTGTTGGGATACACTGGATTAGTGGTAATGATGCTTTAGCTTGATTTTACAGGGGTTCCCTGGGTTAGTGGTAATGATGCTTTGGCTTGACCTTGCTGAGGTACCCTGAGTTAGTTTTAATGATGTTTTAGCTTGACCCTGTTGGGATACTATGGGTTGGTGGTAATGACATTTTTGCTTGACCTTTCTAGGATAACCTGGGTTAGTGGTAATAATGCTTTAGCTTGACCCTGGTGTCATTATCTGATGTTGGCTTTTGTTTGTTTCAGTTTCAGTTTTATGAATCTCTTTATATAATGCTTATACAACTAGATCTCAGGATAAGATAATGAGAAATTCCATTGTTATACTATCATAAAGGTATTTTTGAAAATCAAATATAGCTGTGATAGTGTAGCAGAAGATATATTTCGGTTTGGTGCGCAATTTAATTTGACGCATAATTTCACCCAATCAGGATGACTTATCTGATTCAGCCCGGATCTCCTTTTCCAGGCAGCAGAAATTGGGTAAGCTGCCAAACACACTCTCGTTAGCTGGACAATGTCGCCCAGTGCAGTCGTCTCACTGGCAGCTCTTCAATAGCAGCAACAGCATGGACACATGAGGGAACCTATCTAATTTATGGATTCTTTGCGTCTAATATCTCTTAGACCTAGGAATCCCAGTTGAATATGAATTAGATACTTTCAATATGCCACCACAGGAACAACTTTATGTCACCCCCAAAATTGGCTATGTTGATGCAATGCCTTTATTCTGCTCTCAACACCTAGCTCTCAATTCACCTCTGGGCCACCTTAATGGAGAGAACGCATGCCTCTCCACCAGACACACAAAACTCACAGTGACTCCAAAGTTAATTTCCTCCAACGACAACATGGCTTTCGCTAAACTACGGTGAACACAATCCCTCGCACGTCTGATGACACACACTGCCTTTCTCAACTTGCTCATCACTCCATTTTGTCTCCTTACTCACTACGAGACTTGCAGCACAAATGCAAATTACATTTTCCATGCTGCAAATAAAAACTATCCCTAAAAACACATATCGACTATCGGCATCTTACTTCTTCATCTCTCCTTTATTTACCTAACTACAATTAGCGAGGGAATTACACATTTAGCAAGAAAACAACTCAATGCAAAAACACACAAACACGTCACAACTCTTCCTCGCTCAACAATAACAAAATATTTTCCCTGCATAACAACAAAAAATTCTGGCTAAAATAGGAAGACTACTCTACTTATTCTTGGCCCTATCATTGGAGCCTAGAATACACTGATTGTATCCCCTGCAGAGTAGTAAGACCCCCTACTCTAAAAAGCTACGCTCAAGATATGATACTAAACTGTCAATGGGTCAAATAGATCTGTTAAAAATTATTCTGGGACTTTTTGGAAGAAAATAAATAAAACTGCATTCATGCATACAGAGAGCAAATAGAATTAACTCTTTTTAAACAAAATGTACTTAAGTATATTATTTTCCTTTTAGACAATGACAGGTTCTTCTGTAAGTGTTTATTGTAGAAGATTGCTAGTTGACAAACTATAGCAAGTTAGACTGTCTTTTTGTTGTCTTTTGTTATTCTGTAAATGAGTCTGAATAATCTGTTTTTACCTGTATCATTAAAAAGAAAATAAGTTTAATGCAAAATTGAAACAAAAACAGGATTGAGAAATATTGAAAAGAAAGTCATGAAAGATGAATAAAACGTGATTAATGTTTTGTTCATTGCATGTGCAATTAAATCTTTTTTTTTTCTCGGTACAAACCATTTGGAACATACAAATTGCCATCTTTATTACAATCAAGAATTTAAACATTTTGTTTAAATCACTTTTGATGCTGTTAGTTTAATTTTATATCTGATGATTTTTAATTTTCTCCATGATTCCAGTTCATTTTCAACAAAAAAAAAAATTTTTCCTCAAATTAAAAAAGCAAATGAAAAATAAAACAAGCTTTGAAATATTGATTTCAATTAGAATGACACAAATCATAACAATATTTGAAAATGGTGCCATTTTCCTCATTATAGCACAAATTAGAATGTATTAAAACTACTTTTATTTTAAGAGACTTTTACTTCATGTACACACCTAAAAACTATCTATATACCTCACTATAGTATTAATATTATCCCACTATATATATAAAAAAAGAATATGATAGGGATTATCCTTTGTTTATGGTGCTATATAAATCAGTACAGCATTTTAAATGTTACATGGAGAAGAAATGGGTCCTACCTATTAACCTTCATTGCAGACATTAAGGTAATACTCAGCATGTCATGAAATATATATATATATATATATATATATATATATATATATATATATATATATATATATATATATATATATATATATATATATATATATATATATAAGATCTTAACAATAAGTTAAATTCCCCCATGAAATATTTTAATTCTTAATAAACAATGATATGGACATCAAATAGTAAAAGATATTCTCTTAAACTTTTCAATTTTTTGATTTTACAAACTATCTTAGCAAAAATAAGTTAAAAATTTTTAGCAAATTTTCAAGTATTTAAAAACCAAACCAAAGCTACTTTTTATCAATTTTCATAAATGTAAACATTCACTTTAAACTTTGTAAAGTTGATAGCTTGAACAGTCTTGAAATCTATTCTCTAAATAACTTTGTCTTGATGAAGGATGAAGATCTAAACTGGTTGAGATTAATAAAAAGGAATAAAATTTATTTATTAATAAAGCACCTGTTGTTCTAAAGTGGTAACCCAAAATTCAAATATATATGTGCGTATTTATATATGAGGTCTTGTGAACACACACACACACACACACACACACACACACACACACACACACACACACATGATATCAATGTTTCCTCTGTGTGTGTGTGTGTGTGTGTGTGTGTGTGTGTGTGTGTGTTCACAAGACCTCATATATAAATACGCACATATATATTTGAATTTTGGGTTACCACTTTAGAACAACAGGGTCTTTAGGTACCTGAATGTCAGACTAAAAAACGCACAGTAAATTAGTCCATACCAGCCCATTGGCCTCATGGGAAGAGTGTTTCCCAATGATCCAGGAGACCAGGGTTCAATACCAGGTCAAGTCATACCAAAAATGGTACTTGAAGCCTCCTTATTAAACACTTAGCATTATAAGGTACAGATCAAGTGTAAGTGGAGAAATTCAGGTAAAGGAGTAGTGCCCTCCCCTTCTCCTTGGTAGTAGCTATTTAAAAGGAGCCTTTGGGTCGCCCTTAACTATGGTTGGCTGATTTACTTATATATATATATATATATATATATATATATATATATATATATATATATATTGATTGATTGATTCTATATGTATATATTAACTGTGTCTGGCATATATTTCATACATATCCTTGATGATAATTAATTTTTTTTCCTATTTAATTTTGTTTTCTATTATCAAGAAAAATTTAATTTGAATATTTATTCCTTTGAGTAGAAGTAATTTTCATTTTCTTGAATAAAGAGTGAAAATCTGAATCCAGAAATGTTCTAATTGAAGTCAAAGCAGGAATTGATAAAGGGACAAAAGATTCAATTAAAATTAGAAAATTGCTGTTCAATTTGATTAAAGCCATCACTGAAAGAAGCTTATTTGTTCCATCTTTCATTATAACATGTATGATTATTCAATGTAGTCACTTCTAAAAATGGTCAGATGTCATAGTCTCTTTAAGAACATAATGTTCAGTCTTGAACACTTTCCAAAAGAAAATTGCTTTCTGAATGGTTTATTCAAGAACTTTTCCTTTGAACATTTATTAGTCTTATCTAATTTAATTTTATTTAAATTTAAGTCAAAAGACAAAAATGACTGGAAGACAAAATATGGCTGCTATGAAGGCATCACAAATGATTTTCCTTAAAAATGATATCCAATCACATCCAAATAAATCACAATTAAAATGATGAACATCATAGTAAATATGTTATCATAGAAAATTGACATTAACCAAAATGAAACACTTACGTTCGTATAAAACTACATTAAATCCTATTAATATCACGGACAACAATTTCTGTTTTCTTAACAAATATATAGTTATAGCGTATCTATTTGACATGGCAATCCCAAAAGTATATACATACATGCAAACACATACACACACTCACACATATGTAAACACACGTTCACACACACACACACACACACACACACACACACACACACACACACATATATATATATGTATCATCATCATAAAGTCATGCAGATATCACAGAGAATACATACATATATATATATATATATATATATATATATATATATATATATAAGATGACTTTAATGTTTCAAGACTGGACTGCAGTTGTATTTACCAAGACAGAAATCTACAATGAATGATATATTCATTTTTTCCAGAATAGTCCACTTGGCATTCAACATATTTATTCCATAGAGTTTTCCATTAATCAAAGCATCTATGAAACTCTTTTTTGATATGGTGTTAAATGGTGCTATTGATTTTTTTAATGTTCTTAAAACCTACTCTTGAGTTGAATTTTTTGTTTAGAAAATAAGGAGGCTGCTGCACTGGTATAATTCTGTGTTATGTTCAAACTACTGTTACAAAATATTGAGGCAGGTTTCATCATTTGTTTTCAAACAAGTATTGACTAATCTAGATGGAAAACTGGAATAAGTGTGTTGAATGACAAGAAAATAGTCATTCATTGTTAATTTTTCTTCTCTTAGTAAATACAACTCTAGTTTCACTATATTTTTAACATAACTTACACATACACACACACATACACATACACACATATACACATACACATGTACACATACAAACATGAGTGTAGCAAAAGTATTTTTGTTTTTACAGACATTTATTCTAAATCTTATTTGATGTAGACATCTAAAGAGAATCCATGACTTGGTTATTATTATCATTTGATACCTTGGGAGTTTTTCATACAACAATTACCTGATGAGCTTTCATTGGAGTCTGAGTTACAGCAAGTCTTCTCAGGTCTCCAGGATTCTTTTGAATATTCTGGCCAAGTTCTCCTCTGGCAACGTTCATTTTTTCACTTCCTTGAAAAATCCACTTGATGACAAATTTTCTTTTTTTTTTATATCGCAAAATCCCAGAGAATTTCATACGTCCCATTTTCTGGGATGGATATTATTATTATTTTTCTCCTTTGGGAATCTTTTACACCAGTGTTAGCCGATGGTTTCTCACTAGAGTTTGAGTGACATCTAGTCTCCTCAAGTTTCCAGGACTCTTCTCAGGATTCTGGCCAATCTTAAAAATGCAGTAGTTTGGATGGTCTCCACTCATCCTGTAATTTCCAAGTCCTCCAATCCCTTTATTAATCCTTTGGTGATTGTATCAAAAGCACCAATTATGATTGGTATGACCATCACTTTAATATTCCACAGTTTTTCCAATTCTCAGGCAAGGTCTTAGTACTTATCTTTCTTTTCACTTTCTTTCAATTTTACTCTGTGGTCAGCCTGGACAGCTAAGTCCATTACTCGGCGAGTTCTCTTTTTTATTTGTTGACTCTAATTATTATTATTTGATTTTGAGCTTTACTTTCAGTTTCTGACAATCTTTTACCAGGTCTTTAACCAAGACCTACGATGAGGGAAGATAGCGATTATATGTATTCTATGAATTTATGCTCTTTGCTGCTTAAATCCCTTTTTTATTTCATATATTTAAGGTTTAGTCAAACGGTACAAATACTTTCCTCTCATCTTGATTTAATCTATGTGAAATTTGATTCTGCATTGAATTTACATATGACTTTTACATTTTAAGATTTAACAGATATCTAGTCCTTTGGGATATTTTGCATTTATTTGAGCTTTAGATATTTGGATAGATATTTTCTCAAAATATAGGATCTACAAAGAAATATATTTTTATGTTGGTTTGTGACATTTCACATAGTATTTCTGATAAATTTCCTTTTGATTTTTCCTAAGATAAAAAATACCTACAACTACAGAAATAACAATGATTTGCATGTTCCATATACATTAATAACATTATTATTATTATTATTATTATTATTATTATTATTATTATTTTACTCTTTGTGAGTTTTTGACACCAGAATTAGCTAGTGTTTTTTCACTGGAGTCTAAGTGACAACAAGTCACCTCAGCTCTCTATCTCTGTATTATAGCCAATCTTAACAATGCTGTGGTCTGGATGGCCTTTATTACTTTGATTTCCAATTCTTCCACTCTTTTTTCCAAATCTTTGAGGACCATTCCAAGTATAATTGGTATCACCACTTTCCATAGTTTCTCAGCTCTCTGACAAGATCTAAGAACTTTTTAATCTTTTTACTTTCTTTTATTTTCACTCTGTGGTCCATCAAAATAGCAAAATCCACTAGATGGCAAGTTCTTTCTTTTTTTCTTGTAAATTAACCCTTGTCTACTAGCTGGGATTAGGTGGGATTAGGTGATCTGTTTATATCTCAAAATCTCAGATAATTTTATGTATCTCATTCTTTCGGATGGATTTTGGTTTTTGCAAATGCCATTTGGTAGCATGGTCAAATTTCAATCTCTTGCACAATTTCCAGTGTATCACCTTTCCCACCCAATCATGTCTAGACTTGTACTCCTTTTGTGCTAGTTTGCTTTTGCTAACAAAAGTATTTTTGTTTTTTACAGACATATTGCCAAAGCAGATTTCATGTACACATCTAAAGAATATTAATGATTTCAATATATTATTGCTTCTTTTAAAAAATTTTCTGGTCTTCACTGAAGTTAAAGTAACACCTCTCCTCAATTCTCCAGAAGTCTTCCAGGTATATTAGCTGATCTCAGCAGTCCTGCAGTCTGGATGATCCTAATTCTTCCTTAGATCTCTGGTTATCTCAGTCTCTTTTCTTGGCACTTTGGAATTGTTCCAAGAATTCTGATTATGATTGGTTTCAACATCACTTTCATGTTCAATAACATTTCAGCTCTCGGTCAAGTTTTTCCTTTCTTTTATTTTTATTCTATAGTCGACTGGATAACAATTACTTGATAACTGTTTCATCTTTATCACAATATAGCTTACATTTGCAATTTTTGCATATCATAAATTTTTGCTTTGACAAAATTAATTTTTATTGCTCATTTTGTCCTGTTTTAATAAACAATAAATTTCTCTGTTTAAGTTTCTCATTTGTTAATATATCCACATCATTTTAAGTTCAATTTCTTTATCACTTAAAATATCCATACAGTGGTTTTTCTTCCCATTTTTGTTTTCAAAATTTTATGATTTTTGTTTTCCTGCTTCAACCTAAGTTGTTTTTGTCTTTTATTTTTGGATATTTCTTTGAATCCCAGAATTGCTGTATAAATGCAATCCTGAATTCTGATGAGTCCTTTTCCTCCTTTCTTTGATAGAGTCTGTCTATGTTATCTCTTGGGTGTAAGACCTTGAGCAAAGTCATCAATGTTCTTGTTCTGTGGTTCATAGTTACTCCCTTGTCCAGTCTATGAGGGGGTCCAGAGTATCTTACAAATGGAACTGTCCAGTTATCCATTATTTTGATTAGATTTCTACTGAAAAGTTTGGTTTCAAAAAGTTTTCTTAAGAGGTACCCCTTCATTACTTTTTCTTTCATCTACATTTGCTTGATGGTGTCTGCTTCTAATATTCCGAGGTTTCTTTTTCTCTAATTGTTCTGATATTTTCCTGATTTGCAATCTCAATAGTACACACACACACACACACACACACACACACACACACATGCTGTCTGGATTTTCCACATCACTGTTAGACACATTATCAGACTATAATCTCTTGGAGGGGGTCATTTTTAGGGGATCTTTCTGGATCAGAATACTTTTTTTCTGTCATCCAAGAATTTGTGCCTCTTGTTGGCACACTTGTACTAATCTCTCATGAATCATAAGCCATCGATTACATTTTGGTCAGATGCCTTCAAAAGGAATCACAAAGTATTTCTGCTTTCATTCCTTCTTCAATTCCTTATTATTTATTTTTTTAATTCTTGTTCATGTCTCTGTTCCCAAAATTTTCTCCAATAATATTTCCTATCAGTTGCATCAAGTTGATCAAATTTCTTCTAGTTTTACCCATTTACTTGTTCTAGAATCTACTTTCATTATTTTCAAATGTTCTATTTTGTTTGTATATTTTAATTCTGTGTAGGTATTTTCGAGTCTTCTTTCCTTAGTCAATATCTTTTAACTTATTTCTTCTAGTTGTCATTGTTTATCGATTGTATCATTCAACTGTCTCCTTGCTTCTTTTACTTTTCTTAGTATTTTTTGTATCTTCCCATAATTTTTTAATTTGTTCCTCCATTCTCATTTTAGTTTCCCTGCTCTCTTTAGAGTTTTTCATCAGGATTCCTGCATTGTCACTGACCAACTTTCCTCCTATATTCCTTTTGGAATACATTTCTGCAATCTATCCTCTTTTTCCATTCCTGATTTAACTTTTTTCTAGTATTCATTCCTTGGTGATGATATTATTATTATTATTATTATTATTATTATTATTATTATTATTATTATTTTCACTCTATTGAGATTGCCCAGTTGGTTAGGGCTGTAGAGTACACTGACTGCTTCTCTGTAGAGGGGTAAGACCTACCCCACAAAGAGTGTCTTAGATATGAAACTAAACAATCTGATGGTGAGGTTACAGTAATGCTGGAGCTTTGGGGAATGCAGAGTATCCTTTCATTACCATCACTTCCAGGTCTACTCTGGCCCAGAGTGGAAGCACCTTATAGGGTCCTATCTATGTTTGCATTTAAACTGCATATTTATACTGAACTGAATCATTTGAAATGGAACAGTTTTGACATTTGAACTGCATATTTAATGCTAAACTGAATTGTTTGAAATAGAACTGTTTTGACATCGAAACTGTACGAAAACTAAACTAAATTGTTCGAAATAGAAATGTTTTGACATTTAACTGTGAGTTAACAAAAACAATACTTATACTAAAATAAATTGTTTGTTTTAGGACTGTTTGGCTAAACTGAATAGCTTGAAATAGAAATGTTTTTGACAATTAAACTGTGTAGTCATGCTAAACTGAATTGTTTGAAATAAAACAGATTTTTTGTATAAAAATGGATTCGGCATTAAATAACTTACAAAGGTTGATATGCCATAAAACCCAAACAACCAACCAATCAATCTATTGAGAGTTTTTCACACCAGTAATAGCCGATGGTTTCTCACTGGAGTTTGAGTAACAGCAACTCTCCTCAAGTCTCCTAGACTCTTCTCAGTATTCTAGCTGATCTTAACAAAGCTGTAGTTTGGATGGTCTCCACTCATCCTCTTATTTCTGAGTCTTCTAGTCCTTGTATCAATCCTTTGGTGCCTGTACCAAGTGCACCAATTACAACTGGTATCACTATCACTTTGTTGTTCCATAGTTTTTTCAATTTCCTGGCAAGGTCAAGGTACTTATCTTTCTCTTCTTTTATTTTCAATTTTACTCTGTGGTCCGCTGAGACAGCGAAGTTCACAATTCTGCAAGTTTGTTTTTTTTGTTGGTTATTACAAAGTCTGGTCATCTGGCCAAGATTAGGTGATACATTTGTATCTCCAAATCCCAGAGGAGTTTGTGTGTCTCATTCTTTTGGACAGATTCTGAGCTGTGCATCATCATTCTTATTATCATTATCATTATGGAAGTTTTCTCACCAACTTCAAGTGATGGTCTTTCACTGGATTCTTTGTGATAGGAAGTTTCCTCAATTCTCTGAACTTCTCTCAGAATTGTAGCCAATCTTGAGGTTGTGGTTTGTATAACCTCATTACTTTCTCTTATTCCCAATTCCTCTGGACTCTTTTTGAAGCATTTAGAGCACTGTTCCAAGCACAGCAAATACAATTGGTATTCACATCACTTTCATGTTTCACAGTTTTTTTTCTTAATATATAATAGGTCATTCATTCTTCTACTTCCTTTGTGGTATCCTTTTTGTTATTCAGGAAACAGTCTCCAGCTTTCAATTCAGTGGTAAATTTCTTCTCTTATTTGTACCCTGACATTGATAAACATGTTATTGGTCTCTAGTTGCTTTGGATGGTTCTTTTTGGGGGGTATTTCTGGGTCAGGATGATTTTGTTATCTATTTGAGAATTCTTTGCTGCAAAGCTAATCTGTCATGAATTGAAGTGAATCTTTTGAAACAGAATCCAAATATCCTCTGATGGTGTGATACCTTCCAATTTGCTATTTGCTTGTTACTTATAGTGAAATCAGGTGTATTTCAGCATCTGGGCCATTTCCAATTTTTTGTGATTCATTTTTCATTATGTTTAACCATTTGGCTTTCTTGCTGTGTCATCTCTGTTTTCATAATTTTCTCCAGAAATGTTTTGTTTTTATTAACATCCAGTTGCTTAATTTTCTTCATGCTTTCTCCATTGACTTGTGAATAGAAAATTTCTTTTGTTATTTTTGAATATCCTGGTTTGCATGGGTTATTGGATCCTGTTTTGGTATCTTTTGAATCTCCCTTCCTTCAGTAATATTCTTTTGTTTATTTTTTCCTCTTCTCTCTGTCTTCTCTGTGAATCTTTTCTAAGCTGCAACATTCCACTGTGTCTTCATGGATTTTCCTTGTTTTAGTACTTTTGCATATACTTGTAGTTTCTTTATTTGTTCTTCAAACTTATTTATTATCATTATCATCATCATTATTATTATTATACTCATTGCAAGTTTTTCACAACAGTGCCACCTGATGGTCTTTCACTGGAGTCTGAGTGACAGCAAATCTCCTCAAGTCTCCAGAATTATTATTATTATTATTATTATTATTATTATTATTATTATTCATGTATATATATACATATATATTGTTATATATCTATACTACTCACACATATGTATACATACACACACACACACACACATATATATATATATATATATATATATACAGTACTGTGCGAGATTTTTGGGGCATTCTAAGCTATCGCAAATTTCTACCAAATCAGCAACTTATAAGTGGATGTTTAACATTGCACTTTTAACAGATGAAACATTGGCCTTGTTGGAGTCATTTCTATACATAATATTATATTTTGAAGTAGGGGTTCTGAATAAGATGGGAAGATGTGACACCATCCACAAAAAGTATTTCTTGTAAGTTAGCAATTAATAGAAATTTACAATAGTTTAAAGTAGTTGATGACTTTTGCACAGTAGTGCATATATATATATATATATATATATATATATTCAATATCCTAAATCTTTCATAGAATATACCAAAATAAAAGCTCTCAAAATTCACAAACATAAATGTTCTCCAAAAATTCCAAACAATAATTTTTCAAATAATTACTCATTACTTAGATATATTAATTTACCTAACAATTCAACAAAAAACAACATTGAAAAAAACTTAAACTACCTAGGAATTAAAACAGTCACTAACTCTTCAAAGACAATTAAGAATTTAATAAATGATAAAAATGATAGTACCCACATCAAATACGAAGCAGAGATTTATGAAATTCCATGTCTTGATAAAAAATATGAAGGTGAATCTGGATGTTGTATTAAAAAGCAAATTTATAAATACATTAGGGACTTTAAAAAAGGAAACACACACAATGCTTTGGTCAAACATAATTTAGAAACTAATCATAACTTTAGTTTTAAAGATTCCAGAATGTTAGTTTTTATATATAATAAAAAAACTCCAGAAAATTGTTGAATCTAGTATCATTTCAAACCACAATACTATCGAACAGAGACCCAATTTTTTCAAGTCGTCTCTTTAATTAGTCAGATTAAGCTGAATTAAACAGAAAGCAAGATAGAAAGAAAAAAGCAAACACTGATGAAGACAGATTGATATGTTATGGAATGTTTATAATAGTTAGAAATAAATAAAAAATTAACATAAATAAATAGATTGATGCTTTGACATTTTTTTAAAATAAATTTTGGAAAGCTCACTTTCTCATCTTTTTTGTTTCATCTAATAACTCAAATGCCCTGAAGAAGGTTTAAAAACTGAAACATTAAACACTGGTAAATGATTCAATAAATAAATTCATCCTCTGAAGACCTTGTACTTTTTCATCTCTGTATATTTTCATATACATAAATATAAAGTGCACATACATAGACATATATTTAAGAAAAAATAAAGACAGAATGAAAAATCAGACTGACATATTTCGTGAGAGTGATAGCTTCTTCAGTGATGACAAGGGTAAAGATATTGCCATCTTCATCTATATATATATATATATATATATCAGTTAGGATAGCATAGACTCAGAGTCAACAGTGATTTGTGACTGTCAGTTTCTCTTTAATGCTATCATTGGATCAAGACTTGGTCAGATGATCACATAGGCAAGAAACTTACAGTCGTCATGCACCACTGACTCTATGTTTACACTATCCAAACTTAGATTTACGCTCTATCATTGATATTGAGCACTCTTTATTTATAAATATAACAAACAATATATATATATATATATATATATATATATATATATATATATCAATTAGATTCTGGATAAAATCATGTCTAGTGAAAAATAATCTAAAAACAAATTTTTTTTCAAACTTCTAATCAACATGCATGGTTACATAATCTATGATTAATAGATAGCTTATCTTTCCAACAAAGATAATTTGTGCTGCTTAAAAATGTTCTGCACAATCTAATTCAATTTCAGATATGATAGCTTTACTAAGTAACCCAGTTAATAAGATAATACTCTTTGCTTTGGCTTGTTAGTGGATGAATTTTTTTCCGAATAAAATCTCTACATGCAGCTTTAAACAATGTACAACTTTTGGTTTGTCTTCTGTTGGCAGCAAGACTAGTTGAAGGAAACAATTAAATTTCATCAGTACTTTCTGTCAATGTCACCCACTAAGGCCTCTTGAAAGAGACATTTCTGGTTCATGACAGCACATTTTCCAAACATACAATTACATTTTGACTAGCCTTTCCATTATCCAAGATTTGATATTCACATGTTTATATATATACTCACAGGAAATGGGCAGGAGTCTATTATGTTGTTGTAATACAATATCATCATAAAATCTTTACACATTTTCAAATACTATAATATACAAGATGACCAGTGAGCTAAATGAATTGCCGTTGTAACAGCAGTCTATGATGATATTGAAGTTTCTATTTAAAAAAGAATGGAGGATTCAAATTAGCATTTTATGATTAATAAATGATGTAAAGCTTGAATGTAGAACCGACATAATAATTCTTCATTTGCAAATTGGGCAGGAAATTGCTTTTTTCTCTAAGACCATTTTAAGTATTTTGCTTTGATAAAGATGTCATCATTTTTGCTGGGTTATATAAAAATCAAAAGAATTTTACATATAATAAAATGGAATAGAAAAACTGATACGATCAAGTTTTGTATAAAAGGGAGATTCATTTATTCAATCTATTTTTTCACAAAGATTCAAATTCATGTTAAAACAAATCGTTTCCATGAAAAAAAAATAATGATGTGGTTTAATTGGATTACAACTGACTGTTATAACAAAGATAAATTATACTTCAATAACATTCATTGCATCAAGTATTTATGGAAATATTTAATGCAGCTGTAATGGTGTTGGCCATGTTATGTTTACAGTTACAAGAGTGAGTGGATACTAAATATTGATCAATTCTTTTCTGAAACCATTTTACAGATTGATTTTGTCATCAGAAGTCATGAAGGTAAAAGAAAAAAAATCAATATATAATATGAGGGGTTTTTCCAGAAAACCACACAACCCATCTGTAATATCCCACAATGCAAGAGTAACTTGTCAAAAAACTGTGGGAGAAAAAAGGATTATTTAGAAATGTAATCATAAGAAAAATGGAATTTAAACTTTTAAAATGAATATAGAATTACTTTTCAATTAAGCAAGAAAATACCACCAAGAAAATATAGCATTGTTTGAGATTGAATTATATATTAAAAAAATAACCAACAACAGGTTTTGCATTGGTCATAATTACACCATAAGACAGTTAAAAGATTGAACTTGGTGAAATTTTACAGAAAATAGTATAAAAAATATATGAATAAAATGTTTCAAAGAATAGAAGAAAAATATGAAAATGAGATTAGATAAACCATTGAGTCATTTATTATGACAACCGCCATCAACAGGCATTTCATCAGATTTGGAAACATTTTTAATCTTAGGAAATAAATACTGGAAATTGCTAAAACTGTCTATGAAGTTGTCATGGTAGTGTAATTAGGAATACCAATCATTATGTATCTATAAAATGTGGGAATCAGAAATATTAAAATTTGTGGGATAATTCAAACTACGAATTAAAAGATTTGAAAATTTTATTGTTGTGTGTGAAGTAAAATATTGTTAGTAATGAATTATAACTAAATAGTGAATTAAAATTAGTTCATATTTTCCTGACATTTTTCAAATGAAATTTTATTTTATTTTAATATTAATTTAACTAAAAAAAAAGTGAGAAACAAAATCAAAGTCCTTATTTCATTCAAAAGGATCACAATGAATTCTATTAGTTAATGCAGTTATAATTTCTCATTTAGTTTGAGTATTTCCTTAATTTTTTTAATATTAGCTACTTTTTATTATTATCTGGTTTTTATTGCACCTGACTCGAATTATTACTTTTATGACAAGAAACAGCACATCATAGGTTTTTTGATTATTTTAAATGACAGATTTTCATCTAAAAGATTAATTCGCTTATTGTCCCAGCAGAGGGTTAAAAAGTATCAATGCTGTTTTTCTACAAGGATGGCTTGGCATTAAATAACCCACAGACGTTGATATGCCATTAAACAAAGAAACTAAACTAAACCAAAAGATAAATAAAAATAAATAAAATAGATTAATTATGAAAATAAGAAGCTGCACATAACTTTTATATTTTCCACAATGAATATTATCATTTCTAAAGTTTTCGAAAATTAAAGATGATTATAATTTCAATTTGGATGTAATCAAGTTGGATTTAATAAAAAAAAAAACTGTAAAATTTTAGAAAACTAAAGAACCAGCTCTCTAAACATGGAAGCCATTTATTAATAGTGGTGCAGGGGTACACACCTCTACATCAAGAAAAATTATCAACACCTCCCTCTTTTGAGTGTCACCCATACATGAGTCAGCAAATTTTGATATGTCCTTGTTTTAAGACATTGTGCAAATGCTCAAATGATTCTGTACCATTTGTTAAAGTGTCAGCTTGTTGGCTTCAAGTATCAATCAATTTGTTGGCTTCAAGTATCAATCAACTTTATATCACTAATTTCTTCCTTTGCCAACAAATCCTTGATGATGGCTTCACTCAGTATCAACCTCTTTCCTTCAAGGATTAAGCAAGATGTAAAGAGTCAATGAGGGATTTGTAATCAGTGAAGCATTTGATTTGAATATTACTTTAACTTCCCCAGTGAATTTCTTCCAGAATTGTCATCAGGTGGAATACAGTTTTACATTTGCAGAGCCAAACATTCAACTGTTAGCAGACTTCACATGATCTTCTTTATCTTCCATGATTGCCAATGAATAGGACATATGTTCTCCTCATTGTCAGCAAGGAAATCAAGTACCTCCTTGAGAGGTACCACCCAGAAGGCTTTTGAAAGAAGCATCAGAGAATGTCACTATAGTTGACTTCTCATACTAAAAGGTCAAGGACAACCTATTCTATTTGTCTTTCTGGATAACTTTGTTTACTTTGGATGTAGAAATTTGTTATCCCTTATACTGTTGCTCAATTGCCAAATGTCAAATGCAAGTCTGGTCTCATTTGATTTTCATCCTTTTCCTTTTCAGTCAGACTCCTGTTATTATCTCTATTTCCCTTGAGATATATTGCTTCTATGGAATCCTCATACATTGACTAATTCAAATGAATATGTCTATTCAGCTGGTTAATATGAAAACCAAGGTAACTAGAAGTTCCTTAATGCTCATTGCTTATATTAAGATTTTGTCTCTGTTAATTCATTACTGAAGACTTGAATAGATCAGCTCTAGCCCAAAAGAAATCATCTGATATAACAACATACTGATGTCATTCATTATGATATAAGAAAATATCGTCATTGTAATTACTTTTTCTCATCTGTAAAGAAATCAAATTCCCAGAAACAAGTAAACACTACATTCTAGCTGCTTTGCTAATACCATATACACATTTTTTTAACTGCCAGACTTTGTCAATGTTTGTGGAGGGGTTACAGAAATATGTTTTTTTTTCAAAGTTTTTGTCCCTGCTAGTATTTGCTTTGGATCTTCTAGGAATTGATTTTTCCATCCTTTTGATGCTGCTGCTGCTGCTGCTACTTTCATTACTTTAAGAATAATTTTTGAGTATGAGAGTCTTTTTCAATATTCATATCTCCATTGTCTTCAGAATCTCTTGCAAGCAATCTTTTGTTTTGTCATTCTTTTCTGTGTTCACCCATTTCACTGAGATTAGTTTTGGGCCAATATCTACCCAGTCAGAATAATTGCCTGTTGCTATTTCTGCCAGGAAAAATTATTTATTGTTCTTGCAAGAACATGTTGCTTGCTTTTAGGAAATTTACTTCCCAGATAGAAGGTCTAACTTGAAAGTTATGCATGTTCATTATAGTTTTTACAATCCAGAATGACTTCAGATTGATGTTGTATGTTCATGAGTTACACTTTGATTAGAAATATTTGTTTCATTAATTTCTGATGATTCATCAAGTATTTCCTCATCACAGATAATTTCTGCAGCCATCAAAGCTCTGGAATTTGAAAATGTTTCCTCCTCATTTGATGGATTCTCTGTATTTGTTTTGGTCTCTGATCCAAACTTGGAATTCTCACGTATTGAGTGGTTTGGATGAACTTTTACATATGCTGATCCATGTTTCATTGCCATTGTTTGATCTTCATCTTCTATCACACAACCAAACCCTTTCATGCTGGAATTTCTTTTCTTTTGTAATACACTACATCACCATTTTGCAATATTTTTGGAGTAAAATTTCTTTTGTATTCACATTATGTTGAATTTGTTCATTGAATTCTGCTGAGACAAAAAGCCTGATGAACTGAGTAAAGTGCATTTAAACTGCCAATCAAGAATTTCAAATTCCAATGTGTCATCAAAAAATGTTAATTCATTATGAGGAATAGATGCAAAATTAGAATACTGGCCAAATACCAGTTGATTTGGAGAATAGACATGAATATTATTTAAGGTATTTTTGTCAGAGACAGCCATCTGTGTCCATCAATATAGTACTATGATGCTTGTTTATACCATTGCTCTAAGGTGATTCAGCTGCTGTTTTAGTCATGCACGTATTCAATTTTTCTTTTATCTCTTGAAACTTATCATTGGAAAATTCTCTTCTATTGTTATTGAGTACTCCTGGAGGAAGACCAACAATGGAGACCAACACAGATTAGAACTTCAGGAATCATATCTCTCCTCTTTGATGAGACAACACATGCAACTCTGAATCAGTTCACAAGGCCAATTATATGTAAAATCAAATATCCATTCAAAACTTTTAAATCTGGAGTAATTGATTTGTTCAATTTTTTAAACAGAGGAACATATAGAACTGTTTTATGGGAATTTTCCTAAATTTTACATATATTAGGCAATTTTTATGAACTGCTTCAATTGTTTTCAGTATTGCATGACTGAATTGTTTGTGGATCATCATAGATAATTTCTTCTTCTCAGAATCATTTACTTCCTCATGCTTATGAAGCTTTTATCTCTGCAGTTTCTCTTGATGGGAACTGCATAATAGCCTGAAGAATTTAAGATTTCTTTCTTTTCTATACATCAAGAATTTGTCTTTTGAAAATTTTATTATGGTATTTGCTTTCTAAAAAGTAGAGGAACTTCATTATAAAAACACCTGTTTCAGTTGTTACCTATAATTGTTAGAATTTTCACGCAAGTTAGTGAAGTGTTTAGTTTGTTATCACCAAAATGGAATTTCCTGTAACTGTTTTGATAAATAATCTGTTTTTTGCTCTTTTTATCAAGTGTTTCACTGCTCAGTGCACAACATTCCTGGTGCAACTGATCCTCACTACAGCTCAACCAATTGTTCCTTCATGCAAATTTTGATGATGTGGTGAGTCAAGATCTTTTGTAAACAAAGTAATGTTCACTTCCTCTTCATAAATTTCTTCATTTTCACGAGATCAATGAGAACAAAACTTTTTATTCAAGCTCCTCATTGACTGACTATATCTTATTTGCAACATGGGAAAAAGTGTTAATATCCAACAAAATTGCTGGTCAACTTCGTTGCAGAGAAAAAAGGTGTTTTCTTTTTCAATATAATGTTTATTTAGATTAAATGATCCACTTCTTATCTTTCTGCTAGTTTATCATTTATCTACATCTTCTT
Organism: Sepioteuthis lessoniana; assembly: GCA_963585895.1. Classification (NCBI taxonomy): domain Eukaryota; kingdom Metazoa; phylum Mollusca; class Cephalopoda; order Myopsida; family Loliginidae; genus Sepioteuthis; species Sepioteuthis lessoniana. Next base: position 23,174,363 of record OY757924.1, read on the forward strand.
TGTAAAAATCAATCAATTTACCAGTTTCCAAGTTTTGAATTCTTCCAGAATATTCTTTGACTTTCATATCAAAATATTCTTATTTAAACTTAACAAAACATCATCAACAAATGCCACGATGTCGTTAGCATCAATTTTAGTAATCAATTACTGAGCTTCTGCTCCACACCTTTCCAGATTAAATGTGAAGAATAAACAGTGTTGAATGTGCATCTTATAATCCACTATGATTTTTACCAAAATAAAGTAAAATTATCATTTTTCTATAAATAATTTTTAAAAAGTATGCAAAACTCCAAAATCACTCAATTTGGTGAGTAGGAAAATGTCAGGATTTTGCCTTTATGTTATAAAAATGATATTATAACTTTTTTTTTCTTTCCAGTCAGGTGGGGGTCACGTCATCATATTACAGTGGCAATTTAATTACTTGTCTTGCAGGTTAAAAAATTGAATAAACTTGAAAGACAATTCTGATATTTTCCTAATATTCTAAAAAATATGACACTATTGCATAAGCTAAATACACACACACACACACACACACACACGATTTTTAAGTTTCAAATTAAATATTTTGTAGAGACATAGAACTGAAATGTCAGTGAAGTGTCTGCAAAAGTACTTATATTTGCACTTATTGGGTTTTCTAATCTTAAGCAAGAGACATACAGCAGATTAATCTTCCTTGGAGTGAAATCCCATAATCCATCTCTTCGATTCCAAACTCAATTTTCAAAACCAACAGAAAAATTTAAAAAATCTTAAATATGGAGACAGTTTTTGTTAAGACTAACATATATCAATAAAGATTAGTTGTTTTTATTTTTATTCAATAACTTGGTCAAAAAAACAAATATTTTGGGATTGTCCTTTTGCTGTCTTTTGTGTATATATTTTAACGATAGAGTGATGCATTATTCTATGCTAAATTATCATCAATATGACACAAAAAATAAATAATATTGGTATTCTTTAACGTATTGATTGTATTGGATAAAAAACTTATTCATAAAAAACTTTTCTACAATTTTATAAAGTTTTCTTTAGGGAATTGCACATTTTGTAGATTGATGAAATATTAAAATCTTACATTCCTTCCACTACCTACTCTTTTCTCTTCTCCTTATCTCTTTCTCTCTCTCTCTCTCTCACACTATATATATATATGTGTGTGTGCGTGTGTGTGTGTGTGAGAGAGAGAGAGAGAGAGAGGCTGGTGTTATGGTTATTGGCACAGAAAATAGAATTGGCATGCTTAATTCTAATTCCAGATGAAGCTATTTATGTTCACTTTGAGAAAGTAATTAATAGAAAGGCATAGCTCCATTTAATTTCCTCCAAGCTATGGGTAAAATTAAAGGGAAAATTTGGCTTTCTAGCCTTGGTGGGCAATGAGTCTAAGAGAAAGATAACTTTGAATTCAAAACCAGAGCTTTACAATACTCAACAAACCAAGATGCATCTACTTCAAAAAGTAACAGCCACTTGTGCATCAGCTGTTGCTGCAGCTACTGTAACGGTACAACTAAAGATAATGCTGATAGTGGACTATATAGTTCTTTTAGCACAGTAAATTCTTCTCTATTATGTACATATCGTCGTTCTCTTTTATAGTAAAAATGAAAAAATGGGCATCTCATTTTGAAATAGAGGATGATGATGATGATGATGATGATGATGATGATGATGATGATGATGATGATGATTCTGTAGATATGATACATAAAAAAAAATGAGATTTTTGCCAACAATTTGGAAGATGAACAAAAGCAAATAATATATGTTGCCATATTCAGTTGAATAATCATTTAACAAATTTAACTTATTTTAGTTCTATTCCAGAAGTATAAGGCACCCAATGACAATCAAACTTAAGAGTAATTGTGTCCAAGCCAAGTTCACTAACCATTACACATTTGGAAACAACTATCTTTTACTGAGTAAATGAATAACAGCAATAGATATTATGATTGACAGATGTCAAGAAAATTCTTTGTTAATGAATCTCATGAACCCAACATTTAGAACATAACTTTACACCTATTATTTGTCAAGGTTCTGACTTGAGGAGTAAGCACAATACACATGGAAAATTTGTGTGGATATTTTATCATAAAACTCAAATTAAGAATTTATCAACAAATTATTTTCAAAAAAGAAAATGTCAACTTCAAACTAGGGTAAGGGTAACTATTTCAGATTTACTGTTGAAGTTCAACTAAGGATTAAGTCATGATCACATGTTGTAGAGTATCACAAATCAGTTACTACTGAGTAATGAGATCAAACCTTACTGGGTGTCTCATACATGTGCCTTCAGGAGATGTAATAGTATTGAACAAGGCTCACAGATCATTGTTAGTGAGTTTAATTCTCACTGGGTGCTCTATACTTCTGATTTGGTCCCAAACTAGCCTCAACTTAGTAAAAGGCAATAATGTATTTGGTTGTAGAAAAGACAAACTCAAAATTAATTTCATATTGGTTTGAATTTGTTATTTTTCTAAATAAGTCAGAGGTTTGTCAATAAGATCTAAAACAAAAAGAATAATATCCTGTTGCAAAATCTTTGATCTATTAAAGTATGTTTCGTCAAAAGTTTATAAAAATTCTTTTGATTGTTCAACATGAAATCAGTAATTTGGTTTTCTGTTTGACATTTTCTGATTTTTATTTAATGACAAAATAAGAAAAATCACTTTATTGAATTAATTTTTGATAAATTGAAAAAATTGTAGAAAGCTTTTCCATTTTTGATTTTTTAAATCATTTAAGAGTATCAGGAAAAATAAAGTTAAATAAAAGTAGAAGCAAAAAACTCAGATTTACATTTAGATCCAAGTTAATTCTCTCAAAACATAAAATTGATTAATTTTTATGTTAAATAATCACTTGATGAAAAATAGATTTTGTATAAGAATTAAAAATATATACTATAGTTAAATATAGATGAAAAGCTGAAATATCAATTGAAATGATGCTATTATCTATGGAAGGTTATAGGGGGTAATTGATTGAATCAAAGAAGTTTGATATTACAACTGTCTTCAAAAAGGTCAAATATTTAAATATGTTAGATCTACTTGAAATATGACATTCAAAATTCCAAAATCATTCAATTTGGTGAGTAGAAAGATGTCAGCATTTTGTCTTTAGGTAATAAAAATGACATAACATGTTTTTTCTTCTGGGATGGGGGTGGGTGAGGCAACTCATCATGTTATAATGGCAATTTAATTACTGGTCTTGCCAGTTAATTACTATTGAGTCTCATTCTTACAAAATATCCCTTATTTTTGGCTCTGTGCTAAATCAGAGGTATTTCTAGTTTGTTTGTTTTCTTATATTTACCTGGCACAAGGGAAAAAGTCTGTAAGTCATCCATGGGTGGGAATAAATTAGGCAGCACCTATCCTATTCCATTAACAGTTGGGTCAGCATTAATTGCTTTTATTTAAAGAACCTGTGAGACAATATAGTGAAGGAACTATTTTTGTCTCTTGTTATTAGTATGAAAGAGACACCCTACAATAAACTTGACTTCATTTCATTTCTTACTTTTGAGGGCTCGTAGGTACCGACTAAAGTTGAATCAATTGAAGATAGAAACTTCATGATACCCCTTATCCATTAAACTAACCTTTCTCTATGAATTAACAATTTTATAAGTATGAAAATTAGTTCCTTACAAGCAAAATATTCTTGAATCAGGATCTAAGTGAAGAAAGCTATGATAAAAAAGAATAGATAAAAAGAGAATAAGAAAATCATTTACATTGAATTAATAATTTGTTTCAATGATTTTTTTCAATTTGTTTTATTTAAATAAATTGTCAATTTCCTATTGAATAACTTGATTGTGGCTCATTCTTTTCAAACTTCCTAACAAAACTTTAGATAATAAACAGAAGCTCTTAAAAAGTGCATTCAAGACAATTATAAAAACCAATATAGTTGAAGGAGAAAGAATGCATTGATCAAAATATGTTAGATCAGTAAAAATCATCATCATCATCATCATCATCATCATCATCCTCAAAGCACAATGACAACACAGAGTTCAAAGACTCTTTCTCATCCTCAGTTCCTATCATCCATAGTAGGTCTTCTTGAAAGCATCCAGTGTCTGTAAAGAGTTGGTTGGCCAACACTGGTGTATCCATGTCTAGGAGTTGATAAGAGAACATCACTAATGAATTTGTCCTTATTTCCCCAGAAGTGACCAACATATATTGATCATCTTACTTGGATAGTTTGTAAGATGGGAGGTAAGTGGCCATACAACTTCTGTTTTGTGGGTTGTTGCTTCCAGGATTTATTTAAAACAGCATGTAACATTCTTGAGTAGTTTCAAGAGCAAGTGTATTTTTAAGAAGTGCTAGATCATCTGCAGAGCCTATGTCTTTCAGTTCTGGCAGGGTACTGTCTATTTCTTGCTTTTTTTAGTGTGAAACTTTTATTAGATCCATTGATATTCAAAGTACATAGTCATAGCAGAATATAAACCAACAATGTCCAAGTGTATCTTCTTGAAAGACTCCGACGACAATGTTGAAGAATTTGGTCTCACTATCAGGTGAGTGAACCATTGTTTTCATGTTTTTGTAGAGTATGATTATAGCTGTAACAGTTTCTTTGGCGAGACCATATGCAAGTGGTATTAGCACCCTTTTTCCTCTGTGTATGGATAAGAATGCCTAGAAGAGATTTATGAATAAAAGTGTTGCCTTGAGATCTTTTTGCACATACACCTTTGATGATCTGAATCGTCAGAATCTGTGATGTGGAGTGATTCCTTCAAAAATCGTTCTGATTTTTTCCTAAGAATTCTCTCAATTTCAGGTTGGATACAACTGAGAAGCAGAATATTATATGCAGTAACTTCTCCATTCCTCAATTGTGTTGTGTTGCATGATTGTCAAATTCTTTTGCATTCCAGACTTCACTGAGACTAACAGCTTTTCTGCTTTTAATTTTTTTCAATACTGCATTAGATTTTTCCTCCATAAACTGTCCAAGTTTGATGTTTAGCTGGCTATTGATCATTTTTTGGTAGAATTATCAGTAATTTCAGAAGGGTTTCCAAATAGATTCTTAAAATGTTCTTTCCAATTCTGTAGTTTTTCTTCTTGGCTGGCTACCTTTAGTTTTGCTCTTGAGGTGCTTTTCCTACTGCTTATTCCATTTCCTGTCTGTGATGCTAATTGAGTTTGTTTTCAACTGAAATTCTGATTTTATTGATTTAACCTTGAAGGTATTCTAGTTCTTTTTGCTATGTGTTAGTTCTCTCTGGACTTTCTTAAGATTCTGGACATTGGCATCTGTCGGGTTTCTTTTAAGAAAGGATGTTTTATTGATGTTACCTCATTTTTCTCTAACGACAATTCAATTCCATAGAACTCTACATTTGGCTCTTGATTTGGTTAGTATGAACTCTGCTGCAGGTTCCAAATGGGCAGTAACAACATTTTCATATTCTTCATTTAGAGTATGCCTTTCAGATGCCTCTGGAAGAGTATCAGCTTGTTTCTTACAGTTATCATATAAGGATTTTCTAATATAACAATTTGTGAGTGAGGACCAGTCATATATAGCTTTAACTATTAGTTTCTTATTTCAATAGAGATTCAGGTGAATCTTTGCTAAGATGATTCTGTGATCAAAATATACTCCTTCAAATGAAGAGGATGCCTCACAGCTGAGAACACAATTTATCCACTTGTTGTTAATGAATATATAATCTGACAATGCTAGTTATTTAGGCAGGTGTAGGTCTATAGTTTTTGCTTCCTTTTTTATTCTTGAGTGAAAAATCTACTAGATATTCTCCATTTCTGTATTGTAAGTTGTGTAAGCAGAATCTATTATTTCTGTCTTTGCCTATATGAGCATTCATGTCCCCACCAATGACCAGAATGTGTTTGGAAATGTTTTGGACAAAGGAAGATTGATTACTGTAGAAGATGATAATATCATCACTGGCAATGGTTGGACTGTAGCAAGAGATGAGTGTTGTGCTGGAGTTGGTCTTGATTGAAGTTTGCATCATTCTTGCAAGGGTTCTCACTTTGCTATTCAGCAATTTTAAGGCACAAAGACTTAGAACTATGTCTACACCTACTACAATGGCATTAATGTAGTTTTTCCGTGCAGATGCTGAGAAAATAAAAACATTAATTTGAACAACTTAATTTATCATATTTTAATTTCAGAAAATATTCATCATAATGAACTTTTATTTTGATTCCACCTCCAATTCATTGATAATTTCATTACTTTCCTGAATACTTAGACACTTAGACACACTAAATGTGGGCTCACAAATTTAAAAAATAATTTTGAGTAACAAACATAAAAATTTTGCTCTAAGGTTGCTATATTTAGCTTTTAGTATCTGATGTGATCTGTCCAAGTTCAAAATATTGAGCTTACAGAAAAATAGTGATTAGCCTAAAATCTTAATAAAAACATTGAAGTTACTGGTTCAAAGTGTCAAGGTGATGGTCATTACCAGTTTCTTTCATTTCTTTAGAAATGTCATTAACAATATTTATCAACATATACTGTTTCATTGGGTTTTATGGAATATTAACCCTTGTAATTTATTTAATGCCAAATCCTTTATATATATATATATATATATATATATATATATATATATATATATATATATATATATATATATATATAAATATACTGTTTCTAGATATGTTTTGTAGATAACATTTTTAAACGAGCCTGAACTTGTTTTTGTGCACACAAATTGTTTCACTTATTTTTATCTAATACAAATAATTCTATTTATCAATAATCTTTTGTTTGCACACAGTTTTCAAGTATTGCTATTTAACACCAATAATTCAATTAAACAGCAGTCATTTTTTACACTCAGTTAAAAGATAAACAGTTCTATTTCGAGCAATTCAGTTTAGCATAAGTCATTTGTTTGCAAACAGTTTATATATCAAACATTTCTATTTGACCCATAGATGGGACCCTATCAGGTGCTACCACTCCAGGCCAGATTAGACCTGGGAGCAATGGCAATGAAGGGAGTACCACATTCCCCAGAGGTCCAGTATTACTGGATCCTCACCATCAGATTTTTAGTGTCATATCAAGAACACTTGTTGACGGAGTCTTTCCTGTCAGCAGAGATGCAGTTGATATATTCTACAGCCCTAACCAACTGGGCCATTGTTTGGTCAATAAAGATAATCAATTGTAATTATTAATGTCAACCAAAATTATGACTAAATCTTTTTCATATCAGTTCAAAAATCTAAAAATATAACAATTTATTTTCCATTTGTGTCATTTTTATAGAAAAATCATGTCTCTTAGAATAATTTTTCAACATTTCTTTGTTTTTTTCATTTTTAATTCAATAAACTGATATAGAGTGCGACAGATGAGAAGCCAACCGGTGAAATTCTCCCCTTTCAAATATTACCAAAGGTCTTTTTCTTACGCACACTTAATGATTTTACGTGTTTCTTTTGTCTGTTTTGTTTGACATTTCTCTTTATAAACAAATTAATGACCTAATTCTAAATGAAAACAATATTTAGGAAAATATCAAAATTAATCAAAATCAGATTACAAATCCATTTTTATTGTAATTTATATTTTGTTTGTATTATTTCCTTTTTATTCAAAATGGTTACCTGAAGAAGAAAGTTCTATTATCTCCTTTTCCAAGAATTCCTTGAAGGTTTTATCATTTTAACACCATTCACATAATAAAAATTCATAATGAACATTAATGGAATCTTTTAGACATTAGATTTAATACTTTCAGTGAGTCTCAAAAAACTCCACAGTTTTTTTTTTTCTTGATTAAATAATGATTTAATATTTATGTAAGTAGTTATTTAATAAGCTGAGCTTAGATGTGGCTGAAAACCAGAAATATCCAGAGTGTTGCACTAACACAATTCTATATTACACCAAAATGTGCTGAGACAATTGATCAAAAAGTATAAACAAATGCCATTGACATATTGAGACTTCATTTAGAAGCCTAGATAATTGTGTAGACATCTAGATATCACTTTATTAGAGAATTGGTAATAAAAAAGTATACCCTGAATAATTGTTCAATCAAAAGTTAATTTTCTTCTCAACCAAAGATACTAGGATTTTATTATTTCTAGTGGATCATTATACAATCAAAACAGATATTATTAGGCATAATTTATTGCCAAATTTTACCAAATTAAAACTCTGAAACCAAAAATAATTACACTCATATATATTTACATAGTTTAATTTTTTAAAAGAATATCAATGCTGTAGAGTTTGGTAATAAATAATTACTAATAGTATCCATTTGAGCTGTATAATGTTCTATGAGAAATAATAAACTTTTTATAAAAAAATTGTTGAGAGTGGACAAAATTTTTAGTGAGACTGTATACAAGTATACAAGCTCTGTATATGCTTTCATTCAAATTTTAAATCTTAAGATTTTAAAAGTTTGAAAATTTCATCTATCACAATAGCTCTGGAGAACTCACCATATAGTACAATCCTGGGTAGATGATGATTCCCAATCCTGGAGATGAGTTATGTCCTGAATACCTGGGACTTCAGTAGCATAGTCTCAATGCAGGTGATCTTCATCATTTTAAGGACTTCAATATCAGTGATGAAGTCACTTTATTGGATTTTAAGGATGGTGTGGAGGCAGCGCTAGTGGAATTGTTTGAAGAGTCATTGTCGGTGGTGATGATAAGTGGCCCATGATTCAAACCCATATAGAAGAGTGGCAAGAACTATGGCTCTATATGCAGACTGATCTTCAGGAGTAGGAGTCTTTTGCATCATATGCATTTATACAGTCTGCCAAATGCACTGCTCTCCTTTGCCAGCTTGTTGTAGACTTCTTTGTCAATCTTGGATCTGATGTGATGAGGTACCTCAGGTAGGTGAACTGATGGACCCCACTTTCAACTCAGTCTCACCAGTGGTAATGTAGGGACGCACAGGTTGGTAGATTATCATTGTATTCTTTAAGCTAACTTCTAGCCCAAAATACTGGGCAGCATCTGTAAAGTTGGAAGTGATGCACTACAAAGCTTTTTCTGGGTTTGCAACAAAGGCAGCATCATCAACAAAGATGAGGTCTTGGATCAGTTTCTCAAGGGTCTTCCTATGAGCCTGCCATCATCAAAGATTAAAGAGACTGCCGTTAAGACAGTATTTGATGCAGACTCCATCTTCATCATCAAAATAGGTGATGTAAGCGATTTAAGATTTGTGGGCCAGCCAAAGTAAAGGTTAGTAAATAACAACTTGTATCTTGGTTTTTAACTAAAAATTTACAATGATTGTTATTACAAAGGATTAATGTATTATGTTTATATTATATAATGAATAATAGTACATATGTTTTAAACAAGAAAGACCTATCTCTACTCTAAGAGGCAGATCTCTAAAATTAATAGACAAGTTCACATACCTTAGCAGCAATATCTCATCTACTGAAAGTGATGTTAACATACACTTAGTGAAGACATAGACTGCTATTGATAGCTTTTTGATCATATGGATATCTAATATTTCCGATAAAATAAAATGGTATTTTTTCCAAGCTGTGACTGAGTCAGTACTACTGTATGGATGAACCACGTGGATGCTAACAAAAAAGAATGAAGAAAAAGCTAAATGGGAACTACTTGAGAATGCTACCAGCTATTTTGAATAAATCCTGTATAGCTACTTACCTCCCATCTCAAAAACCATCCAAGTAAGACAGATAAGAAATGGGAGACACTGCTGGAGAAGCAAGGATGAACACATAAGTGACGTTATTTTAAGGAACACCGCACATGGATGTACAAGTGTTGGCCAACCAGTAAGAACTTATTTACGTCAGTTTGGAAGACCTGCTGGGAGCGATGGATGATAAGGATGGATGGAGAGAGAAAGAGTCAGGGAAATCTATGCTGCCTGTGTGGCTGGATGATGATTATGATGATGATATAATGAACATTGCTCAGTGCAAATTCTAAGAGAATTTGACTAATAGATGCATTAAAATTTAAATGACTCTTAAAAGATTTATCAGCTGAAACAATTTTGTTTCTTTTTCAGATTGTTAGTCATAGCAAACCAATTGTAGCATTACCTCCCTTTTTGACCAAAGAATTTCTGCAAATAACCACAAGAGGATATTGCCAAAGTAGTACACAGGAAGACAATGCAAAATTCTCATCTTCTTTTTACCAGAAAGGAACACTTCTCAAAAATGTAAGTCACTCTCAAAACCTTTTGTTTTTCTCAGAATTCACATAAATGCATGTAAAATAAGGACATTTCTACATACAATAAGGACATTTCTACATACACTCTTTTTTGTAGTTCATTTCATTTCATTTTGTATACTTTCCAATAGGTTTACTCAGGCAATGAAATATGTTGTGAACTGTATGTGATTGTTCTTCTATTTATTTTTGAGAGTAAGCAACAATTCTCCAACTAAAATTCTTCAGCACAATAATGATATGCAATTATTTTACATCTCCAGTGTGTAAAACTACCAATCAACCTAATTAGTAATGTTTGATCAAATGTGAATAATTTTTATGGAAAAAAATTAATGATTTTTTCTAACTTTGGAAATTTAAATTCCATATCTGGCTTCTCACTGATTATTGTTTATTACTAAAAATCACATTTTCCAATAAGGAACAAAATTTCTTTTATGTTTAAAACCTTCCTCATTTAAGTTGAGTTACATTTAAAAGATTTATTGATGAAAATATTTTTTCTTGTTTTTATCAGGATTGATCATCCTAAGAAAAAATGCTACATAATTATTTTACATCCACAATTTGAAGAACTACCTATGAACATAATTAGTAATGTTTTATTGACTGTAGATAATTATTTCATTAAGATAAATTATTTGCTAATATTTTTTAAGGTTTAGATATTTAGGTCAGTTAAATCTTATGGCAACATGGCTTCCTGCTGACCATTGTTTATGGTAAAACTTACCAATGGCCCCCAATGCAATTTTGGCAATTCTATATTAAAGAATTTGGTCATGAAGGATAGACAAACAAAATATTCTTTGTATGTAGATATATGTGGAGGATTAAGTGATGTGTGTGTGTGTGTGTGTGTGTGTGTGTGTGTGTGTGTGTGTGTGTGTGTGTGTGTGTGTGTGTGTGTCATCAGGTATCCATTATTGAGCAATGTTAATCATCAGTGAATTTATTTATTGTACATGAATCCAAGAATAAAGTCACTGATGTCAGTCATTAGCTATATATCATGGCAAGGATAAAGAAACAAAGAAAAAATTGAGAGAGAAAAAGGTCAAGAAATATCAACGATAAATGTCTGAGAAAAGTCAGTTTTTCATTCAACAAATAAACCTTTTAAATCATTTTAGTGGAAGGAAAGAAACTTTAATAAAAATTAGATAAAGGAAGAATGTTATAAATCCATATGAATTTTGTCATTTGAATGTTGCAGGTTTTATGTTCCCTTATTCCAAACAATATGTGTGGTTATTTTTAATCACTACTACCTACCATCAAAAATCGCAATACTTCATATATATATTTATATTGTAGAGAAAAAAGGAATAAACTTTGGAGAGAAAGAAAAAGAAAGGGAAATTTATATCTTAATAATATATTATAAGTGTGATGTAGGATGACTTTTTTGCAACTCAATATGAGCAATGTCTAAAAGTTATCGGATCAAGAAGTAATAAGGTGGTACCAAGAAACAAAGAAAAATAAGAAGGGTAATGAGTATGATGTAGAGTGACTACTTTATTACTTCATGCGAGCAATATTACTACATCAAAGGATCATAATTTCTTTTGTCACATATGACCACTAAAAAGCAGGGAAAATAAAAGTAATGAGTATGATGTAAGATGACTTCCTTGTGGCTCAGGATGAGCAATATTTCCACAACATTGAATCAAAATATGTGCAAGTGATACTGAGAAACAATGAAAAATAACACAGAAAATAGAGAGTGAAGAGAGTGACTTGAACAGGAACAAGTTTAGGAATAAAGAGAAAAGTTGAGTTCAATGAAAATTTAGCAGCAAAAAACATTTTCTCTTCTCCACAATAAAACTGCCTTCTATGCTTGTCTTACAAAGGTCCATGTAAATGAAATCTTCTCTCTCTCTCTCTCTCTCTCTCTCTCTCTCTCTCTCTCTCTCTCTCATAAACTGAATGTTTGAAATATCTCACCACTGTGATATTTTGATATGATCATAATTGAAAATTGTGTAGCAGTGACTTTAACCGTTTGTATAAACACACACACACACACACACACACACACACACACACACACACACACACACACACACACACACACACACTACATCATATCACATGGTGAGTATGAGAGTTACATATTCTTGAGGGAATATAGAGATAGTGCATCCTGAAAGGTTACCAATTTTAGATGATAGTAGTGACAGAAGAAAATGTGCATAAAAATGTAAGAATTTGTACAGACAAATTCTTCAAAACAGTTTCTAGCTGGAAAAATTAACTGAAAACATTTGAGGGGCAGGGGAAGGGGTGCTATTTCACTCATTAAATTTATCTCATTAAATTGTGGGTAATGAATTAAATTTGTTTTCAAAAAATGTAGTTCCTTTGTGAATACGGCCGATACATAATGTTTTAATATTTCTCTCAAGCAACACAACATCTTTCCATTTCATGGTTGGGATGAATAAGCTGCAGCAAATGTTTACTCATCTCTCCTAATAAAAAATCTGGACAGAAGATGCACATAAAAACTGTACTTGATACTTGGCAGTTTTCATGGTATTTGTAGTCAAAGCGAGATTAAATAAACACTCTTAAACATTCAATGTTATTTCGTTGATGAATTAACCAGTGAGAAAAAGGAAGTCTACAAATGTTGCAATGTTCTTTATCAATGCAACATGAAAAGAATACTCACTAGTGAATACTTCTGAGATGATAATAACCAAATATTTAAGAGAAGAAAAAGTGACATTGAACACTACATCAGCTTCATTGGGAACTGCTATACAAATACCACATTATATTTTAGCTTAAACAAAAAATAAACATAATCCCTTTTTATCATAAAATTTTAAAATCCTAGAGTTCATCAAAAGCTACCAATAAAAAAGTATTGAGAATCTATATAAAATGTAGATATTAAGACATCATCATCTAGTTGTCTAGATGACAAGTTGTGCACAAATCTTTATTGGTATTTGAAATTTTTTAACATTAAGGACATAAAGAAACTTCCTGTGGCGTGTCTTCCTTCTATCTATTCTCAAGCATTCATATGACAAAAGAAGTGTTCATTTAACAAAAAATAATATTCATTTTTTCTCCTTCTTTTGATAATTAAAAAAAATGAAAATTTCCCAACTTGAGGTTTAGGGAGTAGATGACATGATAAAAACTTGTTTGTCTACATTTGGATATTTCATTTCCCATTAGCTGATTATAATAATATGTGAAACTCAGAGTAACAGTAACAGTGCTGCAATGTTGTTTTGTGCATATATATATATATATATATATATATATCTCACAAGACACAATCAGTAAATATTGTTTTTAATATAAAGAAATATATAGCAATTGTAACAAATAAATTTTATGTAAGGTGTAACATTTAAGGAAATTATGTCACTTCAACTACAATACAAATCAATGCATAAACTAAGTCAAATATTATTCACATGCCAGAATTATTTCAAATGGGTTGGCATTTCTGCTTGTCTTTAAAATGGTGGCATCTGCCATAATGATAATTTGAGAACACAGGAACAGCAGTCAATTGAAATCCTTTCAAATTACTCAAGTTCACAGAAAGAAAGAAAGAAAGAAAGAAAGAAAGAATGGAAAGATGAAAACAAACCATGAATAACTTGGAGATAAAGAGAAAGAAAAAGAAGAGAAAGAACACATTGCGACTCAGCAAAGAGAGAAAAATAAAGTATAGAAAGTCTTTGGAGAAAGGAAAAAATAATGAAAGAGTAAATGATAGAGGTCAGATAATGTAGTCTATCTAGTTATTAGCACCCCCTGAATTTCAGATGCATTTGTACTTTTAAAATGCTTTATGTTACTAGAAGAACAGAATTTCTCATGACTCTATTGGTCATGTTATGTTTTATACACAAGATGATAAATATATCTTATATAAAAGGTATATAGGGTATATTACTTGAAAGAGTAAAGGGCTACTGGCTGAATGGTTTAAAGTCCCATTTCCAAAACTAGTTCAGTGACATTCACCTTAGAAAAAGAAAGCTAATATTTTTATAATAGACAATGCACCTCTTAACACTCAGCCCAAGACTTCCAAAGCAATTATGGCTTCGAATGACATTGAAAAGTGAATGAGAGAAAAAAATTTACATTTTAGGTCTGATGATGTAATATAATTAGTATCTAGATACCTGATATATATAAAAGATGATAATGTAGTTATATCTAGGACTAATCAGACAGTAAATTAAGTCGGTCATTTGTATTATTAGTAACAGCAGACACAGCCGGGTTAGGGTTTGAATAAAACAAAATATCTTAGTACAAAATTAGTCACAGACACCTTTTGGTATGAATTTCATTTGCATAGCCAAAATGTGGTCGATTATATTATCTATATTCACAATGTATGAATACTATAAAAAAATTTGTAATATTATTGGCTTATGAAGATAATATATATATATATATATATATATATATATATATATATATAATCTTCATTTAAGCATTTAACTTTCAAATGTCTAATTTGAGAAGCTGTTGTGTAAGCAATTTCATCAATAGGTTTCCTTAATTTTTAACATCAAATAGAATTCAAACCATGTCCTAAAAAAGAAATGAGAATAATAATTAAACATTTTGGTTATATTTGAAGAAAATAATGCCAATCTCTAATTTTGATCTCGTTCTTGATAATAGTCAGAGAATGGTCAAAATACTGAAATCCCCTCCACCTAAAAAAAGAACAATGGTAGTTTCTTACTCTCCCTTGCATATATTTCCCTTAAAAGAAAGCAAGAGAAACATTATAAAAAGTTATTAATGTATTCTTTATTCATCATAAGACATGTTTTCATGAAAATACTCACATACACATGATGATGATTCTAAGTACAGGTCTGCTTTCATTATCAATAACCCAACAATACTTTGCAATACCACCAAATTTCCTTAGTTTTCAGTCACATTAAAGCAATGCCAGATGAAAATACAGGTTTCTTATTTCATAATATATATATATATATATATATATATATATATATATATATATGCATACAGCCTGTCTGAAGTTATCATGCAAATCAAATAAACCTTAATAACTCAAAAAGTTCTGGACTAATATCCATCAAATTTAGACTTGTCTATTGCCATCCTTAGTAAAATATTTAATGGAATTTTCTGTCATTTTTAATGTAAATTTTTGAGATATTTGGAATTTATAAAAATGCACAGACCAAAGTTAATATGCAGATTAAACTAATATTAGATTTAAACTTCTGAATTCAAATAAAAAAATGTTTTTTTCTTTTTGACCATAATACACGTGGAAACATGGATAAAGGAAAAACTCTAACGACTACTGAAAAACAGAAAATAACAAAGTTAGTGAGTGAGGCAATGTCCACTTTTAAGAAATCAAAGAAGCTTTGCAGAGATCATTGAACAATAAAGAAGGCTGTTGAGAATTCAAATCAAAGGAAAAGGCTTTAAGAATTTACTTCCTTGAGATGAACATAAACTTACGTTAAAGCAAAACAACAACTTTTGTGACCAGCACTCAAATCTTTGAAAAAAACTGGAATAGAAAAAGTCAAGAAAATCAAAAGGTGTAGAATATTTTGTGAATTGGGATCCGTAAAAATAAACCTTTTCTCACTAAAATGAATATTTTAAAGTGAGAAAATTGAACCAAGAAATACATGAAAATTGACTTTTCTTAAGTAATTGTCATGAATGAATTTTGAGTGACATTTGATGAATATAATAAATGGGTTAAAGGATGGATTTTATCCAATTCAGCCTTGTTTATGCTTAAAAGAAGGCAACAAAGAAGTGGTTTATGTGCAGGAACTATTAACCAAACCAACATTGAACCATTCAAAACCGATAAAGGAGTTAAACTGAACCATGCTAACTCTTGTGATTTTATGGACAAGAATTCCTTTGCATAGTACAAATCTCAGTCTCATAGTGTTATATAATTAAGGAATGATTTTTTTTATATTAATAATTTTTCATTAATTATATTTAATCATTCAGTTTGGTAAGGCTTTGAATTTTTTGAGTCTCTTAGTTCAGGGCATTGTCATTGGGTACAGTTTTACGCTCGCATACAAAGGATATGACAATCACCATTGTCATAATAAACCCCCAACAGGAAATGAGGTAGGAGTGTGGATGACGTCATGCCCAGAAGAGATGGGCTGAGAATTTGAGAATTTTGAAAAAGAGTCAGTTGAGGATTTGAAATTGGACCATGCAGGCAGACAGTTGAGTTTCTGCCATGAGGGCAGAGAATGGAGTACTTTGCCATGGAGTCAAGTAGTTGAGGATTTGGCCACTGAGTCAAAGAGTCGAGTTTTCTACCGTTGCGGCGGTGGTTAAGTTTTTCAGATCTCTACTGACTGAGATCTTAAACACCACAAGATGCACCATGCATTAGGACAGGGTTAGCATAGTAAGAATTATGTCTCTCTCGTCGTGTTGATGAACTGAAGTCAGAAGTTAATAAAACCATCCATACCTCAACAACAGAATCTGTCTGTTTTCACCTGTTTTTGTATCTGTATCTGTATTATCATTATAGCTATACAACAATAGTTTCAAAGTGATGTGCATATTTATGCAGGACAATGCTTCTTCTCCTATATTGTGAATTCTTTTAGCATAAAAGATTTTCAGGAGAGTAGATAATGGAATGGCCACCATCAAGTTCTCATCAGAATTTGATCCAAAATCTATGGTCAATTATGAAGATGAAACTATAAGAAGATGAAATGATATGAATATGAAAAACAATATAACAGTAAATCAGACCTTTGGGGATCAGCTAAAACTGCCATGTTAGAACCTGAATTTACTGAAGAAAAAAAATTGACAAAATCAATGGATAATAGAATACTGGCTGTTATTGAGAAGAAGGGTCACTATATTGAAATGTAAAAAATTCAAAAACTTACCATATATATTTTTTATTTTTTGTATTATAGGTGTTGATCAATTCTTGGTGATTTAATTAGCATCGAAGTAAAATGTGATTATTTGGTTTTGCCTAATAATTTCAGGTGGCAGGTTTTTTTAGAATCCATCAAATATTTTTCATAACTTCAATAAAACATATTGACACTGCCTAGAATTTGAACTTGAGCTTTTTGTTTGGACATTTAAATTCATTGTTTAAGATATGACAATTTTTTTCAAATCAAATTTTACTGCTTGTAAAAAAGGTTTTTCCCAATTCCTTCCATTATGACCTTGATTATGCTAGCCTCTGTCATATTTTACTATATATCACAGTTATAACTTACCTTTTTTTTAACTTATTAAGTGTGTGTGTGTGTGTGTGTGTGTGTGTGTGTGTGTGTGTGTGTGTGTGTGTTCAGAAAATTATATTATTATAAGTAATTGCCAGTGCCTTAATTTTTTCAACATTTTGGGACATTTCACGCTTAATGAAAAGTCAGAAAAAATTTTAGATGTTTGGAAATGCAATTCTTAGTTAATTTGAATGACTGGGTATTTTTTTTTTAAACTTTAAACAAATGGGCAGACATACAACAATAACAAAAACATACATACAGAAGAAAATTTATATTTCAGAAAAACAAGGTTGGTTGGTTAATTGGTTGTTTAATGCCAAATCCATTTTTTTGCAAATAGTCTGTTCTATTTCAAACAATTCAGTTTAGCATGAGTACACAGTTTAATTTTCAAAAACATTTCTATTTCAAGCTATTCAATTTAGTCAAATAGATCTAATTCAAACAAATCAGTTCAGCATAAGTACACAGTTTTGATGTCAAAACAGTTCTATTTCAAGCAATTCAGTTTAGCATTAAAACACAGTTTGATCGTGAAAAATATTTCTATTTCAAGCTATTCAGTTTATTCAAACAGTTCTAATTCAGCCAATTCAGTTTAGTATAAGTATAGATTTTGTTACACACAGTTAAATGTCAAAACAGTTCTATAATAAACAATTCAGTTTTACATAAGTATGCAGTTTAGTTCTATTTAACCCATAGATAGGACCCTATCAGGTGCTACTATTCCAGGCCAGAGTGGACCTAAGAGCAAAGGCAATGAAGGGGTGTTCTGCATTCTCCCAAAGCCCCAGCATCACTGGAACCTCGCCATTAGATTGTTTAGTGTCATATCCATGACGCTTGTTGGGTGGGGGTCTTACCCCTCTGCAGAGGGGCAGTCGGTGTATTCTACAGCCCTAGCCAACTGAGCAACAGAAAAACAAGTAAGCTATTTAAAATTGATAACTTTCTGAATTATTTTGAGGTCAGTCAGACTGTCAAAACTTCTAATTTTCTCATTTAACTGGATGCTTACCAACTCTTCTATCTACTAGTGTATTCCAACAGGTGTCCTGATAAAAATTTTAGCTGTTGTAGTTTTCAGCTTTCTCGAAACTTCTGCTGACATGGACACCTTTAAGAAAAAATACACTAGACTTAAGACTCAAACATTTACTCAGCTGATTTACTCAGCTACTGTAGGATATAAAAAACAACATTTGCTCAAGTTCACAACACTAGTTCTTTAGGCTCTTAGTGGTGACCATCAGATTTTTCTACAAGCTAGACATCCTAGTTGATAAAAGTATTACTTGAAGAGTATTTAAGTTAAGTGGCTTTAAGTTCAGTCTGGTGGTGAAGTATATTCTAATTCAGGAGAAAAGACAAACAAGTGAAATGAGGACTATCTATCACCATGGATTGAATTACAATTTCATTTAAAAGTCCCAGAATATTACTAACAATGATGGACACACAAAGAAGGTCACAGAGTACAACAGTCAAAATATTGTGACTATAATAATAACCAAGATAAGGATACTAATCAGAGTACCACTGTGTATAATAATAATTCCTTTTCTCAAAAATTCATCCCAAAATATTCCAAGTAAAATGCTGAAAAAACCTACTATTTAAGATTGATACAAAAAGTTATTTCTTTTCATTTTAAATGCATAAATATTAAAAAAGAAAAAAAAAAGTGAATAAATAACTCATATTGGAATTTTTATGTAATTGCAATTTTAAATCCTTATAAAATGAAGGAATAGATAATGATTATAAAATCTCATTCTCACAAAACTATTTAATGACATACACATTCTTATGATACATTTGTTTTGATATTTTCAAAAGATTTTTGTTAGAGATTAGTTTACAGCAGAAAAACTAAAATTAGCCAACCCTTAAAATAATATCATATAAAGTAACAGAAAGTCTTTTCAATTATGGAAAAGATATTATTATCATAACATTTCATATAAAATCCATCCACAATGGCAAATTATTTTTAATGGCACCCTTAAATTCCCAAAGATTTAATAACAATAATGATAATGGATTAAATATTCAATATGCAAATTTGTCTTTCTCATAAAATGTGCATAAAATATTTAGAAAATTTGTTGACTTGCAAAGTAATCACTAAATACATCAATCATTTCTGTTAAAATACTATCAGACTTTGAAAAATTAGTTTCACTGGACAAAGTTAATTAATCTTATTACATTATCAAATAAAAAACTTGCAATTAAAAGTTTTTGCATTTTTTGTGGTTGTTGGTTTAATACGTGAGTCTGACATAAAATATTTTGATTTAAGGAAAACAACTGGACATACAGATAAATAACTTTGTCTCATTACAAAATCTCTTTTTATCTATTCCATAATGATCCGTATAAGAAACAAATCGAATAATGAGGTGTGATCAATAAGTATTGAGACTAAATCTGAAAATTCTTTCTATTTTAAATTTAAAATTTAAATAAAAATGTGTGTACAAATGAGAAATTTTTAAAATAGAGTTATGATTTCAATGTTTCTAAATTTTGTTTTCGAAATTTAGACTTTCGCTACACAAGTCAGCACCAATTCTCAATAGTTTTTGTAAAACGCAGAATCCTGCCCACCGTACATGCCAGACTAAATTCCATATGACTTTTTTCTTCTATCCTAAACTGCAAATTCATTTTCGGGGCAACATTTGAAGAAATGGAGAAACTTAAAAGAAATATAATTGGGTAGCTTCACATCATATCAAAGAATAAGTTTCAGGGGTACTTTGACCAATTGAAAACACTTGAAATAATTGGGATGAACTCCAAGAGACTATTTTGAAGAAAATTAATGTTTCATTCATTTCTATCTAGGTAAATATAGCTTCAGAGTCAATATTCTTTTTAACCCAGATATTATCTCTTTTTTAAATACTATCAAGATATCACACTATATATCAATTATTTTCATATTCTTCAGTACCAATATCCTCTTAAACTATTTAAAGGGAAATAAAATTTGGAGAAGCAATGATTAAAAAGAAAGCAAAAAATGAGAAATTACCTGAATTTATCATTGCATTGAATAATTTTACTAGTTTCAGAAATAATCTGAAGTCTTTGAGGTTATAAAACTGATATTTTAAAGTGAGTACAATTTTACTCTACACAGAAGACTCTATATTTTTGGGTGAGTTCAAGATTCAGGGAGATTATATAAGATACTAATTATAAAAGGTTTAATATAATGACCTTTCTCTAAAACCATTGGATTGGATGGTCTTACAAGTCTCAAGAATTAGCTTAACATGAGAACTCAATATTCCAGACTGACTGTTATACACCATAAACCATTATTTCAGGTATAGATCAGATGAGATCACAACAAATACAAATAAGAAAAGTTTAACAGTGACCATTTCCAAGTTTGTTTTTATGCAGTCATTGAGATGAACTTACAAAGCTCAGAAATTGCTTTAACCCTTTGAACAGATGAACCATTAGGCTCTGTGCTATTTTACATTTAGTTTGAATAAGAGATTAACACTTGGGTCATGCTTGGAAAACAGATGCTTGTTTTAAAATTGTTGTCAGTGACAAATGGTAATTTTAATTATAAAAGATAAAATCCACAAAACAAAAAAGATATCTACCTATTATATTTTTATTTTCTCTTTAAAGATTTCAAGGTATTTTATATAGAAATATTTTCTAAATTCAAATTTTAGTTTCAGGGAGAACAAACCAGATATCTATAATAAAAGATTTAATATTGGGATCCTTTGCAGCCATTCTTTTGATGGAATGATAGGATAGCTCTGAATAAAGATGTCTTCACCTGGGAGCAAAAATTGTGTTTTTTTACATCTTTTTCTTTTATTATTTTGTGAGTTCAGGTACAAAGTATCTGGAGGCCAAGGAGCTAAGTTCACAAGGTTGAATACACACCTTCTGAAAATAAGAAAGAATTTGGAATGAATTCAATTCAATATTTTACAACAATTATAAGCCAGTCATTGATTTTCAGAACATCAGTTATGATGGATTATATAGTATAGTAAACCTTTAAAAGAGAGTCAGATCATTTCCTGGGGTTTACAGTTAACAACGGTGTACTTTAAGCATTTCTTAATTGTCTACATTGAATAAGTAACCTTAAACCTGGTTCTCATGACATGAAGACACAGGAAGTACTCACGATAAACATATTGACTTCGTATTTTATATGAAATAACATCAGCTTTTTGAATGTATTAGAAGTGGACGGCAACTATTATTCCTGGTACACCAGCAACATTGGGTTTTTTGTAAGATTTTGAATGCTTTATTAGTTGGATCAATATAATTTTAAAATTAGAAATATCACAAATAATACAATATCATTCATTAGCATACCTGTCTACACAGAATAAGAGGTTAAATCTTGAATCACAGCTGATTGTTTTATACACATTTTGCTTTGTTCCCAGTTGTATTTATTATATCTTATAATGTTAATAATGTTCTATGAAAAATATAAAAGAATTTACCAAAAAATACTTTAAAATTTAAATAAGTGACACTCAAAAGATTGATCTAAATATTTTTTATCTTGATTGTTAGTTCTAATGAAGCAATAATGTTATTTAAATATTTTACATCTTGAAAAACTTACAACACTATCACCCATAAGTACACCCCATCAACACTTTTCTACATAAAGTTGAGTTTTTTAAACTAAAGAATCCAGGATTTTATTATTTCTAGTGGAACATTATACAATCAGAACAGATATTATTAGGTACTATTCATTACCAACCTCAGCAGCAAGGAAACTCTACAACCTGAATTATGAATATGTAGTGATTAAAAAATAAGTACATCTCTTATATATATTTATGCAATTTTTATTTCTTGTTATAAAATTTCAATGATGTAGACCTGCTCTTACTGAAAACTCTGCTTTCCATATGAGAAACAAACATTTTTATATTAAATCCATTTTTATACAATAATAATGCATTGCAAATTTGGTAACTCTACATCAAACTGTTTAATCATTTCTAAAGGACAGACAAATATACTCTTCACAATTCTTGATATACATTCTGATTTTAAAAGTAGAGAAATGTTATGACTTAAGATGAATAAATTGTTTTTTTACAGGAGTTATTAAACAATCCAGTAATCAATCGACTAGGAGATGATATAAACAATAAGATTGGCCCAATTTCAGGTTGGCGAAAAATAAAAAATAAAAATTAGTGCCAAGAACTCAGCCAAATTTGTCTACCAGATCAGAGACAATAATTGAAACAAAGATTAAATAAGAATATACAGTCAAGAAATAAGAAAAAAATCCCAAATCAAGTTCACTATTTCATAAAAACAACTGCAAAAAAGAAGATCAAATTAAAGTCAGGATATTTTGTAAGTTTAGAATTTAAAGTAATGTATAAAATCTATGATAACTTCATTAATATTTTTGAAGAACTGACCAGATGAAAATAAATTGAAACAAGTTCAAAAGATTTCATTGTAAACACTGATCAGAGAAAGATATATAATAAAACACAATAATATTCATCCCTTATCTTTTTCCCTTGCTATAAATGAAACTCATTTTCCATATATACATTTATCTAAATATATCTTACTTTATCTAAAGACCCAATAATGATTTGAGAGTTTTTTTAACACAATATATCTTCTTTACATATGTATATACATCTGGTCGTTTCTTACATGAAAAATATTCTGCCCATTAAATATACAAATAACATTCTATTCTTCACAGAAGAATTATGTAATTTTGTTCACAAAATTTAATATAAAATAAAATCCTTTTTTAACATTAAAAAAACAATCTATCACATAAAGACTCATGTTACCTTTCCAAAGGAATTTCCTATTACTCTGTAGTGAAAAAAGGTTATATAACATTTTTTTAGATGAAATGCAATCAGTTATAATAATAAATGATTCTGACATGTATTATCCTTCATCTTCTTGATTCTCATCCCTTTTCATTTTTTACTTTTTCTTAAAACTTAATCTAATCCTTATTCCTATAATAATGGGGAACAGTAGGTAACAAGAATAAACAATAAGCTTCCAGTGGGGATCAAACTCATATCTCCTACTGCTTTAGGGAAGCCTATTTGTATGTGCCAGTTGTTTTATAGACTAATCTATAAGAGCATGGTAATTTTATCACTCAAGTCCAAATAACACTTATAAATCCACTCATTAATCCTCTTTCTGATTGGTCAGTGCCATTTTTGTAATTTTTTCACATGAATAATGCTGATTGTTTATTTTGAGATTTCTTTTACATGAAAGTCTGGCAATCTTTATCATTATTAATTTTTTTTCATTTTCCCAATTCCAGTAACTTCTTACTATACAGCTATTATAATCTCTTGGTCATTATTAAAATACATCTAAAATGATATTACTACAAATATTACAAGTGTGTGCAAATATCAAAAATGGCAATGAATTGAATATTTGGAGAAAAAAAGAGTGAAAGTTATAAGATGAAATTTGATCTATTGTAATTGTTTTATGCTCATGGCTTAATTCTTTTATTTTTTGTTAAGACAGATGACTGATAAAGGAAAGTTTTCTGATAAAATCCTTTTCTTTTGGTAAGACAGATGCCTGATAGAGGAAAGTTTTCAAAAAAAATCTTTTTTTTTTTAGTGAGACAGATGCCTCATAGAGAAAAGTTTTCTAAAAAAATTCTTATTTTTTGGTAAGACAGATACCTGATAGGGGAAAGTTTTCTAAGAAAGTTGAGAGTTACAATAAAAATCAACAGAAATGAAATTTTAAAATATGTGTCAAACAGAACTAACACAATGTTAATATAAAATTTTAGAAAACTTTGCCATCCATTTTTGGTTCTGATGATAACTTTTAAGTTGGAAAAAATTAAATTTACATGTTACAATTTGTTACAACTTCATCTTTGATGCAGTTTTATAATTTTCATTTTTTGACAATTTCATTCTCTCTCTCACACACACACACACACACACACACACACACACACACACACACACACACACACACACACACACACACACACACACACACACACACACACAATTTCAAACTAAATTGATAAATAATGATAATGATAAGGAAGAAATTATTTTCCTGATTTACGTGATGAATTCTCTATCCGCTCTTCCCACCAAAAAAAGCAGAAAACACAACATTTAATAATTTTATTCAGAATAATTTTGCTTTTATTCTTTTTTTATGTTTAGACTTAAGTTAAATTAGATCAGACATGTCTAATGTCTGGCTGTTATTTTGTGTCCTGCCAAGAATTAATTTTTAGCTCAAAGAATGTATTTGTGTCAGTTGTCAAGTTTAGCAGTACCATAATAGCAAAATTGCCAACTGTGTCAAAGAATTCCAATAAGCAAAAAGATAAGCTTGTTTCTTTTTTCAATGTAAGTAAATTTTCAAGGTTTAAGGTCTCATTTCAAGCACTAGGTTAGTGAAGCTGGTTTCCATTCATTTACAAATTTAAAAAAATTTAATCGGTAATTATTTTTAAAGAAAGCATTTTCATGATTATTATTTTTTGCTAGTTTTTTTGCTTGTGATCTAGAAGAAAGGATGGTAGAATGACTACAGATTTTTTAGCCATTAGTTCAATTTTTCTTGACCAAAGTAAATAAGGTGATGTTCATAAAATACAGGAACCTAAAGTAGGAGTGGTGAGTTCAAGTCTTGGAAGTTATTCTTTTACTTCCAAGTTCTCATTGGTACCTTTAAGTCATCCTGTTCTTAGTCAGGCCAATAACTTTTCAGCACTCAGACTAGAACTTGTAATAAAGATATTAATACTGAAGAGTGCATCCACCAAGAATTTCATGATAAAAATATCGTAAGTTGGTGCAAAACTAGTAATGAAATGATAATAGGAAATTTTTTTCAAAGATTTTAGTTTCCTAAACAAAACAAATGAGTTTTATAAAAGCCAATAGAAAATAATATACTGATTTGTTTTAGTTCTTGGAGAAAGATGAATCAGCTTATGAGTGGAATAGAAGGAAAAGGGTTTATAAGAGAGAAATTATTTCTTTTTTTAATTTCCTGTTCAACTGTTCACAAGAATTAAATAAAGTCAATGTAACAGAAAATGTATGTATTCACAGTGAATAGAGAAAATAAAAATCAGTTCAAAGTTGATTCATCAAAAGAAAAATTGAAGATGAAAAAATAATTATTGTCTTCAGGAGAGAACAAAGAAAGAATAATGTTTAAAAACTTTTGCTTATTTCCTGGAAGGCTGAGCTAAAACATAACTTTGGAAGTTTGTTTCTTTATTCCTTAACCCCGATGGTCTTTAAATGAACAAAAATTATATATATATATATATTTATATATATATATAAATATAAGTTAACAAATTCCTATTTCAGGAAAGGAAGAATAAAACAAATAAGTTTAGTTCTTTAGGTTAAACTTGTACAATCTTATAAAGAGTTGTACAAAAGAAAGCCTTAATTGAATGTTTTATTTACCAACTAAACAAATTTCCTGAATACATATTTTCTAAAAGAGGAATCACTTTTTTAAAAAATTAGTAAAAAGATACAATTCATTAACTTCTGAAAGCCAAAATAAAACATCTTTATTCTTTTTATCACAACTCAATTGCGTGAACATTTCTACAACAACATTAGGAACAAGAATAAAGAAAAACCTTCCAGTGAGACACAAACTCATGTCACTGTTTTATCTCAAAGAAAAAAAGTTTTATATACCAGCTGCTTTTACAACTTCACTACAAGAACATGGATTGTATCAGAAAATTTCAAATAACATCTATAAAGCTACTCAATACTCTTGTCTCTGATTGGTCAGTGCATATTCATTGTTACATTGCACATAAGAAATGATGGAAATTTTCTTTATTGAATTATTCAATAGAAGCACCACATACAAGCACTCACACACACACACACACACACACACACACACACACATATATATATATATAGATAGATCGATAGGGCAAAACGATAATAGGTAAAGATTTTACATTTTAGTAAATTGTTAACTTGAAAGATAGGGCTCACTTAAACAAATTCCTATTGTTCCACTTAGCCCTAGATTAATTTACATTACTCACAGCCAAAATTGGTACTGAAGTCAAAGAACAAAGAACAAAATTAAAAAAAAGGGGTAAGGATAGGGTTTTTAAGATTAGTACAAAAGCATATAATACCCACAAAATACTGTTATCCATCTGATGATTGTAAAGCCCATCGTACATGAAATTCAGAGTCATGAACATTGTTATATTTGTGCATGGTAATGTAGTGGATGAAATAAAGAGATGGAGGGGGGACAGAGGAGACTGTCCTGATAAGGACAATGCTGTACCACCATTCATGGTGTTGTGATAAAGAAATGAATGACAAATAAACAAGGGTTAACAAAGAAAAGTGTATTTATAAATCCATAAATTCATATAGTCAAAAAGTGCAATTAGCAAAAGTTTCTGTTCAGTTTATGATAAAGATTACACTGTAGCAGGATAAAAGGTAAGTTTAGTGTTCAGATCATTGGCTTACTGGCTTCATATTCTGTGGAAGGGAAGATGTCCTAGGAGCAAAGGTTGAAGCAGTTCTTTTGTTAATATTGTATTCTTCTTTTTAGTATGAATGAAATAGATGAGAGTTCTTTTTGGGTCAGAGGCTAATTGTGTCTTAGTGAATCATTGATATGCAATATACGAAAACATGGATATGATTGTGTAAGGGTCTCTTATGCTACACATATTTATATGGGAAAGAAACTGTAAGTGAGAGTTCAATACAATTTGTATGAGTTGGTGTAAGGGAGCTATAACAAC
The DNA here is from genome assembly GCA_963585895.1 of Sepioteuthis lessoniana. Classification (NCBI taxonomy): domain Eukaryota; kingdom Metazoa; phylum Mollusca; class Cephalopoda; order Myopsida; family Loliginidae; genus Sepioteuthis; species Sepioteuthis lessoniana. Next base: position 23,201,785 of record OY757924.1, read on the forward strand.
ATATGACTATTAAAGAGGGTTCTGTAGGCTATGTTTGCTGCAGTTAGTAAGACATCTATGATGTCACTTTGTTGCATATGGTCAGGACTGTTGCTAGAGTTCTTTTTGCAAAAAAATACAAAGTTGCTAATGACCATGTGTGTTAACAGTGTTATGTGAGGGGTTCCATAAATTGTTTGGTTGAGTGTCTATCATGTGTGTCTATGGTCTATTGGTGTATTAGCTGATACAAGAGGATATCACGTGTTATTATGTCTCTGACTGCCAAGAAAAAAGAAAGCAAGAGTGGAAATTTCAGTGTATTTATACAGTTCAGAGCATTGGTTGTTGTACCTTCTAATTAATCAAAAGGGGTTATGCAATTTGCCCCTGACTGCATCTATAGAGTAAGCAATCAGCTGGTGTCCTGTGTTGTTATATATTACTCTATTTTCTTCTTTAATAAACGAGTCATGAATCACAAGATTTGACATAGAGTGTAACAACAGTATTTGACATTTATATCATTTTGATATTTTGATTTTTTGATTTGGCTCAGCTTATAAAGAGCATCAAGGACGTGTTTTTAAATTTTCATAAATTTTGAGCAACCACTTGTCCAAAACATTTATATTATTATCATTATTATAATTATGATTGATAATAATAGCAATAATATTTTGAGATACAAACGGATCACCTAATCTCAGCCAGACAACCAAACCTTGTAATAATCAATAAAAAAAGAGAACCTGCTGAATGTAGACTTTTCTGTCCCAGCTGACCACACACAAAAATTGAAAGAAAGGAAGGATAAGTACTTGGACCTTGCCAGGGAATTGAAAAAATTGTGGAACATTAAATTGACAATGATACCAATTGTAATTGGTGTTCTTGGTACAGTCACCAAGGGACTGGAGGACGTGAAAATATGAGGATGAGTGGAGACCATCCAAGCTATAGCATTATTGAAATCGGCTAGAATATTGAGAAGAGTCCTAGAGATTTTATTCCGCCACCCTTCTCAATCGTCCATCGCTCCTGGTAGGTCTTCAAGCCTACATCCTGTATCGGCACACAGCTGTTGTATGTTGGGTCTAGCTGGTTGTCCTGCCTTTGCTTGTCCATGTGAAGGGGTCCACTGGAGTACGTCACTTATGTGTTCGTCCCTACTTATCCAGCAATGTCTCGCATGTCTGGTTCCTCTAACTTGGATAGTTTTTGTAATGGGTGGTAAGTTGCCCTACATTGTGTGAGTGATGGAGTGTTTTTGGATTTCACTAACAGTTATTTTTTCTCTGTTTGTGTGTGAGTGTGTGTCTTGGAGATTTTTTTGTGTGTACATGTGTGGTAGTGTGGCTTGAAATTTATTGGTAACTATTTTTTTCTAATAATTTTTATCTGTGTATATATATATATATATATATACATATCTATGTATGTTTGTATATATATATATATATATATATATATATATATATATATACATATATATATATTTATATATATATATATATATGTTTCTAGCTTGATGAAAAAATTATTTGAAAAAAATAGTTACCAGTAAATTTCAAATCACA